>CAXHTJ010000001.1:46484753-46950255 GCA_964019445.1 Populus tremula
AAAGCGGAACTTGAGAAACAGTGGAATGCTGGATTTATAATTTACTACATGAGTACTGTTCACCCGGCCCATTCAAAAAAAAAATATCAAAAACATATTTGTTTCATTTATAATTTTTTCGCGTAGTTTTTATGTCATTTTATTTAATATCGGGCAGTATTTTACATCACAAAATACAAATTCGGTGTTGAAATACCCGGTTTTCGACTTTCAAGAATACAAAAACAAATAAAAAAAAACAAATGTTTTTTGTGCATACGGCCAAGTGTCTCAAAACTAAAAAAATTCATATTGTATTTTTTTCATACACCAAAAAAAAAAATGTTTTAGCATGCATTTTGGCTTTAATAACCAGTTTATTAAAGTCAAGAGAATATTGGCCAATATTTCAAAAAAACAACAAAAATTTTATTTTGTTTGTCTCTTAGTATCCGGGGTATGACTTTACACGTAATGCATATTCCAGATATTTAATTCTTTTTTGGACAATAGAACCTGGGGTATGACATTACATGTAATGCGTATTCCGAACAATATAAAAACCACAACACGACCTTAGATTTTATCAGATATTAAAACAATGCAGCTTACCTTAGGTAGGGCGTAGTTGGGGTGCTAATACCTTCCCTTTACGCAACCAGTCTCCGTACCCGATCTCTAAAGACCAGTTAAGGTTCCTAGTAATCAGAATACTAGGTGGCGACTCCTAGTCCTTATTTTCACTTGTAGAGACAAGAATTCCTTGTCTCTCCCTATTTTGCCAGGAATAAATATTTCTGATTTTTCTTGAGGGTGGACGATCGCCGCGCCGCCGCACACGTGCGACAATTTCGTTTCAATTTTGCCCCACAAAACCCATAAATTGGAATTGGAAATCTTATGGTCGTGCTCTTGTTTCCCTGCATGATCTTTGCTTTTGACTAGGATTCACAAAAATAAAAAAAATACAACAGAAAATATTAATAAATTATAAATTAGTTTTTTAAACTGAATTAAACAGTTTCATTAGTTTTATAAATTAATTAATTAGTCCTTGTATTCTTCAATCTATTTATAACTTAATCCTTTTATGATTTATTAAGTCTAATTTATTTTGTTTTTTGTCAAAGGAAAAAAAATAATATGGAAAAATTGATGAGAAAATAATATATTTTTAGAAACAAAGAAATATTATTTAAACTATAGTAAAAGACTAATTTATTTATTTTTGAAACTAGAGAAACTATTTAATTTATTTTGAAAAATTAGATGGACTAATTTATACATTTACTTCATAAAAATGGATAGTATTTCTATGCATATTAGGAATAAAGTTTTTAAACCTGGTTAGGTTCAAGGTCTAGGTTTCGGGTTTTACTGGGTTGTCCGGGTCAATTTTGATTTTAAAAAAAATTAAAATAACATCATTTTAGTAAAAAAAAAAAAAAAAAGTTAACTGGTTGCAACTAGGTTTTGACTTTTTTTTTATTTTTTTAAAACCTGCTCGGTTTTAGTGTCGGGTTGGTCTAATAAACGGGTCGGATTTCAAAACTATAGTTAGGAAAATAGATTTTTTTAAAAAAAAACTTTAAAACTTGATGATATTAACTATTAAGGGATTTACATAGTGATTAAGGATACATGCTCCATTTTTTTAATTTGAACTTCTTTATTTTTTTTCTTTATTTTATTGTTTCTCTCTCTCTCTCCTCTCTTTATTTTAAATTGTGTCAGCCTTTTGGAGGGAGAGCTAAAAACAAAACAAAAAAGTCCCCTTTCCCCCCTCTTTACATCTATGGCAACGACAACAAGAAAACCTCTCATGGTCTCATTTAAGCAACCAACAAGAAAACTGCATTTCTCTCCTCTCCTTTCCTCTTCACCACAGCAAATGTCAAGAACCCTCTCTCATTAGAACCCAACTTCAAAAAATTTCGAATCAAGTACTAAAAAATGGCCGAACCATCTTCAAGCAACACAATCTTGGAAGAAAGGAAAGATGTCATGGTTTCACCTTTTGGTGATACTAAACCAACTTTAAGAACAGCCTATTTCTTGAAACCCACCGCAACCTCCATGGAGGAACCTGACCTTCCTTCAGACTCTATCTCTCCACTACCACACAAACATTGCAACGCAATAACTTTCCACTGAAGGTCTCATCCATGTCTTGGATGCACCCCCAAGAAAATTGGATCACATGGGTATCTCGCATGCAATCTAAGCACCAAGCTGCTTGGAAGAAATCCGGTATTGATCAAGCAATATTGAGTTCTACTTACCATATTAAAAAATGTTTTGAGTTAATTATTGGTTTATCAGAGAAATGGTGTACTGACACCAATACGTTTGTTTTTCCATGGGGAGAAGCTACTATTACTTTAGAGGATGTGATTGTTTTAGGGGGTTACTCTGTTTTGGGATCCCCTGTTTCATGCCCTGTTGTAAACAGAGAATGGAAGGTAATTGAAGAGAAGTTGATGGATGCTAGAAAGGAAGTGGTAAGAAGTAGAGCTAGGAAAGCATGCCAGGGTTCATGGATGAAGATGTTCATTAACGGTGGGAGTGAAATTGAACATGAAGCATTTCTTGCTTTGTGGTTATCAAGATTAGTGTTTCAAAATTCATCTCACGTAATTAGGAAAGAGGTTTTCCCTATAGCAATCCGCCTAGCAAGAGGGATTCCAATAGCTCTTGCACCAGCAGTTCTCGCTAGTATTTACAGGGATTTGAGTCAACTGAAAAGGGCAATTGTTGCGGGTAATATTGAATCTAGACTTGAATTTTTCTCGCCGTTTCAGCTGGTGCAACTTTGGGCTTGGGAGAGATTTCCGATCCTGCAGCCAAGGCCTGATGTTCTCAACTTGGGTGATCCAAGATCAGCTCGATGGGACAAAGCCACAATTTCCGAAGTCGAGAATGTGAGTTTGGCTTTGGATTCGGCCGCAGAGAGTTTTCTTTGGCGGCCATATGCCAAAAATTTGCAGAATTGGAGTTTCCCCAAGTTTTATAGAGAAAACGAAGAGTTGGTGATGGCTGATTCAGGATTCGATAGGCATTGGAGTCATTTATTCGTTGCTTGAGGGTCTCCAAGATTTTTGGGTTGGATTATATGGAAAACTATTTTCCTCATCGAGTCGCAATGCAATTTGGAATGGATCAGGATCTTCCTGGTCGTGTTACTCTTGATAAGACACGAGAAATTGAATGGATGAACTTTAGCAAGCCTACTAGTGATACAAAATTTCATATCCCATCACGGCTCTTTGAATCAGATGTTACCACTCGATACTTGAAGTGGTGGAAACAAATGGTTTTATGCCAGAACAAGAAGGTGAGTGGTTCTGCCCAACAGCAAAGAAGTGCAAAGAGATCAAAACCGGATCTGCAGCCTTCAAAGGGAAAGCAAACTAACACTGATCCTGATGTCCCGCCGCCTGGTTTTCGTCCCAACATGAACGAATCAAGAATTTCAGCTGAGAAAGACAGACCAGCAGCAGTGGAAATGTTTACTGGTAAAAATCAGCAGAGTTTTGGCAATGATGTAATCGCTAATGGTGAGTTGCCTTGTCAATGTCGCAGTAATTCTGCTTCAAATACACATGATGGAACTGACAGGAATATGGGACCACCGTCACAATCAGCACAGAAGATATCAGGTAGCGAGGCTACCACGGGGGCATCAGGGAGAGCCATGGATCAGATGGAAGTTGGCCAAGAGAATAGAGCAGGCAATATGACTTCTAATAGAGTACGCATCAATGGCAAAGCAGGAGAAGCTAATACTCATAAACTTGATATAGCAGAGCTCGAAAACTGGATTGGATTGCTTGAAAGAAAGGTTGCTAAGCTGAAAGCAGCAAGAAGACTTGGGGCACAGGTTTGATTAAACCTACACAAGAACGCTGATCTTCTCCGACTACTTTTTCATTTAATTGCGTTTCTTATTCCATATCATTGACGCATTGTTAGATTGGATGAGATCAAAGCATCCTCTATTTTGATGGTTCATGTTTTAGGCTTGCTAGAGAAGAACGTCTTGGATATTAGAAATTATATGAAAGCTAGCTATAGTCTAGCATGTCTCTTGGCAATTGTATCACGCTATTAGAGACCTACCTACTTTCACCGGAAAAGCCATGGTAGTCTAGTCCGGTCAGTCACTATGGATGAACTATATGAACGCATGAACTTCGATCATCTTCATCCTCCCCGTTATAGTTCATCAAACAAGCTAAGTTTATAATTTCCAAAGAAACTTGGATTTTCTAGATTTCCTTCATTTTAAAAAGTCAAGCAGCCATTGAACAAGCTTCAAAATAATAAAAAACCTTTGCCCTCTCAGTCCATCAACAATGTTTGTGTCGGCGCATCACATAAAAGACTACAAAAAACATAAAATATATAATTTTAAAAGTGGTTGAAAATATGATAATAATTATAGTTAAATTTTTTTTCTTGAAAATATATTAAAATAATATTTTAATTTTTTAAAAAAATATATTATATTAAAACGATTTTAAAAAATTGAAAAAAAATTAAATTTAAAAATAATATAATTTCAATCTTTTAAGTTCTGATTGTGAAGAAAAGATGTCGCAGCCTGTAACATTGGCAAGGGACATCTTGCATAGCTCTATGTTACTGCATATGCATAGAGCAGCCTGGAACATGGACATCTAGCAAAGCTCTATGTTACTGCATAAACGAAAACCCAGAAAGCCAAAAGGATTTAAGCAAAATAAAAAAAACTTTATAATCAAGAAAAATACAGGATTTGAGGTGGAATTAGAAGAAGAAACCTGCGTAAAAGAAAGTGAACAAAGCCCACCGGCTTATTCTCCTTGATCACCACCACCTCGCTGCTCAAGAACTCAACCCACCCGCTGTATCAGCCATCACCATGGACTGAGCAGCAACCAAAACAGTAACTAGCAGCAGCAGCTAATGGCAAGAGCACTGCTGCAGCCCTCTACTCTTTCCTTTCCCGCGAATCATTTCCTTCTTCCGCTACTGTCACCTCCGCGCAGACTAAAGAGTGCTACAATAGTAATCACTATATGTAGCTAGTAGTGTTCACAAAACTTGGATAGGGAGTCATTTGAGGAGAAACAATGCCATGGATGGAAAAAAAAACCTGCGAGCTACTATAGCTGAAGAGCCTCAATAGAGAGCATGGACGTGGATGCTCTAAGATAAGATGAGATTTGATTAAGAAATCCATTGAATTTCAGGCTAAAAGGCTAGAGAATAGGATTATCCTTTTCTCTCTAATCCTTTATCCTTTGTGTGATTGGAAATGGATCTATACTAATTAGTGCCTTGCTAGAACTGACTTCACAGTGTAAACATCAAGCTCCCATCTTTTCTATTCATTCCAAACAAGATCATGACCTTGTGAACCAAAAACAGCAAAAGAGTCTGCCTAATATTTCCAATTTCACAATTTAAAGGGTCAAGTCCAGTGACCTCACAGGACTTGACCCTAGCCTTTTCCACGAATAATTCTAACAAGCCCATGCGATTGCTTGTAGTTTGTTAACTGATCCTATATCCACTGATAATGGCTAAGCAAGCAAATATTTTCACCATCAGTTTGCTTCATTCACACAGAGAAACTCAGCTAAGAACTGACTGAAACATGAACCATTGCACAATGCTGGTGCATTTTACATGTATCATTACAGACAAACCTGCTAAAAAACATGCGATTGTTTCTGCAATGACACAAGTTGGCTCCAAACAATTTGCTACTTAGTTCATGCAACATAGTAACTACAAAAAAAGCCAAAAGAGCTGTAGAACTCTATATATCTACCTGACTCGGCATGTTAATTCTATTTGTATTAACTACAAGTTACTATTGTTGGTCAGACAAACCTTCTTCTGGCTAAATTTAGCAGCCTTTAGCCCATCAATTTCTTTCCTAAGCTTGTCAATCCGAGCTTCAAGTTCTAATCCATCTGTGTGAATATCAAAACGACTCCTACTTCCTCTTTCATCATCTTTAAGAAGACCAACACCATGATGTACTGGACTAGGGCTATCTAATTTGTTTTTGCTGGTGTTTTCTGTGGTTGTGCTTTCTTTTCCACTCCTAGGTTCCTTCTGAAAGCTGTTTTCTTTCAATTTCATCTCTGCATCTGCATTTGCAACATCATTGTTTTCTGCGGAAAATATAACAGACTATGCGTAGTTGCCAGTGAAGACTTGCGATCACCATACATTCTATGATCAACAATTTTGAGCTTTTTATGAGTAAACAACTCCTTCAATGTTAGATTATCCTCCTCATCAGAGTCCAAGACTTCAACATGTTGACATTTAGGAGGGAAACCAGGAGGGCACAGAGGATCATGATCTGACTTCTTCCCTTTGAAACTTGGAGCCGAAATCTCTGAACTTTTTGGATTTCCATTTCCATCTTTCCCACCAACCACTGATTGCTTCCACCATTCCAAGTATCTCATAGTAAAATCTGGCTTCCGATGCCTTGATGGAATATATAGCATTGCATTCTTGATTTGCTTATCAAAACGCTTCCAGGAAAGTTCTTGAGTTTCATTCCTTCTCTTTACAGGACCTGGAAGATCTTGATCCATACCAAACTGCATTGCCACTCGATGTGGGCTGTACTGCTCTACACACCCTATTCCAACTAGTTCACATGTTCGCAAGCATCGAGTAAAGGACTTCAATTCCTCATCAACATCACTATCAGAATCCACATCAAAAAGCACCCACTTCTCTTCATCACCATAGATTCTGTAACTCAAACTCTCCACGGCTGTGGCATAAGGGCGCCACTGGAAACTTCCTTCAGAATCTAGGGCCAATCTTACATTCCTAAGGGTTGAACTATTCACATTATGCCATATAGCTAATCTCGGCACTTCCAAGTCAGTCACATTAGGCTTTGGTTGCAATTTTGGAAACCTCTCCCAGGCCCAAAGCTGAACTATATGAAATGGTGACCAAATGGTGAGTTCTAACTTTTGATCATCATTGTCATTCTCAAAAGACTCTAAATTGGACAAAGCTAGAATCTTTTTCTTCAACAACCTCAAGTCTCGGTAAATGCTTGCAAGAAGGGCAGGTCCAAGTGCAATTTTGATACCTCTAGCTAGACAAACAGCAATTGGATAAAGATGTATGGAAATTCCCATAAATGGGAGACTGGGAAAAACAAACCTTGACAACCATAGTGACAGAAAAGCCTCGTGCTCTACTTCGCTGTTGTTTTCCATGAGATATTTAATCCAGGAATTGTGGTTCACTTTTTTCGCTTTAGACCGCGTCAACTGTTTTCTGATTTCCATTAGCTTTTGTTCAGCTTCTTTCAATTCCTCTGTTTCAGGAGGGCTAAAAACAGGGGACCCCAAAACAGAGTACCCTGCAACCAAAATATCTTCCAAGGTGATTGTTGCTTCACCCCAAGGAAAAATGAATGTGTTAGTTTCGAGACACCATTTCTCTGCTAACCCAAGAAGCAAATCATCGTTTCTTGCGATTTGGTAAAGAGAACTCATGACTGCTTGATAGATTCCAACTTTTCTCCATGTTGTTTCATGCAAAGCAGCCATTTTATCAACCCATTCTTTCCACTTCCTTTGAGGATATCTCCACCCATGGAATGTGATTCTTAAAGGCCACTTTCTGGGTTCAAATTTAGAGGGCAATGAGTTGTAGTGTGAAGGGTGTTTGGGAGTGTTTTCATCAATGGAGGAGGTAATTGAGGGTTTGATAAAATGGGCTGTTCTAAGTGTTGGCTGCGCATCACCAGAGAGTGAAACCATAAGTTCCTTTCTTGTTTCAACAATGGATCCTTCTGATTTCTCCATAAAACAATTTGGTAAAGTTTCTTGCAGAGAAAAGAGGATAGGTTAGGGCCTAGGGAGAGCCAAAGGTAGCGACATGATTGTTTTAAATTGCAACAGTAAGTTGACGTTACCTTACAATTTCAAGGACTCAAAGCTTCCTCTAGAATCAACCTCCACAAACCACTCCCTAGTGACGACGTGGTAAATAATATAAATGATTATTTTAATAATAATTAAAAGTTAGATTTATTAATATTTTCATATTTCAAAATCATGTCAGAACTATGAAATTTGATAGTCATTATATGAGATCCAAGACAATTAATTTTAGTATTAAGTTCTATGGTAGATTCATATTTTTTGGATATGGTATATGGTATAATAGTCAGATCTCATGGACTTGAATTTTGTAATGTTGTTAAACCCAAGATATATTGGGTTTTAAATGATTGTTAGATCCAAATATTTTAGGTCTGGCATTAGACCGGACTTAAAGTGTTTAGATTTGACAAGACCTTGCTATACCCCAATATCTAAAGTTTAACGGCCTTATCTGAACTTAGTGCTTGGGCCTGACTGTCTTGCCACACCCAAACGTCCTGGGTCTGATCCCATGCAAGACATAAGATGTTTGAGTATGGTAGTTATTCTATACTCAAGACTTTTTGGGTCTAGTATTAATGTCACATCCAAGGTACCTGTGTCTGGCACCGATGCCCATAACAAGGACCATAGGTCTAACACTATTACCAGACTCACGGTGTCTAAATCTAGTGCCTTTGCCAGGCCCCATGCCAAACTAAAGGCTTTTGGGTCTGACAATTAATTGTTGGGTCTAGCAGTCATATGAAAAACTATGAAAACACTCTTAAATACACCTAATCATCTTGGGTCTAGCAACTATTTCAAACCTAAGGCGTTGGGTTCTGATAGCCAAACTCGAGTGCCTCGGGTTTGGCAGCCATGCCAAATACTAGTGTTTGTTTGTCGAACCCAAGGCACTGGGGTCTTGCAGCCATATGAAAACGATAAAAAGACCCCTATATGCAACCTTGTTTTTGTTGAAACTCAAGGGTTATTTTGTATTTGAATTGTTTCAATAAAATGAAAAGATGATGGAGACCCTCAACACATGCATATTCCCCCCCTCAGGGACATGGTTGTATCTTACTATTTATTTTAAAAAAAAATAGACAAAAAAAGTCTCCAACCCAAAGGTTAAACTTTTGTGCCCTGAAAGACAAATCAATATCTATATTGTAGCTTACAAAACTCGAACAAAACATTTTATCCCTAATTATTCTTTCAATGTCAAATGTATCTTATGGAAAAGATGATCCTGCCTCCACTGCATGCTTAGCAAGTTTCTTTGGTAAGAATAATTTTATCATTACACTACTCCAATCTACAGAAATATGTGTCTAGATGAACAGTGAAACACTGATCTTTTTTAGTATTTGTTGTAATAAAAGTTATGTTATTTTTTAAAATGTTTTTATTTTAAAATAAAAATATTTAGATAATATTTTTTTGTTTTTTTAAATAATATATCAAAAAGATTAAAAAATACATAAAAAAATTAATTTGAAATAAAAAAAATTCAATTTTTTTTAAAGATACAACCTCAATCTCAAATATCTTTTAAACATGTAGAAAAATTTAAAAAACAAATCATATTTATAAAACTTGAATTTACCTAATAGGTTAACTAGTGACTCAAATGACTTCAAACTTGAATTAATCTTGTATTAATTAATCTAGGTTAAGAAAAAATAAAAATAACCCGACATCATATTTAGTACATGTTTGGTATTGTGATATAAAATGTTTTTTTTTAATGTCTTTTGTTTAAAAATACATCAAAATAATTTTTTTAAAGATTTTTTTATTTTTATAATAGTACATCAAAATTATCAGAAAAACACTAAAAATATATCAATTTAATATTTTTAAATATAAACACACATTTAAAAAATACCTAAAAACAAAAACTATCGCATTTCCATACGAGCTATTTAAAAAGCAAGGAGAGAACTTTTGAAATGAATAAAATCAAGAATTGCAATTGCTAAATTTTTTCATGTGTTTTTCATGTGGAACACATAATAAAAGTCTTATCTAAAAATAAATCAAGTGTATCAAATGACATATATAACAAAATAAGACCATGATTTTTAATTCAATAATTAAATTTTAATAAAAACAACTTCTATAACATTTTAAAGGATTTGTTCTTTATAGAAACATCAACACAACATCATTAATGTTTGATGTATAGAGGTATCAACTATAACGTGATGTCTTATGATATAGAAATAAATATCTTCTAGGGCACTATAAGAGTTTTAAAGATAGCATAAAGAACCATAATATAAATATTTGATTAGCAAGAGAATTCCATAGCAAACTTAATTGAGGGGATGGATCAACTACTAGGAGGACGCAAATAAAAAACTTGGAGAAGAGACAAACATGCTTAAACACTTACATTGAGGTGAACCAAACTCTAGATCTATTTCTACAAACTCATAAAGACATCATGTCTATTTAGAAAGTGGTTTGTACGATGAACTAAAAACTTCATTTATAGCTAAACTTTCATAGACACTTTTTTAATTTTGATGAAATTCCTTTTGTTGATGAGAATTTTTCAAAAAAAAAAAAGGTTTGTTAGATTATTGTCAAAGTTAAAAGCTTACTTTTATTTCAACCAAATTTTTTATTATCAAAATAAGGATTTTCCATACATAAATTTACTTATTAAGTTGAAGGTTGGTGGTTCAATCTTGTGGTTGATGGAGCTTGTATTGATAAATTTGTAATTTCATCATAAAAAACTATAAAATATATTAATTTTAGAGTTTGTACAAGATGAATAAAAAGAGATTTTATTTTGGTCATATAATCACAATCAAGTTATTATTACTTACCTTATGTTCAACTTTCAACAATAACACAAAAACAAAACATGGAGGAGAAGTAGCTTATGGTTAAAATTATTTGAGTCAATAATAAGAAATAGTTGAAAAACAATTCAATTTCTAACTCGAACATACTTATTGTTCTTACTTTATTGATCAATGTTGTTGTTAATGGTGAATTAATTATTTTAGCTATAGTTTATTTTTAAAGAAGTAGAATAACCAAAATTATCACCATCCTTAAGGAACTACATGAAAGCATAAATATATTGAAAAACCAAAGTAACATGAAGTAGAGGTAACATTTCAAAGAACAATATGAAGATAAAGAATATGTTGAAATTAAACCAACGAATGAAAAGGTAGAAAAGTTACTAATTTACTCAGGAAATTAGAGTTAAAATTTTAAAAAAGATAGAAAAATATTATCTTCCTGAAATCACAAGAAAGTTTTGTCTAAAGGATGAAAAGAAAGAGACTCAAAAAATTTACTTTGTTAGCATTTCAGTAAATGAGGTTCAATTTATGAATATGTTAATTACAATGCTAAGTATTTTATTTTTTTTTGGGAAAGGAAGATTTTAATTTTTAATTGTGAAACTCACAAACAAGTACTCCTCAAGTAAAGAAGCTTGACACGGGATGTGCAACAAAAGTCTTAACTTAAGAAGAAGTTTGGATGTGTTAAATGATATTTTTGACAAAAAAAATAGTTATAATTTTTTATTTAATTGTTGAATCAAATTAAAATTTTAGAGAATGTTCTAAGGCCTTGTTTCATAATAGGAATATCAAGGCAACATCATCCAAGTTTAGGAACATGCCCCCATTAGATAAAAAAACAAAAAAAAAATGACGAAGATTTTTATTTATTTTCCTAATTGTTTTAGGATTGTTTGTTATGTAAAGTTTTATTTTCCTAATTGTTTTAGGATTGTTTGTTATGTAAAGTTTTAGAATATTATTTGATTCATATTTCTATACCTAAGTTGGTGTTATCTCTTGTTTAAACATGTTAAACAATCTAAATATATAGAAAAAAATACAAAAATAAGAAAGGAGGAGATTAAAATTTCTTTGATATTCTATAATCACTATAATCTAAATGTATAAGTTTGATCTAAATACAAAAAGATTATATATAAACTAAACTGAAAAGAAAAAAAATATTACTCTATTCTTAATAAATAAAACAAAATAACTTATATTTCTTAACAAAATAGTCTTATGTGGAATTTTTCATTGGAGAAGATATTGGTTATTAAAAAATTTATTTAGAACTTTTAAGTTTTAGAGTTTTCTATATAATTTAGAGATGTAATTTTAAGACTTGAAAAAATTTAGTTTCTTTTTCATAAATAGTTTATGGATGTAATTGAAGAATTTTGAGAGAAGTCTTTCTATTTTCTTACTATTACCAGTCGTATGTTTGTACAATAAATAGGGAAGAGAAGCTAACCTACTGACCCTCAAAACAAGAAATAAATACTAGATAGGAAAGTATTCTACACTAAACTAGAAAGCAATAATCTAGAGAATCTGGATAGTTAATACCAGATTCTATTTCCTAAACCATATATACTAAGATTTCTCTAAGATCCTAACTGATTTTGAGACTGATTTCCACACTCCCCCTCAAGCTGGGTTGTATATTGTATACATGCCCAGCTTGTGACTCAATTCTTCAAAATTAGTTCTTGGTAGAGCTTTGGTGAGGATGTCTGCAATCTGAGATTTTGTTGGAGTGTAGATGAGGTGAACAATGTTCTTCTCAATCTTTTCTGTGATGAAGTGTCGATCTATTTCAATGTGCTTTGTCCTGTCATGATGAACTGGATTCTTTGCTATGCTTATGGCTGCTTGATTATCACAATGCATCTGGATAGGTGTCAATGATTCCATGCCAAGTTCCTTAAGTAATCTGAGTATCCACATCCCTTCACAAATACCAAGAGCTAGAGCTCTTAGCTCAGATTCTGCACTGCTTCTAGATACCACATGTTGTTTCTTGCTTCTCCAAGTTACTAGATTTCCCCAAACATTATCCAGAAGTAGATTTCCTATCTATAATATCTCCAGCCCAGTCTGCATTTGTGTAGATTTTAATATTTTTGTTGTCACATTTCTTGTATAGAAGGCCTCTACCAGGAGTCATTTTCAGGTACCTCAAGATTCTATTAACTGCTGCCATATGATCTTTTGTCGGGTTGTTCATGAATTGGCTTACAAAACTGACAGAAAAGCCAATATCAGGTCTGGTATGTGAGAGATAGATGAGTCGACCCACAAGTCTTTGATATCTCCCCTTATCCACTGGTATACTATCATTTTCTGCTCCTATCTTCTTTGTTGAATCCATTGGAGTGTCTGCAGGTTTGCATCCAAGCATTCCTGTTTCTTTTAGTAGATCCAAGACATATTTCCGTTGAGAAACATATATACCTTTCCTTGATCGTGCCACTTCCATGCCAAGGAAGTATTTGAGATACCCAAGGTCTTTGATCTCAAATTCCTTGGCTAAAAGTTTCTTCAATCTCACCAGTTCTTGCTCGTAATCCCCAGTTAAGATGATGTCATCCACATATACTATTAGGATTGCTATTTTCTTTTCTGGAGAGGTTTTACAAACAGTGTGTGGTCTGCTTGGCATTGGGAATATCCATACTGTGCTACTGTCTTTGTAAATCTGACCAAACCATGCCCGAGGTGATTGCTTGAGTCCATATAGTGATTTTTTCAGTCTGCATACTCTGTTGAGGTTGGAGGATGTTTCTAGTCCTGGAGGAATATCCATGTATACTTCTTCTTCCAAGTCTCCATTAAGGAAAGCATTTTTGATGTCTAGTTGATGTAGTGGCCAGTCTTGATTAGCTGCTAGGGACAGAAGTACTCTGATTGTATTAAGTTTGGCCACTAGAGCAAATGTTTCTTGATAATCTACTCCATAGGATTGAGTAAACCCTTTTGCAACTAGACGAGCTTTTAACCTTTCAATACTCCCATCAGCCTTTTGTTTGATAGTAAATAACCATTTACACCCAATTGGTTTCTTTCCAGGTGGAAGTTCAGAAATTTCCCAAGTTCTATTCTTGTTTAAGGCACTGATTTCATCACTCACTGCCTTTCTCTACCCTGAATCTTTGAGAGCTTCTTCAATAGACTTAGGAATCTGTACACTGTCAATGGCTGAAACAAATGCATGATAGGTTGGTGATAACCCTTCATATGAAACAAATTTGCTGATGGGATGACTTGTGCATGATCTAACACCCTTTCTCAAAGCAATTGGAATATTTGAATCATCAATAACAGAGGCAGTATTCTCACAGTCAGAAGTTTCCATACCTGAGTATATTGTGGCAGAATCTGGACTTGGTTCTGAATCTTGGTCATGTGCAAGAGGTATTGTGTGCTCTATCTCCTTTCCAAGTTTTTTTCTTCTAGAATAGGTAAGAAGCTCATGATTTGTGATCTGTTTTGGTGTAGGATGAATCTGGTCAGGAGATTGGACTGAGGCTAGTGGTGCTGGGACTGATTGGATTGAGACTGGAGGTGTAGTGTAAGGACTCAAAGTAGGAAAGCTCACTGTGGAATTACTTTGGACAAGACTCTGTTGGTTGTCTCCTGAGTTAATTACATGATCAGATTGTATATCCCAATTCTGATATTCTCTCATGGTTGCCCCCTGAAGATCAGACTTGGGATAGTATGCTTGATGTTCAAAAATGTGACATCCATAGAAGTATAGACCTTTTTTAGGTAGGAGAATAACATTTATAACCCTTTTGGTGTGGAGAGTATCCTATAAAAATACTTGAGAGAGGTAGGGTCTAATTTTCCTCTATGGTGTATATGGACAAACACTGAGCACCAAATACTTTAGGGTCTAAGGAAGAGAGTAGTTTGGTGTGTGGAAAGGCTTGTAGAAGGACTTGGCTGGGAGTTTGAAGTTTAGAACTCTGGAAGGCATTCTGTTGATGAGATAGGTTGCTGTGAGTACAGCTTCTCCCCAGAATTGTTTTGGCACATGAGTAGAGAGCATAAGGGATCTAGCAACTTCCAACAGATGTCTATTTTCCTTTCAGCCACTCCATTTTGTTGTGGGGTGTTAACACAAGAGCTTATATGGATAATGCCTTGATTTAGACAAAAGTATTAAGGCTAGAATTGAAATATTCTTTGGCATTATCAGTTTTTAGGATTTGGATTTTAGTCTGGAATTGGGTTTGTATCATGGAATGGAAGTTTTGGAAAATCTGCTGACTTCAGATTTTTCTTTCATAAGAATAGCCAAGTCAATCTAGTGTGATCATCAACAAAGGAGACAAACCACCGAGTTCCAGTTATATTGTGCACTTTTGAGGGTCCCATACATCACTATGAATCATTGCAAATGGATGTGATGGTTTATATGAAATGGTGGGATAGCTACTGCGAACATGTTTAGAGAGTTGACATATTTCACATTTGAAGGATTGTGAGTTTTTATTGGAAAAGAAGGATGGAAACACCTTTCAAGGTACATGAAGTTTGGATGACCAAGGCGATAGTGCCATAACAGAACATCACTATCTTTATTGACATGAAAATTTAAAGCTGACTGACCCTTGATGATACATAGCTTCTGTTTTGGTTTGTCTTCTTAGAGGAATCTCACTTTTGAGGAGATAGAGCCCAGAACACATCTTAGCACTGCCAATCTTCTTCCCCGTATCCAGATCCTGAAATATACACAAATGAGGAAAGAATTTAGCAACACAATTAAGGTCGCGAGTCAATTTGCTAATTGAGAGTAGGTTGCAGTCTAGGTTAGGAACATGGAGAATAGAGTTTAGGATCATGTCCCTTGAGAGTCTGCTCAAGCCTATTCCCTTAACTTGGGAGGAAGACCCATCAACTATACGAACTGTAGAATTAGTAGTGCACTGATTGTATTCATTAAGAAGAGTGGCATCTCTTGTCATATGATCTGATGCTCCGGAGTCGATGATCCAAGGGCTTGAGTGTTTCTTACTAACAGTAAGGGCTGTTGAAAATTTACCTTTTTGTGCTAACAGTCCAGATCCAGAACCAGAGGCTGACATACTTGGTTGAGACAGTGAATTCTGACTGAAGAGTTTCTGTAAGATCTCAAGTTGTTCCTTGCTGAAAGGACTTGTTTCTGTTGGCAGGATGGTGTTCTTATCTCGGTTGTTATCTGAGTATACATTGTTGGCACGTCTGTCTTTGTCATTTATTGATTTTGATGGTTTCCAATCAGCAGGTTTGCCATGAATCTTCCAGCAGTTTTCCTTGACATGTCCTGGTTTGTTGCAGTGATCACACCAAGGTCTTCCTTTCTTCTGTCGATTATCATAGTTGCTGTTTGAATAGCCTCGAGCAGCAAGGGCAGATCCTTCCATTATATGAGCTGAGTTGTGAGGTCCCATCATCACTTTCTTTCTACTTTCTTCACGTCTAACCTCAGAGAATGCTTCTCTGAGATTTGGGAGAGGTTTGGTTCCCATTATTCTTCCTCTGACTTCATCAAGATTCTTGTTGAGCCCGAGAAGAAATTTGAAAGTTCTTTTCTGCTCTACAATTCTTCTATATAAGACTGTGTCTTCAGGGCAATTCCAGCTGTGAATTTCAAACATATCTAGGTGCTGCCAATGACGGCAGAGAGTGTTGAAGTATTGAGTAATAGAAAGTTCTCCTTGGCGTAGATCATGTAATACTGCCTCAATCTCAAATAGTTCTGATGTATTTTCAGAACTTGAGTAGGTTTCCCTTGTTGCTTCCCAGATTTCCTTTGCTGTCCCATATAGGAGAAAATTTTCGCCAATTTCATTGGTCATTGAATTGATCAGCCATGACATTACCATATGATTTTCAGTCTTCCATGTTCGAAACATGGGATCATTCCTTTCTGGTATGATGATATCCCCTGTGAGGTAGTCATCTCTGCCCTTTCCACAAATAAACATCATGACTGATGATGACCATTGAAGATAATTGTATCCATTGAGTTTGTGTCCTGTGATTTGGTGTGAGGTGCCTTCAGTGCCTCCTGAGAGGCTAACAACTGAGGTCATTCCTGGCTGTGAGGTCACCTCAAAGAGAGAGCTTTGTCCTGTTGCTGCCATGCCTTAGAGAAGCAGATTAGGGTTCAAGAGTAGGCTCTGATACCATGAAGAATTTTGAGAGAAGTCTTTCTCTTTTCTTACTATTACCAGCCGTATGTTTGTACAATAAATAGGGAAGAGAAGCTAACCTACTGACCCTCAAAACAAGAAATAAATACTAGATAGGAAAGTATTCTACACTAAACTAGAAATCAATAATCTAGAGAATCTGGATAGTTAATACCAGATTTTATTTCTTAAACCATATATACTAAGATTTTTCTAAAATTCTATTTGATTTTGATACTGATTTCCACAGTAATTTTTAATACTTGAGAAACATTCTTCTCGAGAAGAAAAAAAGGAGATAAAAAGTTAAGGGCTTGGACTGATTGTGTTCTGGTGCTAAAGTCTAAAGTTTGGGGGTTATGGGGAAAGGGTTTTGCCAAGGTTCAAGAGGAAATGGGCAAAGCAAGGACAAAAGTGAGCAGAGTGCATGCAGCTGGGAATCGTGAAAAGGCTCAACTTTCCTGGCACACCGGAAAATCAATAATAAATTAATACAGGTTAGCTGCTATCAATTTTCGAAATGCACTCTAGTAATTTGAAACATTTTTATTGCAAAATCGTCCTTAGCCCACAGGAAATGTATTTCAGTTTAGTGGTTTCTTTGTGATTAAAGTGGTAACAAGAAGAAGCAACCGCCGACAACAAGAACACTGCTGCTGCCCTCCACTTTCCTTTTTCCCGCGAATCCCTTTTGCTGTATGTGTAGTGAACTGTTCACAAAGCTTGGACATGGAGGCACTTGAGAGGCAACAGTGCTAAGCCAAGGATGCTCTTACAGAAGCCATTTGAAGAAAAAATAAGTTTCAGTTTTTTTAAAAACAATCTCGTAATCTTTTCAAAAGTTTACCCCTAACTGTGTTTCTTATTGTATTTAAGATAAGATTTGATTAAGAAATCCATTGAATTTCAGGCTAGAGAATAGGATTATCCTTTTCTCTCTAATCCTTTATCCTTTGCATGATTGGAATTGGATCTGTACTAATTAGTACCTTGCTATAACTGGCTTCACAGTGTAAACTGCAAGCTTCCATCTTTTCTGTTCATTCCAAACAAGATCATGACCTTGTGAACCAAAAACAACAAAAGAGTCTGCCTAGTATTTCCAATTTCACAATTTAATGGGTCCAGTGACCTCACAGGATCCTTCCTGCCTTTTCCACGAATAATTCTAACAAGCCCATGCGACTGCTTGAACTGATCCTATATCCACTGATAATGGCTAAGCAAGCAAAGATTTTCACTATCAGTTTGCTTCATTCACACAGAAACTCAGCTAAGAACTGACTGAAATATGAACCATTGCACAATGCTGGTACACTTTACATGTATCATTACAGACATACCAGCTACAAAACATACAATTATTTCTGCAATGAGACAAGTTGGCTCCAAACAATTTTTGCTACTTAGTTCGTGCAAAAAGTAACTAAAACATAAGCCAAAAGAGCTGTAGAACTCTATATATCTACCTGACTCGGCATGTTATCTATTTGTATTAACTACAAGTTGATATTGTTGGTCAGACAAACCTTCTTCTGGCTAAATTTAGCAGCCTTTAGCCCATCAATTTCTTTCCTAAGCTTGTCAATCCGAGCTTCAAGTTCTAATCCATCTGTGTGAATATCAAAACGACTCCTACTTCCTCTTTCATCATCTTTAAGAAGACCAACACCATGACGTACTGGACTAGGGCTATCTAATTTGTTTTTGCTGGTGTTTTCTGTGGTTGTGCTTTCTTTTCCACTCCTAGGTTCCGTCTGAAAGCTGTTTTCCTTCAATTTCATCTCTGCATCAACATTTGTAACATCATTGTTTTCTGCAGCAGAAGATAATAGATTATGTGCAGTAGCCGGCAAAGACTTGCGATCACCATATATTATATGATCAACACTTTTGAGCTTTTTATGAGTAAACAACTCCTTCAATGTTAGATCATCCTCCTCATCAGAGTCCAAGCCTTCAACATGTTGACATTTAGGAGGGAAACCAGGAGGAGACAGAGGATCATGATCTGACTTCTTCCCTTTGAAACATGGAACCGAAATTTCTGAACTTTTTGGATTTCCACTTCCATCTTTCCCACCAAACACTGATTGCTTCCACCATTCCAAGTATCTCAAAGTAACATCTGGCTTGCAATGTCTTGATGGAATATATAGCATTGCATTTTTTATTTGCTTATCAAAACGCCTCCAGGAAAGTTCTTGAGTTTCATTTCTTCTCTTTACAGGACCTGGAAGATCTTGATCCATGCCAAACTGCATTGCCACTCGATGCGGGCTGTACTGTTCTACACACCCTATTCCAACTAATTGACATGCTCTCAAGCATCGAGTAAAGGATTTCAATTCGTCATCAGCATCAACATCAACAAGCACCCATTTCTCTTCATCACCATAAATTTTGTTGCACAAACTCTCCACGGCTGTGGCATAAGGGCGCCACTGGAAACTTCCTTCAGAATCTAGGGCCAATCTTACATTCCTAACGGTTGAACTATTCACATTATGCCATCTAGCTAATCTCGGCACTTCCAAGTCAGTCACATTAGGCTTTGGTTGCAATTTTGGAAACCTCTCCCAGGCCCAAAGCTGAACTATATGAAATGGTGACCAAATGGTGAGTTCTAACTTTTGATCATCATTGTCATCCTCAAAAGACACTAAATTGGACAAAGCTAGAATCTTTTTCTTCAACAACCTCAAGTCTCGGTAAATGCTTGCAAGAAGGGCAGGTCCAAGTGCAATTTTGATACCTCTAGCTAGACAAACAGCAATTGGAAAAACATGTTTGGGAATGCTCATATTTGGGACACCGGGAAAAACAAACCTCGACAACCATAGTGACAGAAAAGCCTCGTGCTCGACTTCGCTGTTGTTTTCCATGAGATATTTAATCCAGGAAGAATGGTCAACTTTTTTGCTTTTTGACCGCCTCAACAGTTCTCGGATTTCCATAAGCTTTTGTTCAGCTTCTTTCAATTCCTCTGTTTCAAGAGGGGTAAAAACAGGGGACCCCAAAACAGAGTACCCTGCAACCAAAATATCTTCCAAGGTGATTGTTGCTTCACCCCAAGGAAAAATGAATGTGTTAGTTTCAAAACACCATTTCTCTGCTAACCCAATAAGCAAATCATCGTCTCTTCCGATTTGGTAAAGAGAACTCATGACTGCTTGATAGATTCCAACTTTTCTCCATGTTGCTTCATGCAAAGCAGCCATTTTATCGACCCATTCTTTCCACCTCCTTTGTGCATATCTCCAACCATGGAATGCTATTCTTAAAGGCCACCTTTTGGGTTCAAAGTTAGAGGGCAAGGAGAAGTTGTAGTGTGAAGGGTGTTTGGGAGTGTTTTCATCTATGGAAGAGGTTATTGAGGTTTTGATAAAATGGGCTGTTCTAAGTGTTGGCTGCGCATCACCAGAGAGTGAAACCATAAGTTCCTTTCTCATTTCAACAATGGGTCCTTCTGATATCTCCATAGAAAAAAACGGTGAAGTTTCTTGCAGAGAAAGAGAAGGAGAGGTTCGGGCTTAGGGAGAGCCAAAGGTTGCTGACATGATATTGTTTCGAACTAGCAAAGGAAGTTAATGTGACGATACAATTTCGAGTATTCAAAGCTTCCTCTAGAATCTATACCTCCACTAAACCTCTTCCAAATAATGTGTTAAAAAGAATAAAAATAAAGGCAGAAGAAATGTCATTATAAAGTCATAGATCATGATTGCATAAGATAATTAATTTAATTTGTGGATGCGTAAGAGGTGGGGAGAGAACTTTCGAAAATGGATAAAAAGAGATTCTGTTTATTTTTTTTAAAGTGTTTTTTTTAATAATACCTTTTACTTTAAATAATTTTTTTAGTGTTTTTACTTCATTTTTAATATATTAGTATTAAAAATAATTTTTTAAAATAAAAAATATTATTTAAATATATTTTTAAATACATGCTACGGGGATGGAATCTATAAAACGTTTCTCAATTACCAATAGAGCTTTTCTGTGGCTTTGTAAGAGGGTTTTTTTTTTTACATTTAAAATTGTATTTATATGTATTTTAAAAATATATTTGGTTTTAAAAATATTAAATTGATATTTTTTTTTAGTTTTTTTATAATTTTAATATTAAAAAAATATAAAAAAATTTATTTTAATATATTTTTTAAAAATATCCCTTATCAAAATACCAAAAACTCGTTTGATACATTGGAAAAGAAATTTACAATAAAGCCAATAGCTCCCAGTCAAAAAATGGTCTGGTATAGCCTTTCTTTGATTCGAGAAACATTCATTGCGAAGACAAAAAAGGAGCTAAAAAGTTTAGGGCTTGGACTCTGTGTTTCGGTGCGAAAGTCAAAGTTTGAGGTTTTTGTGGCAAGGGTTTTGCCGAGGTTTAAGTGGAAAAGGGGAAAGCAAGGACTGAAGAAAGCAAAGGTGGGTGCAGCTGGTAATCGTGAAAAGGCATAACTTTTCTGGCACACCGGAAAATCAATAATAAATTAATACAGGTTAGCCCATTTATTTGACGTTTGAACTGGTAATTTGAAACCTTTTTATTGCAAAATCGTCCTTCGCCCATGGTGTAAGCTCTGGTTAAAATTGTATCTGAGAGTATTTAATTTGAAAAGGTATTATGTTATTATTTGGAGTTAGTTTACACTTGTTTTTATTAAAATTTAATTTTTTTTATTTTAAATTAATTTTTTAATATTTTTGGATCGTTATTAAAAATAAATTTAACAATAAAAAAATATTTTTTTAATATTTATTTTAAATAAAAATTATTTTAAAAAACAATTACTATCACACTTTTAAACACTCTTTAAATGCCAAGAATGTTTTAATTTGTGTTTTGAGATTGTTTCAAACTGTGTTTGAGTGTATTTTAAAAATATATTTGTCCTAGAAATAATTTTTAGTGCTTTTTAATAATTTTGACGTATTAATATTAAAAATAAATAAAAATTTGAATTGATATTTTTTAGTGATTTTTGATAATTTTAATATACTGATATTAAAAATAAATAAATACTGATTAAAAAAAGTGCATGTTTCCTTTGATGCTTGCTAGGCTCGTAACAATTGTAATACTTAAATAGGTCTACATTTCTGTGTAAATTGCTTGCTTGAATTACAAACCTTCTCTGGATGTATTACCCAGCCTCGAGTGTAATCAGTGAAAAGTAAAATCATGGAATATTTTCAGTATAAAGTATAAACAGGATGATTTTATGGAAACACATGATATATAGGCACGTTTCGGTAAGATAGCTAGATATTAAAAAATTATTAATTTAATATATTTTCAAAGTAAATACTTTAAAAAACATCTAAAACAAATGCTACCATAGCGGTTGAAATCCCTTCTTATTTGATAATTTAGGTCCTGAAATCTGAAATGTGTTTGCTGGGGTTCATAACTGGCCTCATTCTTTTTCTTTTTTTTTTAATTAATATCTTTATATATATATATATATATATATATATATATTTACATAATTGTTAAGTTTATGTGTCTTATTTAGCATTTTTAAAATGGCAATACATTTTTTAATTATATTGGGTGTATTTCATTTTTGAGGACGTTAGTATGAGTCATTTGTACTTATATATATATATATATATATATATATATATATATATATATATATATATATATATATATAACACATAGATTAAATTTATTTTTAAAAATTTTAAATGTTTTATTTTTATAATATTTTTAATAAGAGTAGCCTTGCATAATATTTTTTTCTATTTATTTTATTTAATAAAATTTATATGTGTGTCCATTTCAGTTATAAATTGATTTTAATAAATAAATTCATTAAATACAACAGAGTAACTGATTTGTATTACGATATTAAATATCTTGATTTACATTTATTTCTTAATTTTTTCAGTTTTTTTTATTTATCATTAATTTTTTTTTCTATTAAATTATCTCAATTTCATTATTTAGAATGCACGGTATATATATATATCATGTTCCATCTCTTCATTAATTAAGTATTCTTGTGTTACACACTTGAGGGTCTAGCCCATTGGTCAATTGCAAGGCTTGTCTTCGCGAACGTCCTGGGTTCAAACCTCAAGAGTACTAGCATGTTACCCCCGCGGTGCCTTACCTACCTACTGGGCTTGTAGGATGTTCAGTAGGCCCTGAGATTAGTTGTGGTGCGCGCAAGCTGGCCTGGACACCTAGGGTCATCAAAAAAAAAAAAAGTATTCTTGTGTTACGGACTTGGTATTGACAAAAACAAAGGGCTAGATAAAGATTTTTTTAAAAAAAAAATTAACATGATTTTTTAAAACACTTGAAAAAATAATATATTTTGAAAAAAAATTAGCAAAAATAACATAATTTGGTACATAGCACAATTGAAAATTGCCATATTTTAAAGCTGTCACTCAAACAAAATGTGACATTTCAAACAAATTGTTAAATGGCTTCACAAATTACAATAAGGAAAGGTTAAAGAGAAAAATAAAGACTTTGAAACACATCAAAATTTTGATTACAATACTACTGGTATTATTAGAAAAAACTCAACAAAAAGAATCATCACACTAAAAAAGATCATCAATGGTGCATGTGAGCAATTATAATGAGAAAACAGGATAAAGAAAAATAAAAGAAAGAAAGAGACACGGAGGTACACCGAAACCTCGATTATGACACCATTGGTACCATTGAAAAGATCTCAATTATAAAAATTTAACAATACTAAGAAAGGTCACAAATTGTGATTAGAATGGGTCACACATGGTGGGTGGCTTATTTGTCTTTGGGCGAAAAGTGTGACTAACTCTAGTTAATTTTGGTGATCTTTTTTAGTATTGTTGAATTCTTCTCATCAAGATTTTTCTGATAGACCTTCTAGTGTTATAATTAAAGCTTTGATATGTTTTTAGGGTCATTGTTTTTCGTTTTTCTTTTTTCGCTGCTCATTATAATTTGTGTAATTCATTTAACAATTTATTTTTTAAAATGCTACATTTCTGATCAGAGACGACTTTAAATGTCACTTTTTCCAATCAAAACATATATCAACCATGTTATTTCTTAATATTTTTTTCAAGTTGTGTTATTTTACTAATTTTTTAAAAAATATATGTTGTGTTTTCCAATCGTACATGCATTAACTGTGATATTTTATATAAAAAATATTCAAACTATTTTAGTTTACTAATTTTTTCAAACCGTGCTAATAAGAAAAATATGTTAGATAAATGGACTTAGTGAGTGTTTGCTTTTGTTTTGCATTACAACATGTTTTTCAAAGTATTTTTAAATTGTTTTTTCTTTAAAAAAGATTAAATTAAATTTTTTTTAAAATGTTTTTAAATAATTTTGATATATTAATATTTAAAATAAATTAAAAAATCTACAATAAATTATTTTGATAAATTTTAAATTAAAAAACACTTTTAAAAAACATTTTACATCCCAACACTTTACAAACACTTAATTTATATGGTAATTAATGTTCGCATCCGCACAATTCTCTTTGTGGAGTCATAAAATGTATTATACTAAATTATATATCTCTTAAATTGTATGTAAAGTAATGAATACAGTTACTGAGTTACAAAATGGTTTTCTCAATATTATATTAACAAGTCCCATGTTTCAGTTACGAAGCATATCTACCCATTTCTGGTGTTTCTCTTCGACAACCAGCTTTTTTCAAGGAAAATATGGTGAAATCTAGGGTTAAGATTAAAAAAGAAGATGCAAGGGAAGATGAAGTACAGCAATCAGATTAGCGAGAAGAGCAAGCATCAAAATTCTGGATGGAGAATTATCGTATTGTAATGAGAAGTTCCAGTTTTCCAGACTGCAGCTGTAGAAATGACAAGGACGCCTGCTAAGAAGGCCAGTAATCTGTCGTGAATGAGGAAATTCATGGATAGTGGCAGCGAGATTTAGCATGAAGCATTTCAAGGTATATTCTCCCATATACTTATGATTCCATCAGGAAGCTTGTTTTCTCTATTGTAATTCATGTCGCTAGAGGCAATAGAATTGCACCTGCACCTGCACCTGCTGTTCTTGCCTGCATTTACAGAGATATATACGACGTTGTTGAAAGGGAAATCGCAGAGTCAACCTTGTTGGGGATTCCAATGGGAAAACATGATGGTTTAACAGTTAAGCTTTGGTCATCAATGCAATCAGTTCAGGTTTGGGTTTGGAAGAGGTTCAATGAACTGCAGCCGAAGCCTAATCTGATGAAGTGTGGGTACCCAGGTTGGTTCGGTGGGACAAATTGAAACAGAAAGTTGAGAGTGTTTCGTTGGTTTTAATCTTTGAGGATTTCAATGCAATTCGGAAGTGATGAAGATCTCTCAGGTCAATGCTCCAACAGACCTGAGATTGCATGGGCTGCTGCTTACTGCAGAGGACACCTTGCACCTCGTCAATTGACACGTGTGATGACCCAACACGCAGTCTACTCGGCGCTGTTTGTTCAGCCGAACCAAAACCTGAAGTGAATTATAAATAATATTTTTTTATTTTTTTATTTTTTTAAATTTATAAATATAAATATTCAACTTTTGCAGCTTAACCCCGTTAAATACGCAACCTTAGCATTAACTTCATTTATTCAACCTTCTTCCATTTGCTGTCCATGTCCTCTCCTGTTGAAGCGGAATGAAAACCTAAAAGCTTATGGGGGGCTGTGTTTGGAAATATAATTAAATTATATTTTTTTAAAATTTAAAAAATTATTTTTTTTATTTAAAATTCTGTCGGTAATTCTGTTGGTAAAAAATGACATGTCATCATTTTTTTTTGCTTTGTTTTAATTTTTTTCCCACGATAATTCCCTCGGTATATATCAAGGGAATATTTATATCGGTGAAATCCCTCGGAAATTTATCGACGAAAATATTCCCTCGATATTTCCGTTTGTATTTATTGATTTTCTGGTAGTGCTCGTCTACTTAGGCTCCTATTCTAGATAAGATAATAATATGTACAAATAGATTTCATTACAATCTTGGAATCCATACATATCTTACCAACTAATACACAATCTTGTCAGCTAACACTCCCCCTCAAATTAGTGCATAGATGTCTATCATGCCTAACTTGCCAATCATACTATAAAAATCCTTGTTTGATACTGTCTTAGTGAGGATATCAGCTATATGACTTGTAGATTTAACAAACAGAAAACATATAATTTTTTTATATCTAACTTTTCTTTGATAAAATGATGATTTACTTCAACATTTTTAGTTCGATCATGTTAAACATGATTGTGTGCAATCTAAATTGCTGCGTTATTATCACATTACAAATTGATAGGATTTGTATACTTGATCTCTAAATCCTTCAAAACATTCTTGATCCATAACAACACACATATTCCCTGAGTCATTCCTTGAAATTCTGCTTCTAGACTAGATTTTGCTACAACTTTCTATTTTTGACTTCTCCAAGTAATCAAATTCCCTTCCATAAAGGTCGGATAATCAGACATAAACCTCCTTGGTGTTTGATCTCCTGCCTAGTCTGCCTCAGTATAGCCTTTAATATTTGAGACACCATTTTTCAAGTATAATAAACCTTTGTTAGGCGCACCTTCAAGATACTCAAGATCATGTAGACTGCATCCATATGCTTCTCATTTGGTGCATGCATAAATTGGCTCATGATACCTATAATATATGTTATATCAAATCTAGTATGGGTTAGGTAAATTAACTTACCCACAAGTTTTTGATACCGACCCATATCTGTAGGGACTTTTTAATCTGGAAAAATCCCAAGTCGATGATTCGTTTGTATTGGTGTTTCAATAGGTTTGCAAGCTAGTATCTCAATCTCATTTAGAAGATCCAATACGTATTTATGTTGTGAAAGGGGAAATTCCTTGTTTGGACCTTACTACTTCAATGCCAAGAAAATACCTTAGTTTTCCTAAATCTATGATTTTGAATTCTATAGACAAGTACTCTCGCAGTGTCCTCATTTCTTTAGGATCATTACCTATCAAAATCATGTCATCTATATGCACAATCAATATCGTTACCCTTGTATCTTTATGTTTCACCGCTATCCCAGTTAAATACCCAACCTTGTTGCGGGTTCCAATATGCATCTCTATTAACTGCGACCATAACATATAGTTTGTTTCATTAGAATAATATTGACAGGAGAGCCGGAGGTTTCTTGTTGAATGATAATTGGGTTTGACAAAGGATTGCGTGGAGTGGCTGGAACAATTGGATGTCGCTCTTGTTCTGCCATTGTGATTTTGATTGTAGGAGGAAGTCCCTGGGATACAAAGGTCAAGGGAGAATGCAGGGAAGAATAGTTAAAAAAAAAAAAAAAAAAGTTTTTCAAGCTGCTCTGATATCATGTTGATTAGGACATTCAACGGAAGCTTTTGATTCTGTAAATATTTATGTGCGCTACAATGTATTCATCTTTTCAGGAAATATATATATAAAGGAAGTAAGAAAACGTCCTAGTATGTCTAAACTCCTATTCTAGGTAAGACTATCTGTACAAGGAAACAACTACACTCTTGGAATCCACACGTCTCGACAGCTAAATTAATGTGATGTGTCTTCCCACCATGATGATCCTGACAGAACAAGGCCTAACACTTTTCCCGTGTCCTAAATAGTTTGATATTAATGTGTCTTCCCAAAAATCTACGCTTTTAACCACCAGATCTCAAGCAACACGCATTTTGTGTCCTTTTTTTTAAAAAAAAAACAATAATAATAATCAAAATATTAACTGAAAAGAGGACACAAAATGCGTGTTGCTTGAGATCTGGACCATCTGGTGGTTAAAAGCGTGGTAGTCTATTATTTATGAGAAACCGGTTTAAATCATAGAAATGAAAATAACATTTTCTGGCGTTATCGTGCGATATCGAAAAGATACGCGCGAGAGATCTACAAAGCTCGAGCGGAAGACTTGATGACTTTGTAGATTGATTATAGATCTGAATCCTCTGTATAAATGAACGGATATTGTGAAGAGCCGATGTCATTGTTAACACAACCTTTCAATTTCAATAGAAAGGAGGAAGTCAGTCAATACGGGTGTCTGCAGCTATGGATTCGATCAAGCCTTTAGCCCCGAGCCGCCGTGTTTCCAAGTCCAAACACAGGAAACAATGGGTACGAATCAAATCTAGTTATATTTCTATGTTTTTCTTGTAAAGAGTATTCTTAATGCTTGTTTCTTGACTGGTTGCTGCTATATATCATGTCATTATCCCCAGAAATTAAAAATAATAGTTGTTCTTATACATGTTTAGAAGAACAGAGAGAGGAGGGAAACAATGGAACGATTGAAAACAGATATGATCGAGATCGGTGAGGGACAACAACGCATCAGAGAAGGGCAACGAGAAATAAGACAAAAGTTTGAAGAGATAGGATCTGAATGCCGCAGGCTCAAAGAGGAGACGATGAACATAGCCAAGCAGAGTGATTACAACCAAATCAGGATAAACCTAATGTTTAGCATCTTGAAAGCCCGTGAGGACAACAACTTTGCCCATGCTGATCACCTTACTGGGCTCCTCCGGTTGGTTGAATTCCCTTCGCCATTTCTTTTCTTGATTCTTGGGATTCCGGATTTCATAATTAATCTTGCTAATGCTAGCTATTACAAGGAGGGAAACATAAGTTAACGAACTCAAAATAAAAGAATCAAAATGCACTGTTGATAATTATTTTTCTCTCAATAATTGTGTTTCCTATTCGTTGTGTTGGCAGCAAGGAAATGGAAAAGCAGGAACAAGGAAAGGCAGGCCTGGTTGGCTGACTAATGATCATGGAAAACGACGAGCAGTTTGCCTTTGCAGTGACTCCTGATCGTCTTTTCTTATTAAAATGAAACCATCAGTCCTAAATCTAGATATGTATCGACATTAGTCTTCCCTTTATCCTTCTTCCTTTGATGAAGTATTCATTTGATTAAGGATTTGCGTTCTCTTTCCGAATTGAATGTTTTGAGTTATAGTACATACTATGTGAATTGCCGGGCGATGCCACCGATTGTTATATAAACGGTATAAGCATTCGGTTGAGTATAACCTGAGGTAATCGAAGAAGAAGATAGGCAGACATAATTAAACAAAATGAAAAAAAAAAATAAATTTACTAGAAGTATTGAGGTTAAGCAATGCAACCACAAGCTTTATGTTAGAGAAACGTAAATTCTTAACTAGCCTGTTTAGCTTTGCAGTATTCGGTTGTTTTTATTTATTTTGATTTTGTTTTTTAAGATTTATTTTTCTTATTAATTTTAAAATAAATAAATAAATCATTTTTTTTTACCAAAAAAAAGGGTGTTGCTTCAATAACAAATAGTGAAAAAGTCTCAAATACAAAGCCAAAAGTACATAATAAATTATAATTAACTTGAAGATGTCATTCAATTAATTAGATTTTTAATTTGTTTTAAAGAGATTATTAGTTCGAGTATTATAAATCTAAAAGCTATTATAAATTGATTGTTAATTTTAGAGCCTTTGGTATATATAAACCCCCTTAAATATTTATAATTATCAAAATAATAATAAAGAAAGAAAGAAAGAGCTACAGACTTTTTGATCTCATTTCACTTTGAATTCCAGTGAGATTGATATTTTCTTTTGAAAAAAAAAACTTGTTTAACTTTGTCTCAGGTGTAGAAAGGTGTTTTCAATGGGATTTATTAGTAATTATTATTTTTAATAGGGACAAGTTAGTTTGTTTGCGTTTTCAATAAAATGTAATGATTTAAACACTTTTAAAAGTAAGAAAAATTAAAACTAGTAGGAATAGTTTTATGGTTTTATAGTAAAAGAATGATATTGCCCTTAAAACAAATATGATAAAACTTGTATTCAGAGTCATTTAGATCTTTTCAATACAGTTATTTTGTAATTATATATTTGGATTAAAAACAATTAAATCTTTAATTATATATATATAAATAATTAATATATGTCACATACATGTTAGCAAGTGGAAGGCGCTCATGCTCTTAAGATGATGTGTGCCTCCCCTAACAATGGTTAAAAGTTGTGTCAACAATGATGTTTGAAACGATGGGTCATTCTCTTTGCGATGGTGGGATGCTTGTTTACGAATGAAGTGTGGTTGAGCTCCTTATGAACATTTTTCTTTTCTTGTCTTTTCTCTTTTTTTTAGTCTAGAAATTGATGCCAACTCTTTTAAAAATTTATTGTGTTCTCTTGTTTGTATTTTTATTAATTTTGATTATCATTTTTTTGATCATCATTTATTTTTACTTTTAATGCATTTTGATCTTTAATTGATTTGCAATTTCATCCATAAGAATTTTATTTCATTTAATTTTTATATGAAATTTGATCCTTATTATTTTATTTCTATTTTTTTTATATACTTATCTAGATTTTGTTTTTCAATTTTGCCTCTCATAATTTTATTTTATTTAATTTTTTCATTCAATTTTAATCTTTATTTTTTTATTGCTATTTTTTTAATTTTTTTCATTTAGCTTTTATGCTAGATTTAGTCATTGTTGTTTCGATTACTATTTATTTTGGTTTTTAATTTTGGATGATTAAGGATTATGCTTAGTGATTTTTTATTGTTTGCCTTTAATGAGATAATCTTGATCTTATGAACCGGGTCACTATTTCAAGGATTAATCCGATTTAACTTTGGTTTTTTTTTTTTTAAACAAAATAATTACTTTTTAATTTCATCATTTGATTTTAGGTTATTAGGTCTAAATTCCCCCCCCCTTTATGTGGTGTTATTCCGGTGTTATATCTTAGGTTGAGTTTTTTTTGAGATAACTCAGGTTTTTTTTAATTTTTTTAATTTAGTTTTTTTTATTTAATTTTTTAATATTAAGTTATTAAACCTTGAAATTTATATTTTGTTCTATATATTTTTTTTATAAATTTAACATGATCTCGAGGTCATTTTTTTTTATAAAAAAATTAATTTTTTTAATCTGGAACTCCCATCACGGGTCGCATGGTAGTCCAACTAATCTGAGTTAAGTTAAAGTTTTTTCAATTTGTTTTTTTTTTTTTTTTACCAGTCGCACGCACTGTGTAGCGTAAAACTAAAAGTTGTATCAGAAGAAATGTGCAGGACATGTGTAGGTCGGCTAATGCTGGCCATAAATAGCCATGTCTGTGAAGCTATGCAGGTGTGCTAGTGGAGACAGAAACACTTATGCAGAAAAGTGTGACGTATGTTCCGGTAGTTCCAAAAAGAATCAGATAAATAGTTGAGAAATTTAATATTTTAAACTTGTTTTATGGAAACATGATATTTCAAAAATATATTTGTTAAATGACTTCACAATTTACGATGACGAGAGAAAAATAAAATAAATACTTTAATTATACATCAAATCTATCATAAAAAAAACTCGACCATGTGAATCAAATAAAATTAAAGAAGTTCACCAAGTAGATCACACTCATTGAAGCTCTAATTATAATATTACTAGTAGCATTATAAAGTTCTGGACAAAATAAATCAAATATAAACAATAAAGATAATCAATGATAATGATAATTGAAGTGGGTCATATATAATAGGCGGAAAACATGGTGAAATCTAGGGTTAAGATTAAAAAAGATGAAAGGGAAGCTGAAGATGAAGATGAAGTACAACAATCAGATTAGCGAGAAGAACATGCATGAAAGTTCTGGATGGAGAATTATCGTATTCTGGAGATAATATAATTGCACTAGCACCTGCTGTTCTTGCCAGCATTTATAGAGATATGAATTTGTTGAAAGGGAAAATCGCTGAGTCAGCCTTGTTGCGGATTCCAAAGGGAATACGTGATGGTTTAAAAGTTAAGCTCTGGTCATCAATGCAATTAGTTGAGGTTCGGTGAACTGCGGCGGCCGGAGCCTAATCTGATTAGGAGTGGGTACCCTAGGTTGGTTCGGTGGAACAAATTGAAACTGGAAGTTGAGAATGTTTCGTTGGTTCTAGACTCGGATAAAGAGAGTTTTAGCTCTGGAAAACTGGGATTTCCTCAAGTTTTATGGAGAAAAAGAAATGAGGGCCGGCGACTGTTGGTTCTAGTTTGAACGACGCTTTAATGGCATTTGCTCGACGCGTCAGGATTTCAATGCTGCGTGGAGGTGGCTGTTCAGAACAGTATTTACCGCATAGGGTTGCAATGCAATTCGGAACCGACGAAGATCTTTCAGGGTTGTGTTGGTCAGTGCTCCAATTAACAGACCTGAGATTGCATAGAGGTTAAAGCTTTTGTTGAAGAGCTTGAACAGATGATCACACGAATAAAAGCAGCAAGATTAAGACAAAAATTGTTAACCTAGCTAGCCTTCTTCGTGAGAACGATTTGCTTGATTTTATTTTATTTGAATTCATGGCTTCTCTTCTCCTGTTGGCTATGCTACTAACATGGCAGTGGGCATTGCAGCAGGTTCCTATATGGATAACTCCCACCATTGACAACAGATGAGAACAAGTTTAAAAGGATTAAAGAAATAAAAATATTCATATTGTAACCATGCACTCTGGCATGAAGTTATTATCATTTATCACAGTGTGCAGACAAATGCTGTGTGCTGCTGGACCCAACGCAGAGTCTACTAGGCGTTATCTGTTCTGTCCACCTAATTCTGACTAGATAAGCACTTGAGAGTTTTTTATTTATTTTATCCAGTTGATTTGTAGTGTTGTTTTGATATAAAGTTTTTAAGGAAGAGATATCTTTCTTTAATATTAAAATCAATTTGATATTTGTATTTTTGTTAATCATTTTATTTTTTTAAAATATCTTTTATTTGTTTGTATAATAGTTTAAATAAAAGCAATAGAAACTACTAGAATTCAGCATTAATTAAATATTGTGATGATGTTTGATTTATATTGTGATAACTTTATAAATATCAAATTCAAACAAATTATGATGACTAATTTAAAATTAATTAAATATTAAAAGAGTTTTTTAATATTAAAATGATGATATATTAAATCAATCTAAAATTTATGGTTTAATTTGTAAAACCCGTAATTTGAATCATGAATTCTATTTGAAAAAAAAAAATAAGGTTGTTACGATGATAAAGCATAAACAACAATAATAATTCAAGATTTTGACTAAAAATAAAATTCATTATACATGTGTGTTGATTATTGAGTTATAACCAGTCCATATATGAAAATGAATGAATTTAGCAAAGTTATTAAACTCAATCGACCTAGTGGTTGGAACTGGTCTGAGTTTGTTAAAAGATCAGCCAGTGCAATGACCAGACAAAACCTGGTCGACCCATGATCAGGATGAGACCCGTCGTTTTTTTTTCAAATATGATTTTTCTTTTATAACCCTTTTTTTCATTTTTTTTAGTTGGTTATTAACACTTTTTAAAGTTCACTATATAAATACAAGAAAAATATTTTATTTTTTTAATGTGGAATTTGAAACCCTTTAGTATATACTCTATGTTTCTAAGAAAAAAATTATTTTTTTAATGTGGAATTTCAAGTCTTTTCATATATATACTTTATGTTCATAAAAAAAAAGTTGTTTTTTCAATATGTAATTTGAAGTTCTTTCGTATATATACTCTATGTTCACAAGAAAAATGTTATGTTTTTTCAATGTGGGATAACAAACGTTTTGGTTTAAATACTTTAACTTAAAATGATGATATAATATCTTTTCAATGTGAGATTTGAAGCCTTTTAATATATATATATATATATATATATATATATATATATATATATATATATATATATATATCTATGTTTCTAAGAAAAAAATTATTTTTTTAATGTAGGATTTGAAACTCTTTTGTGTGTGTGTGTGTGTGTTCTATTTTCACAAGAAAAAAATTACGAATTTTTCAATGTAAAATTTAAAACTTTTTATTATACTTTATCTTTACAAAAAAGTAAATTTAAATTAATCCAATTAACCTGTCTACCTTTAGAGCTGATTTAATAATTTTGGGATGGAAGGAATATTTAAAATAGTCTTAGAACAAGTCACATTTGTTTGCTATCGATTTGAAAAGAGAAAGTTGCTCTCTCGTAATGTCTACTTTTAAAATCAAAAGAATCCAACAGAAAACGGCAACCATGACCATGCCAAAAGGGCTTAAACAAAAGCTCTACAAGATCAATCCACGAAAGTTAAACTCAATTGAATCCAGATTTGAATGTGCTGGGCAATGAAAGCCCACGATTATATAAAATAAAAAAATAAAATTCAAAGAGAGTACTGGAATGCTTGACTATAACTGTAAAACCAAGCCTAGTCCAATAAATCTATGTAAAAATCCGATAATTCAGAACCGAGATTAATTGCTAGCCCAGTTGATGATCATTGTTGTAACCCAATTTTAGATTCACAAAGATTTTCTTGAATATTATTTTATTTCTATTATTATTCATAAAAATCCAAAAAAAATTCAAAAAAATTTAAAATTCAAAAAAATATTTTTCTCGAGTCAACCGCAGGTCAAACCATGTCGACCAGGGTAAAAAAATGAGTTTCGGGCTGTTTCGGGTCAAAAACATCATTTGCGACCAAAATCGGGTTCACCAGGTCAATACGGGTCATACCATGTTGACCAGGGCAAAAAATGAGTTTCGGGTTGTTTCAGGTCAAAACCGTCATTTCTGACCAAAAACGAGTTCACCGGGTCAATACGGGTCAAACCATGTCGACCAGGGTAAAAAATGAGTTTCGAACTGTTTCGGGTCAAAACCGTCATTTCTGACCAAAACCGAGTTCACCGGGTCAATACAGGTCAAACCATGTCGACCAGGGTAAAAAATAAGTTCCGGGCTATCTCGGGTCAAAACCATCATTTTCGACCAAAACCCGGTTCATCGGGTCGATACCCATCAAATGTTTTTTTTGGTATTCCATTATTTTTTTGCGGTTGAAACGGGATTTTTCTAATACTGATTTGAACTTTTAGTTTTACCCATGTAAATATTTATTATTATATATAATAAAACAAAATTATGGTAGTTGCCGACGGTGCATTATTTCTTATTATATATAATAAAACAGAATTTAATGAGTTGTCCCGTGGCTATAAATAGCCACGGGAGCAGAGGGCAAAGGGGGAGGAAGAAAAGAAAAAAAAGAAAGAATCGATTGATACTATTAACATTTTTTAGTTTTCTTCGCGAGAGTAGGATATTATTTAAAAAAAAAATAATTTGAAAAATACCAAATATATCCCGACTCATCTCAGCCATTGAATTAATTCAAGATTTAATCCTGTTGCGCCACGTCATCCGGTGCACCGAGCTTTCGGTGCACCGCGCCACACAGGATCAAAAACCCGGACAATCTGGGTCGTCCGATCAACCTGCAGATCTAGCCAATCACAGCCATCCGATCGTTTCATCCAAGATCCAACGGTTAACATCCTTCAGCGGCACCGGTACACCATACGCGTCCTCACCGTAGCAAATCTCAGAGCATCTCTCTCCTCTCGCCGGCGACTCTCTCTCTCTCCTCCGATCTCCACTCCGGCCATCTCAGCCTCCGAACCACCACAGAAAGGTCGCCAATCCCTGAAAGCAAAACCCCGGTGGTTTTATCGTTTTCACCGCCTCATCTGGCCGGAAAAAGGCCGCGATCGCGCCGGCACCGAAGCTTCAAGTCGTCGATTCTCCCTCGTCAGCCATCAACGGCCGTCGAGACCACCACCAACAGAATCCTCGACCTCAGATCTACCAGAACCGACCATCGGTTGGCCAGAAATCTCGCCGCCACCAACAGTAGCCGCGCGTGAGCCACACGCGCCGCCAGTGGCATTTTCGTAAATTTCTGATCCGAGGGTATTTCAGTCTTTTACCTATACTGTGTCACTTAGGTAATTTTTTTTTATTTTGTATATAAATTTTCTTGCATGTTGTAAAACAAAAAAATAAAAAAAAAATAACAACGCGGGTCCAAACCCATCCTATTATGTTATCGTTCGTGGGTCCAAAGCCCAATTTCAAATAGTTATACCCATTCTCAACGATATAAAATAATTTTATTTATAAACAAATATGTTCGTCGACACGTCTCTTTTTTAAAAAGGACCGATGTCAAAAGTTTAAATACCAAATATGGATTATGTCCATAGTTTTTTTGGTAACTTAGACGTAAATCTCCTTTTTAGGGTTAAACGTCAATATTTTAGACAAGTCTCCTATTTTTAGGGACTGATGTCATTTTTTAACGTGTCTTCAATTTTTAGGGACCGACGTTAACTATTTTTTTAAAAAAACAAAATTGCAAATAAGCTCAAAATATAATAGCATTTAAATCAAATAAAAAAACACACAAGTAAGGGTAACATTTCTTTTGAAAGGATGTTTTAAGGGTGGTGTCTACCTTCCCTTAATCATAACTAACCCAATACCCGAATCTTTGGAACCAGTGTCTAATTTGGGATTTCTAGTTCCCTCAAATTACTAGATGGCGACTCCAATAAAATTTTCATTTCCCCCAATTAAACAAATCTTTTTTTGTTAAATAAACAAAAATGAGCGGAGCTGTCGCCCGACGTCGTGTATCGACAGAATGATAATGATAATTGAAGTGGGTCATATATAATAAGCGGAAAACATGGTGAAATCTAGGGTTAAGATTAAAAAAGATGAAAGGGAAGCTGAAGATGAAGATGAAGTACAACAATCAGATTAGCGAGAAGAACATGCATGAAAGTTCTGGATGGAGAATTATCGTATTCTGGAGGTAATATAATTGCACTAGCACCTGCTGTTCTTGCCAGCATTTATAGAGATATGAATTTGTTGAAAGGGAAAATCGCTGAGTCAGCCTTGTTGCGGATTCCAAAGGGAATACGTGATGGTTTAAAAGTTAAGCTCTGGTCATCAATGCAATTAGTTGAGGTTCGGTGAACTGCGGCGGCCGGAGCCTAATCTGATTAGGAGTGGGTACCCTAGGTTGGTTCGGTGGAACAAATTGAAACTGGAAGTTGAGAATGTTTCGTTGGTTCTAGACTCGGATAAAATTAAAGAAGTTCACCAAGTAGATCACACTCATTAAAGCTCTAATTATAATATTACTAGTAGCATTATAAAGTTCTGGACAAAATAAATCAAACATAAACAATAAAGATAATCAATGATAATGATAATTGAAGTGGGTCATATATAATAGGCGGAAAACATGGTGAAATCTAGGGTTAAGATTAAAAAAGATGATGGAAGGGAAGATGAAGGTGAAGATGAAGAACAACAATCAGATTAGCGAGAAGAACAGGCATCAAAATTCTGGATGGAGAAGTTCCAGTTTTCCAGACTGCAACAGCAGAAATGATAAGACCACCTGCTAAGAAGGCCAGTAATCTGTCCTCAATGCTGTGTGGAGGTGGCTGTTCAGAACAGTATTTACCGCATAGGGTTGCAATGCAATTCGGAACCGACGAAGATCTTTCAGGGTTGTGTTGGTCAGTGCTCTAATTAACAGACCTGAGATTGCAGAGAGCTTAAAGCTTTTGTTGAAGAGCTTGAGCAGATGATCACACGAATAAAAGCAGCAAGATTAAAACAAAAATTGTTAACCTAGCTAGCCTTCTTCGTGAGAAAGATTTGCTTGATTTTATTTTAATTGAATTCATGGCTTCTCTTCTCCTGTTGGCATTGCAGCAGGTTCCTATATGGATAACTCCCGCCATTGACAACAGATGCAGAACAAGGTTAAAAGGATAATAGAAATAAAACTTGAATTAACTTAATAGGTTAACTAGTGACTCAAATGACTTCAAACTTGAATTAATCTTGTATTAATTAATCTAGGTTAAGAAAAAATAAAAATAACTTGACATCATATTTAGTACATGTTTGGTATTGTGATATAAAATGTTTTTTTTTGTAAATGTCTTTTGTTTACAAATACATCAAAATAATTTTTTAAAAGATTTTTTTATTTTTATAATAGTACATCAAAATTATCAGAAAAACACTAAAAATATATCAATTTGATGTTTTTAAATATAAACACATATTTAAAAAATACCTAAAAACAAAAACTACCGCATTTCCATCCGAGCTATTTAAAAAGCAAAGAGGGAACTTTTGAGATGAATAAAATCAAGAATTGCAATTGCTAAATTTTTTAATGTGTTTTTGACGTGGAACACATAATAAAAGTATTATCTAAAAATAAATCAAGTGTATCAAATGACATTTATAACAAAATCAGACCATGACTTTTAATTCAATAATTAAATTTTAATAAAAAAAACTTCTATAACATTTTAAAGGACTTATTCTTTATAGAAACATCGACAAAACATCATTAATGTTTGATGTATAGAGGTATCAACTATAACTTGATGTCTTATGATGTAGAAATAAATATCTTCTAGGGCACTATAAAAGTTTTAAAGGTAGCATAAAGAACCATAATATAGATATTTGATTAGCAAGAGAATTCCATAGCAAACTTAATTGAGGGGATGGATCAACTACTAGGAGGAGGCAAATAAAAAACTTGGAGAAGAGAGAGACGTGTTTAAAAACTTACCTCAAGGTGAACCAAACCCTAGATCTATTTCTACAAACTCATAAAGACATCATGTCTATTTAGAAAGTGATTTGTACGATGAACTAAAAACTTTGTCTATAGCTAAACTTTCATAGACACTTTTCTAATTTTGATGAAATTCCTTTTGTTGATAAGAATTTTTCAAAAAAAAAAAAAAAAGGTTTTTTAGATTATTGTCAAAGTTAAAAGCTTACTTTTATTTGAACAAGATTTTTTATTATCAAAATAAGGATTTTCCATACATAAATTTACTTATTAAGTTGAAGGTTGGTGGTTCAATCTTGTGGTTGATGGAGCTTGTATTGATAAATTTGTAATTTCATCATAAAAAACTATAAAATATATTAATTTTAGAGTTTGTACAAGATGAATAAAAAAATATTTTATTTTGGTCATATAATCACAATCAAGTTATTATTACTTACCTTATGTTCAACTTTCAACAATAACACAAAAACAAAACATGGAGGAGAACTAGCTTAAGGCTAAAATTATTTGAGTCAATAATAAGAAATAGTTGAAAAACAATTCAATTTCTATCTTGAACATACTTATTGTTCTTACTTTATTGATCAATGTTGTTGGTAATAGTGAATTAATTATTTTAGCTATAGTTTATTTTTAAAGAAGTAGAATAACCAAAATTATCACCATCCTTGAGGAACAACATGAAAGCATAAATATATTGAAAAACCAAAGTAACATGAAGTAGAGGTAACATTTCAAAGAACAATATGAAGATAAAGAATATGTTGAAATTAAACCAATGAATGAAAAGGTAGAAAAGTTACTAATTTACTCAGGAAATTAGAGTTAAAATTAAAAAAAAAGAAAGATAGAAAAATATTATCTTCCTCCTGAAATCACAAGAAAGTTTTGTCTAAAGGATAAAAAGAAAGAGACTCAAAAAATTTACTTTGTTAGCATTTTAGTAAATGAGGTTCAATTTATGAACATGTTAATTATAATGCTAAGTATTTTATGTTTTTTTTGGAATGAAAGATTTCAATTTCTAATTATGAAACTAACAAACGAGTTCTTCTCAAGTAAAGAAGCTTGACACGAGATGTGCAACAAAAGTCTTAACTTAAGAAGAAGTTTGGATGTGTTAAATGATATTTTTGACAAAAAAAAATAGTTATAATTTTTTATTCAATTGTTGAATCAAATTAAAATTTTAGAGAATGTTCTAAGGCCTTGTTTCATAATAGGAATATCAAAGCAACATCATCCAAGTTTAGGAACATGCCCACATTAGATAAAAAAAAATAAAAAAATGACAGGAGATTTTTTTTATTTTCCTAGTTGTTTTAGGATTTTTTTTTTTATGTAAAGTTTTAGAATATTATTTGATTCATATTTCTATACCTAAGTTGGTGTTATCTCTTGTTTAAACATGTTAAATAATCCAAATATATAAAGAAAAATACAAAAATAAGAGAGGAAAAGACTAATATTTCATTGATATTTTATAATCACTATAATTTAAAGGAATAAGTTTGATTTAAATACAAAAAAATTATATATAAACTAAATTAAACTGAAAAGAAAATATTATTTTACTTTCAATAAATAAAACAAAATAACTTATATTTCTTAACAAAACAGTGGAATTTTTCATTAAAGAGGATATTGATTATTAAAAAATTTATTTAGAACTTTTAAGTTTTAGAGTTTTCTTTATAATTCAGAGATATAATTTTAGGACTTGAAAAAATTTAGTTTCTTTTTTATAAATAGTTTATGGATGTAATTTTTAATACTTGAGAAACATTCTTCTCGAGAAGAAAAAAAGGAGATAAAAAGTTAAGGGATTGGACTGATTGTGTTCTGGTGCTGAAGTCTAGAGTTTGGAGGTTCTGGGGAAAGGGTTTTGCTAAGGTTCAAGAGGAAATGGGCAAAGCAAGGACAAAAGTGAGCAGAGTGCATGCAGCTGGGAATCGTGAAAAGGCACAACTTTCCTGGCACACCGGAAAATCAATAATAAATTAATACAGGTTAGCTGCTATCAATTTGCGAAATGCTCTTAGTAATTTGAAACCTTTTTATTGCAAAATCGTCCTTGGCCCACAGGAAATGTATTTCAGTTTAGTGGTTTCTTGGTGATTGAAGTGGTAACAAGAAGAAGCAACCGCCGACAACAAGAACACTGCTGCTGCCCTCCACTTTCCTTTTTCCCGCGAATCCCTTTCGCTGTATGTAGTGAACTGTTCACAAAGCTTGGACAGGGAGGCACTTGAGAAGCAACAATGCTACATGCCTAATAGCTACTAGGTAAAGGATGCTCTTACAGACGCCATTTGAAGAAAAAAAAAGTTAAAGTTTTTTTAAAAACAATCTCGTAATCTTTTCAAAAGTTTACCCCTAACTGTGTTTCTTATTGTATTTAAGATAAGATTTGATTAAGAAATCCATTGAATTTCAGGCTAAAAGGCTAGAGAATAGGAGTATCCTTTTCTCTCTAATCCTTTATCCTTTGTGTGATTGGAAATGGATCTGTACTAATTAGTACCTTGCTAGAACTGACTTCACAGTGTAAACATCAAGCTCCCATCTTTTCTGTTCTTTCCAAACAAGATCATGACCTTGTGAACCAAAAACAGCAAAAGAGTCTGCCTAATATTTCCAATTTCACAATTTAATGGGTCCAGTGACCTCACAGGATCCTTCTAGCCTTTTCCACGAATAAAATTCTAACAAGCCTATGCGATTGCTTGTTGTTTGTTAACTGATCCTATATCCACTGATAATGGCTAAGCAAGCAAAGATTTTCACTATCAGTTTGCTTCATTCACACAGAAACTCAGCTAAGAACTGACTGAAACATGAACCATTGCACAATGCTGGTACACTTTACATGTATCATTACAGACATACCAGCTACAAAACATACAATTATATCTGCAAAGAGACAGGTTGGCTCCTAACAATTTTTGCTACTTAGTTCGTGCAAAAAGTAACTAAAACATAAGCCAAAAGAGCTGTAGAACTCTATATATCTACCTCACTCAGCATGTTAATTCTATTTGTATTAACTACATTGTGATATTGTTGGTCAGACAAACCTTCTTCTGGCTAAATTTAGCAGCCTTTAGCCCATCAATTTCTTTCCTAAGCTTGTCGATCCGAGCTTCAAGTTCTAATCCATCTGTGTGAATATCAAAACGACTCCTACTTCCTCTTTCATCATCTTTGAGAAAACCTGCACCATGGAGTACTGGACTAGGGCTATCTAATTTGTTTTTGCTGGAGTTTTCCGTGGTTGTGCTTTCTTTTCCACTCCTAGGTTCCTTCTGAATGCTGCTTTCCTTCAATTTCATCTCTGCATCAACATTTGTAACATCATTGTTTTCTGCAGCAGAAGATAATAGATTATGTGTAGTAGCCGGCAAAGACTTGCGATCACCATATATTATATGATCAACACTTTTGAGCTTTTTATGAGTAAACAACTCCTTCAATGTTAGATCATCCTCCTCATCAGAGTCCAAGCCTTCAACATGTTGACATTTAGGAGGGTAACCAGGAGGATACAGAGGATCATGATCTGACTTCTTCCCTTTGAAACATGGAACCGAAATTTCTGAACCTTTTGGATTTCCACTTCCATCTTTCCCACCAAACACTGATTGCTTCCACCATTCCAAGTATCTCATAGTAACATCTGGCTTGCAATGTCTTGATGGAATATATAGCATTGCATTTTTTATTTGCTTATCAAAACGCCTCCAGGAAAGTTCTTGAGTTTCATTTCTTCTCTTTACAGGACCTGGAAGATCTTGATCCATGCCAAACTGCATTGCCACTCGATGCGGGCTGTACTGTTCTACACACCCTATTCCAACTAATTGACATGCTCTCAAGCATCGAGTAAAGGATTTCAATTCGTCATCAGCATCAACATCAACAAGCACCCATTTCTCTTCATCACCATAAATTTTGTAGCACAAACTCTCCACGGCTGTGGCATAAGGGCGCCACTGGAAACTTCCTTCAGAATCTAGGGCCAATCTTACATTCCTAACGGTTGAACTATTCACATTATGCCATCTAGCTAATCTCGGCACTTCCAAGTCAGTCACATTAGGCTTTGGTTGCAATTTTGGAAACCTCTCCCAGGCCCAAACCTGAACTATATGAAATGGTGACCAAATGGTGAGTTCTAACTTTTGATCATCATTGTCATCCTCAAAAGAAACTAAATTGGACAAAGCTAGAATCTTTTTCTTCAACAACCTCAAGTCTCGGTAAATGCTTGCAAGAAGGGCAGGTCCAAGTGCAATTTTGATACCTCTAGCTAGACAAACAGCAATTGGAAAAACATGTTTGGGAATGCTCATATTTGGGACACTGGGAAAAACAAACCTCGACAACCATAGTGACAGAAAAGCCTCGTGCTCGACTTCGCTGTTGTTTTCCATGAGATATTTAATCCAGGAAGAATGGTCAACTTTTTTGCTTTTTGACCGCCTCAACAGTTCTCGGATTTCCATTAGCTTTTGTTCAGCTTCATGCAATTCCTCTGTTTCAAGAGGGGTAAAAACAGGGGACCCCAAAACAGAGTACCCTGCAACCAAAATATCTTCCAAGGTGATTGTTGCTTCACCCCAAGGAAAAATGAATGTGTTAGTTTCAAAACACCATTTCTCTGCTAACCCAATAAGGAAATCATCGTCTCTTCCGATTTGGTAAAGAGAACTCATGACTGCTTGATAGATTCCAACTTTTCTCCATGTTGCTTCATGCAAAGCAGCCATTTTATCAACCCATTCTTTCCACCTCCTTTGTGCATATCTCCAACCATGGAATGTTATTCTTAAAGGCCACTTTTTGGGTTCAAAGTTAGAGGGCAAGGAGAAGTTGTAGTGTGAAGGGTGTTTGGGAGTGTTTTCATCTATGGAAGAGGTTATTGAGGGTTTGATAAAATGGGCTGTTCTAAGTGTTGGCTGTGCATCGCCAGAGAGTGAAACCATAAGTTCCTTTCTCGTTTCAACAATGGGTCCTTCTGATTTCTCCATAGAAAAAAACGGTGAAGTTTCTTGCAGAGAAAGAGAAGGAGAGGTTCGGGCTTAGGGAGAGCCAAAGGTTGCTGACATGATTGTTTCGAACTAGCAAAGGAAGTTAATGTGACGATACAATTTCAAGTATTCAAAGCTTCCTCTAGAATCTATACCTTCACTACATCTCTTCCAAATAATGTGTTAAAAAGAATAAAAATAAAGGCAGTAGAAATGTCGATATAAAGTCATGGCTCATGATTGCATAAGGGAATTAATTTAATTTTTGGATGCGTAAGAAGTGGGGAGAGAACTTTAGAAAATGGATAAAAAGAGATTCTGTTTATTTTTTCTTTTTAAAAGTTTTTTTTAAATAATATTTTTTATTTTAAATAAAATTTTTAAATATTTTTACATCGTTTCGAAGAAAAAAAGAGAAACATTCATTGGGAAGAAAATAAAAGGAGCTAAAAAGTTTAGGGCTTGGACTCTGTGTTTCGGTGCGAAAGTCAAAGTTTGAGGTTTTTGTGGCAAGGGTTTGGACTGAAGAAAGCAAGGGTGGAAGCAGCTGGTAATCGTGAAAAGGCATAACTTTTCTGGCACACCGGAAAATCAATAATAAATTAATACAGGTTAGCCCATTTATTTGACGTTTGAAGTAATTTGAAACCTTTTTATTGCAAAATCGTCCTTCGCCCATGGTGTGTACGCCGTTTTTAAAATTGCATTTGAGAGTGTTTTAATTTGAAAAAGTGTTATGTTATTGTTTGGAGTTGAGTTTCAACTTGTTTTTATTGAAGTTTGAATTTTTTTTATTTTAAATTAATTTTTTAATATTTTTTAATTGTTTTCAAATATTGATGTTAAAAAAAATTTTATTTTAATATATTTTTAAATAAAAATTACTTAAAAAAACAACCACAATCACATTTTTAAATACCTTCTAAGTGCCTGTTTGAGAATGTTTCAATCTGTGTTATGAGATTGTTTCAATATGTGTTAAAGTGTGTTTCAAAAATATATTTGTCTTAAAAAATATTAAAATTGATATTTTTTAATTGATATTTTTTTAATACTTTTCAATAATTTTGATATGTTGATATTAAAAATAAATATAAATCTAAATTGATATTTTCAATGTTTTCTGATAATTTTGATATATTAATATAAAAAATGAAAAAATTATTTTTATTTATTTCTAAATAAAAAAAACTTTTGAAAAATAAATGCACCATAATATCTTATGTATACTAAATTGATGTTTTTAAAAATATTTTTTAATAATTTTAAAATACTGATATTAAAAATAAAAAAAGTTATTTTATTATATTTGAAAAAAACTCCTAAAAAATACAGGACAAAAACATAAAAATGGATAGCAGCTTTGTTACAGAAAATACTGCTCATCCTTGCAGCACGTACAGTGTAGGAAACAACCATTTTTCTGATCCTTACACTGCAGAAGTAAATAAAAACTTCAGACACTCTCTCCATAGTTGTTGTCTTTATTCCTTTTAACATTTCAGTGTCTATCAATTTCTCGATTCCTAGAACAAAACCTAGCTCTTTGCCTTTCCTTTGTGGAAAACGCCTTGAAGAGTTTCTGCAATAATTGGTTTCCTTCATTCTCCCAGGAAACAAACAAACTTTGGGATTCTTATCAATACATAATAGGTCCACTCACCATTGTGAAAACCTCTTGAAACCCATGAATGGAAGAGGTGAAAGAAACCATGCTCGATGTTAGAGAAGAGCAAATGGTGTCGTTCACTGGTGGCAGCAAACCAACTCTAAGAACAGCCCATTTCCTCAAACCTACTGTGGCCACCAGTACAAGGTCAGTCCCCAAGCCCCCTACATGTTCTCTATCTTCTCTACCTTCAACTTTTGAGCCTAAAGAATGGCCTCTGAAGATAAACTTCAGTGGTTGGCAGAAGCCTAAACTGAACTGGGCAACATGGGTTCATAAGTTGAAATTCAAGTATCAGCCTTTATGGAAGAAGGCTGGAATTTATGAAGCCATCATGCATTCTACATTCATTGTTGTAAGAGACTATGATTTTATCATTGGACTTGCAGAGAAATGGTGTCCTAAAACCAACACATTTGTATTTCCTTGGGGAGAAGCAACCATCACCTTAGAGGACATGATCATTTTGGGAGGGTACTCTGTTTTAGGCTCCCCCGTTTCTTCATGCTCTGATTATGAAAGCAGAGAATTGAAGGAAATTGAAGATAAACTAGCTGAAGCTGGGAGGAATATCAGCAGGGGTAAGGTTATTAAGCCTTGCCAATCTAAATGGATGGAGAAGTTCATGGACAGCGGGAGTGAAATCGAGCACGAAGCTTTTCTTTCACTTTGGCTGGCAAGGTATGTTTTTCGAGATTCTGATATTGTACTCAAGGGCCATTTTTTTCCAATAGCAATTCAAATGGCAAGAGGGGAACGTATTGCACTTGCTCCAGCAGTTCTGGCTAGCATTTATAGAGACCTGAGTTTGTTGAAAGAAACAATTGTTTTTACCACCAAGTTAGAGACTTTTGAGGATGGTGTATTGGCACTAACAATTCGGTCACCGTTTCTGTTAGTCCAGATTTGGGGTTGGGAGAGGTTTCCGATGTTCCAACCGAAGCCCGTTTTCCTCAAGAATGGTGATCCCAGATGTGCTTTATGGGATAGTGTGAAAGGTGTCAAAGTTGAGAATGCAAGGCTGGCTTTGGATTCAGCCGGGGAGGCTTTTCGATGGCGGCCTTATGCAAACCCAGGAGTAAGAGGTTGGCACTTCCCGGAGTTTTACAGAGAGAAAGGAGAATGGCTAGACCTGGGATCTAATGAAGATTTGTTGTCATTTTCCCTATGCTTGACAGTATCCAAGATGGATGGTCTAGGCTGTTCAGAACTGTATCTTCCTCATCGTGCGGCAATGCAATTCGGAATGGATCAAGATGTTCCTTCTCCTGTAGCTCGATCAAATGAAAGCTGCAAATGTGCTTCGAAAAATTACATTAAGTCATTTTCCAATTCCAAATTCTATTTTCCACCTCGGTTATTCGAGTCTGATGTTACCATTAGATACTTGAACTGGTGGAGAGGGTCGGTGCAAGAGGTGACTAAGGATGTGACTGAAGGTGTTGTGCGAAGGAAACGAAGTTTCCGAAAGAGATCAAATCGAGTTCCATGGGTTTCAACAAAGAATGAAGGCAATGATTTAGATGTCCCCCCTGGTTTTCCTCCCAAATCTGGCAGGATGAAAGAAGGGGATGTGGCTGAGAATGAAAAAACAACTTTGGAGGATATATTAAGAGACTGTAGCCTTCATAACAGTTTAGACAGAAGGGAAGGTACATCTGTTTATACTTATGGTCTCGCTCACAGTCCTTCAATTGTAAAAACAGGCGGTGCAGGTTTTCGAAAGATCGAGGCGCTAACACAACCAGAAGGAAAAACCACGCAGGTTAAAGCTGGAAAGGATGGTTTGCAAAAAGCCTCAGAAGACGCAGATGTGTTCATAGCTGAGACTTCTGCTAACATGGCGAGCACCAGCAAAGATGCAGAAGAAAGCAACGGCTCTGTCTTTCAGATCCCAGTAAATGAACTTGATGCTCGGGTTGCTAGGCTTGAGATGGTAATGGCCAAGATAAAAGCAGCAAGATCATGTTTGTCAAAAACCCCACAGAAGAATCTGCTCCCCTGATGAACTAAGCAGTATGATTTCATTTAAGTGCATGTTTCCTTTGATGCTTGCTAGGCTCGTAACAATTGTAATCCTTAAATAGGTCTACATTTCTGTGTAAATTGCTTGCTTGAATTACAAACCTTCTCTGGATGTATTACCCAGCCTCGAGTGTAATCAGTGAAAAGTAAAATCATGGAATATTTTCAGTATAAAGTGTAAACAGGATGATTTTATGGAAACACATGATAGGCACGTTTCGGTAAGATAGCTAGATATTAAAAAATTATTAATTTAATATATTTTCAAAATAAATATTTAATCTGGCCTTATATATATATATATATATATATCATGTTGTGATTAGCATGTGACTATTTGTTTTTTAATTAAGTATTGTTATGTGTTAGGGACTTGGTATTGACAAAACAAGGGGCTAGATAAAGATATATATCTTTTTAAATTAACACGGTTTTTTAAAACACTTGAAAAAAATAATATGTTTTGAAAAATAATTAGCAAAAATAATATAATTCGATACATGTCGTAATTGAAAATTGCCATATTTTAAAGTTATCACTCAAATAAAATGTGACATTTCAAACAAATTGTTAAATGGCTTCATAAATTACAATAAAAAAAAATGAAAGAGAAAAATAAAGACTTTGAAACACATCAAAATTATGATTACAATACCACCAGTATTATTAGAAAAAACTCAACAAAAAAAATTCAATGACACTAAGAAAAATCACCAATGATGCAAGTGAGCAATTATAATGAGAAAACAAGATAAATAAAAATAAAGAAAGAAAAAAAGAAAAAGACATGGAGGTACACCGAAACCATGATTATGACACCGTTGGTACCATTAAAAAGATTTTGATTACAAGAATCTAACAATACTGAAAAAGGTCACAAATGGTGATTAGAATGGGTCGCACATAGTGGGTGGCTTACTTGTCTTTGAACGGAAAATGTGACTCACTTTGGTCATCTTTGGTGACTCACTCCGGTTATCTTTGGTAATATTTCTTGGTGTTTTTGAATTCTTCTCATCAAGATTTTTTTGATGGATCTTGTGTTATAATTAAAGCTTTGATATGTCTTTATGATCATTTTTTTTTTCTCTGCTCATTGTAATTTGTGCAATTCATTCAACAATTTCTTTTTGAAAATGCTGCATTTCTGATCATAGATGACTTTAAATGTCACTTTTTTCGATCAAGACATATATCAACCATGTTATTTTTTAATTTCTTTTTTCAAGTTGTGTTATTTTACTAATTTTTTTTAAAAAATATGTTGTGTTTTCCAATTATAACATGTATTAACTGTGATATTTTATATAAAAAAATTCAAACTATTTTATTTTACTATTTAAAAAAATACTCGTGCTAATAAGAAAATTATGTTAGATAAAGGGACTTAGTGAGTATTAGCTTTTGTTTTGCATTGCAAAATATTTTTCAAAGTATTTTTAAATTTGTTTTCCTTAAAAAAGATTAAATTAATTTTTTAAAAAAATGTTTTTAGATAATTTTGATATGTTGATATTTAAAATAAATTAAAAAAAATCTATGATAAATTATTTTGATATATTTTAAATTAAAAAACATTTTTAAAAAACATTTTACATCCCAATACTTTACAAACACTTAATTTATAAGGTAATTAATGTTCGCACCCGCACAATTCTCTTTGTGGAGTGATAAAATCTATTATACTAAATTATATATCTCTTAAATTGTATGTAAAGTAACGAATACAGTTACTGAGTTACAAAATGGTTTTCTCAATATTATATTAACAAGTCCCATGTTTCAGTTACGAAGCATATCTACCCATTTCTGGTGCTTCTCTTCTATAATTAACTTTTTTCAAGGAAAACATGGTGAAATCTAGGGTTAAGAATAAAAAAAGAAGATGGAAGGGAAGATGAAGTACAACAATCAGATTAGCGAGAAGAGCAAGCATCAAAATTCTGGATGGAGAATTATCGTATTGTAATGAGAAGTTCCAGTTTTCCAGACTGCAGCTGTAGAAATGACAAGGACACCTGCTAAGAAGGCCAGTAATCTGTAGTGAATGAGGAAATTCATGGATAGTGGCAGCGAGATTTAGCATGAAGCGTTTCAAGGTATATTCTCCCATATACTTATGATTCCATCAGGAAGCTTGTTTTCTCTATTGTAATTCATGTCGCTAGAGGCAATAGAATTGCACTTGCACCTGCACCTGCTGTTCTTGCCTGCATTTACAGAGATATATATGACGTTGTTGAAAGGGAAATCGCAGAGTCAACCTTGTTGGGGATTCCAAAGGGAAAACATGATGGTTTAACAGTTAAGCTTTGGTCATCAACGCAATCAGTTCAGGTTTGGGTTTGGAAGAGGTTCAATGAACTGCAGCCGAAGCCTAATCTGATGAAGAGTGGGTGCCCTAGGTTGGCTCAGTACTGGGACAAATTGAAACAGAAAGTTGAGAGTGTTTCGTTGGTTTTAATCTTTGAGGATTTCAATGCAATTCGGAAGTGATGAAGATCTCTCAGGTTGCATGGGCTGCTGCTGACTGCAGATGACATTTATTCCCACTTGACGTGTGATGACCCAACACGCAGTCTACGCGGCGCTGTTTGTTCAGCCGAACCAAAACCTGAACTGAAATATAAATATATTTTTTTAATTTTTTAATATATATATATATATATATATAAAAAGAAATTAATTTGAAGGAAATATTTTTTTTATAAATACTTTTAAATTGTAAGTAAAAACAAATGCTCTAAAAATAATTGGGGTCATTGTAAACAAATAATGTTGTTTGATTTTTATATTTTTTAAATATTTTTATTTTGTAATATTGAAAAATATATTAATGCATTCGAGTTTTGCAGTGTAATCCATTAAATACACAACTTGATCATTAACTTCATTTATTCAACCTTCTTCTGTTTGCTCTCCTATTGAAGCGAAATGAAAAGCAAGAAGCTACTGGATTTAGGGTTTGTTTGGGAATGCAATTAAAACTATGTTTTTTATATAAAAAAAAATTCATTTTTTTAAATTATTTTCATGTTCTGATATAAAAAATAATTTTTAAAAAATAAAAAATATTATTTTAATATATTGTTAAGCAAAAAATACTTTAAACAACAATTGCTACCAGACTCCCAAACATATCTATTGATTACAACAAACATACAATCAAAGCTTTTCATTTTGTTAAATATTTCTATGCACTACAATGTATTCATGTTTTCAAGAAATATATATATACAAAAGGAAGTAAGAAAACCTCGTCTACTTAAACTCCTATTCTAGGTAAGATAATAATCTGTACAAATAGATTTCATTACAATCTTGGAATCCATACATATCTTACCAGCTAATACACAATCTTGTTAGCTAACACTCTCCCGCAAATTGGTGCATAGATGTCTATCATGCCTAACTTGCCAATCATACTATAAAAATCCTTGTTTGATACTGCCTTAGTGAGGATATCAATTATATGACTTGTAGATTTAACAAACAGAAAACATATAATTTTTTTATATCTAACTTCTCTTTGATAAAATGACGGTTTACTTCAACATGTTTAGTTCGATCATGTTAAACATGATTGTGTGCAAATCTGAATTGCTACGTTATTATCACATTACAAATTGATAGAATCTATATACTTGATCTCTAAATCCTTCAAAACACTCTTGATCCATAACAACACATATATTCCCTAAATCATTCCTTGAAATTCTACTTCTACACTATATTTTGCTATAACTTTCTATTTTTTACTTCTCCAAGTAATCAAATTCCCTTCCATAAAGGTCGAATAACCAGACATAAACCTCCTAGGTGTTTGATTTCTTGCCCAGTCTGCATCAATATAGCCTTTAATATTTGAGACACCATTCTTCAAGTATAATTAACCTTTGTTAGGCGCACCTTCAAGATACTTAAGATCATGTAGACTGCATCCATATGCTTCTCATTTGATGCATGCATAAATTGGCTCACGATACCTATAATATATGTTATATCAAATCTAGTATGGGTTAGGTAAATTAACTTATCCATAAGTCTTTGATACCGACCCATATCTGTAGGGAGTTAATCTGGAAAGATCCCAAGTCGATGATTCGTTTGTATTGGTGTTTCAATAGGTTTGCAAGCTAGTATCTCAATCTCACTTAGAAGATCCAATATGTATTTATGCTGTGAAAGGGAAATTCCTTGTTTGGACCTTACTACTTCAATGCTAAGAAAATACCTTAGTTTTCCCAAATCTTTCATTTTGAATTCTATAGACAAGTACTCTCACAATGTCCTCATTTCTTTAGGATCATTACCTATCAAAATCATGCCATCTATATGCACAATCAATATCGTTACCCTTCCATCTTTATGTTTTACAAATAACGTATGATCTATATTGCTCTATTGATAACTAATTGCTTTCATTGCCAAAGTAAACCTCTCAAACCATGCGCGAGGAGATTGCTTTAAACCATATAGAGATCTATTTAGGTTGCACATTCTGCCTTCGTGTTTGGAACTTTGTTTTATTCCAAGCAGAGGTTCTATGTACACCTCTTCTTCTAGATCACCATTCAAGAAAACATTTTTTTATGTTGAATTGTTGTAGGGGCTAATCTCAATTTGCAGTAATGGATATGAGAATACAGATGGTGGTGAGCTTGGCTAGTGGTGCAAAGGTCTCTTGGTAGTCGATACCATATTTCTAGGCATACCCTTTGGCCACGAGTCTCGCTTTATATCTATCAATGCTTCCATCCGCTTTAAGTATAACAATGTATACCCATCTACACACAATTGCATTTTTTTTTGCTGATAACACAACAAGTTCCTAAGTGTAGTTCTTCTACAACGCTTCCATCTCTTCATTCATAGCCTTTTTTCACCTTGAATCTGCCAATATATCCTGCAAATTATTAGGAATAGACACTTTGCATAATTGATTAATGATTAGTGCATAAGATTCTAAAAGTCCATGAAAAGAGACATAGTTATTGATAGGATATTTAACATTGGTTTTAATGTCCAGCTTATATTGTTTCTTTGTAACACCTTTATGAGGTCTTTGTGAATACTTGGGAGTGGGTTGAGATGTATCCTTAGTGGTGGGATTATCTAGGATATTTTAAGCAGAAGACTCTCTAGTTGATGGTACGAGTAAGTCACTCATCGCAGTTTCTTCCTCACTGAGGTTCGTAGCTTTTGTGTCATCAGCACACAATTCAATCATCTCAGCTTCTTCCCCATCATGGTTTACAACTTCTGTGTCACCAACATAATCCCTACAAAGGTAATTGTGCAATGATAAATTCCTCTCGTTTGGAATAGTTTAAGTACCAGTGAACAAAGTAGCATTATGCTTATTACTACTCTCTTTTTTTTCAAATGCCACTAGCTATATAAAAACACCACCTCACTTTTATCAAAAATAATATTGCAAAGCTTACCCTTTTCATACACATTCTCCCCCTGAAGAGGAGAGCCTAAATCGTTTACTAAATACTAAGGATTCATTTCACGAAAGGAGACATCAAGAGATACATGTAACTCGTGAGTTTGAGGGTAATAACATCTGTACCCTTTCTGAAAATCAGGGTAACTAATAAATACACAATGTTGGGCATAGGGATCAAGCTTGCTACGCAAGACTTTGAGTATGTGAACATACATTGTATAACCAAAGGTTTTAGGTTCCAAGTTTGGTTGATGGGGTATGTAAAAGAAGGTTTGTAATTTTTAGTATAGGGTCTAGAAATCAATCACCCAGGAAGGCACTGTATTGATAATGTAGACAACAGACTTGGCAGCCTCTTCGCAATAGAAAGGAGGCATATTCATTCCAAAAAAAATGCACGTACCACCTCCATGATCTACCTATTTTTCCTCTTCACAAAGCCATTTTATTGAGGTGTGTAGGTGTAAGAAGTATGATGTCTAATTCCTTATTGTCAAAGATAATCACCAAGCGAGTTCTCAAGAAATTCCATGGAATTGTCATATTGCCATACCTGAATTTGTTTTTGAAATTGAGTTTTCTCCATGTTGTAAAATTCCTAAAAAATAGTACTAGCATCACTTATCTTAGGTAATAAGGATACTCACGTCATACGAGTGCATTCATTAATAAAGGTAATAAAATAACAAGTTTTAGCCATAGATGGGATTACTGCAAATCCCCAAATATCAAAGTGAATAACCAGAAAGGGTTTAGAGCTTTTGTTGAAAGAAGGGAAGTAAGGTTTACAATGGCTTTTTGTCAATTCACAAATGTCACATTGAAAATCCAAAATATGCAATTCTATAAACAAATTATGTTTTAATTTCTGAAGCTAACTAAAGGAAAGAGGCCTTAGCCTCTTAAGCTAGAGCTACACCTTAGACAACTTCCTATCACCTTTCGTCACAAAACATGCCTTAATGTACTGCCATTTGTTAGTTGTTGTCAATTTCAAGTAGTAGAGGTTGCCCCATTAATTTAACATCACAACCAAGAGTCTTTTGGGTCAAAATATCCTGAAAAACACAATAAAAAGACCAAAAAAGTAACAATGTAATTTAGTGCTAAAGTGATTTGGCCTACATATAACAAATTACATTCAAGACTATGAACAACCAATATTGTATTAAGAGTTATGGCAGTAGTTAGAGCAATGGAGCCCTTTCTGGTAATAAGGGAGATATCATCATTGACTATAGATATGACTTGTTGGGATGATGAACGAAGATTTTGTAATTTACTAGAGTCTTTAATCAAATGATCGTATGCACCGGTATCAATAATCCAAGTATTATCCATAGTAATAGCAGAAAGAACACTAGCCTTAACAATATTACCTGGCTGAGTTAAATTAGTTAAATTAACAGTAGGCATGGAAGTCCCCTCCTAAATTAGATGGCTTTCACCTGATTTCGCCATTACAGTTTTTCTAGTAATGTTCTTCCGTGATTTTTTTCAAAAATCCTACCATTCAGGATATCCAATAAGCTCATAGCAACGCAGCTTTGAATGACTAGATTCACCACAGTGGATACAAACATAGTTATTTGGCTTTCCTGAATCTTGACTATTTTTCCCTTTGGCAGAACTAGAAGCTATTCCTCGCTGGTTTTGATTAGCTATCATGGTTGTATTTTCAAAGACCGGCCGAGAAACTCCAATAACTTGTCATTGTTGTGACTCTCTTCTCACACATGCGTAGGCTGCTTCTAGGTCCAGTTTTGGTTCCTTTCAAAGAATTTCCCCATGGATTTGATCATATTTAGAATCAAGACCGCTTAAAAAAAATGTACTCACAATCTAATCATCACCGCATGAAGTTGTACAATCCCTTCAATAGATTCTTCTTAGAATGTGCTGCGATGATCGATTTCCTGAAAGATTGCAACAAGTTCATTATAATACATGGATAAAGGCCTAACATTCTGAGTGGTTAAAAATGACTTTTGATTCAGTTCGAACAATTATGTTTCATCAGATCCATTGTAGAAGGTCCTTGACACTGCCTCATATATTTTCCTTGCTATAACAAGACGAATGAATCTCTGCATTAGGTGGGGCCTCATTGATTCGATGAGCCAACTCTTTACTTTATGATTTTTGATAATCCATGTATCATAGTTCAGATCATTAGGTGCAAGTTTCACCGCTATCACAGTTAGATACCCAACCTTGTTGCGGTCCCAATATGCATCTCTATTAACTGCGACCATAACATATAGTTGGTTTCATTGAGAATAATATTGACAGGAGAGCCGGAGGTTTCTTGTTGAACGATAATTGGGTTTGACAAAGGATTGCGTGGAGTGGCTGGAACAATTGGATCTCGCTCTTGTTCTGCCATTGTGATTTTGTTTGTAGGAGGAAGTCCCTGGAATACAAAGGTCAAGGGAGAATGCAGGGAAGAATAGTAAAAAAAAAAAAAAAGTTTTTCAAGCCTGAGCTCTGATATCATGTTGATTACGACATTCAACCGAAGCTTTTCATTCTGTAAATATTTCTGCGCACTACAATGTATTCATCTTTTCAGGAAATATATATATAAAGGAAGTAAAACGTCCTAGTATGCCTAAACTCCTATTCAGGGTAAGACTATCTGTACAAGGAAACAACTACAATCTTGGAATCCATACGTCTCGACAGCTAATACACAATCTTGCCAGCTACCACTATCAAAATGGTAGACCCGTGATATTTGCTGGAGAGAAACAATGAGGCCCTTCTTGGCTCTCTCCAATCTATGCCCTTCTTGGCTCTCTCCAAAATGGCGCCGTTTGTTCAGCCGAACCAAAAGCTGAAGTTAATTATAAATAATATTTTTTTTATTTTTTAAAATATAAATATAAATATTCAACTTTTGCAGCTTAACCCCGTTAAATACGCAACCTTATCATTAAATTCATTTATTCAACCTTCTTACATTTGCTGTCCATGTGCTCTCCTGTTGAAGCGGAATGAAAACCTAAAAGCTCCAAAATTTAAGGGGTTGTGTTTGAAAATATAATTAAATCATGTTTTTTAAAAGTTTTAAAAATTATTTTTTATATATATTTTCAGATTGTTTTGATATTAATATCAAAAATAATTTTTTAAAATAAAAAACACTTTAAACATCAAAATTTTAAACTCCCATACATGTCAAAATGGTAGACCCATAATATTTGCTGGAGAGAAACAATGAGGACATTCTTTGCTCTCCCCAATCTATGCCCGAAGGTCGATGTGCATGTGATGTGTCTTCCCACCATGTGATGTGTCCTTAATAATTTGATTAATTGCTGTTAATCTTTGATGTCTTTATTCACGATTTTTCCACAATAAGATACTGTGTCGATGGTCCTGCCATGTTCTAATTTAATAGCATATAAAAATAAAAATCAATACTTGTAAAACTTAAATACCAACTAGAGTGTTTATTTAAGTATTATAAGTTTTTATAAAAAAAAAACAAAATATGGCTAATTAATATAAAAACCAAATAAATATTGAATATTAAAATTAAAAAAAAAAAAAAAAAATTGAGGTTGTTCATTGTTTATATGATGATCAAGCACCATAATATGCTTCAATCCTAAAGAGAGTAATATATAATTCTTGATTGGGTATTTTTTTTTTTTTAAAAAAAAAAAAAACACTAATAATAACATCTTTAACTGAAAGGACACAATATGCGTGTTGCGCGAGCTCTGGTTGTTAAAAGCCTGGCAGTGTCATTATTTGTGAGAAACCGTTTCAAATCATAGAAATCAAAACAAGCATTTATGGCGTTATCGTGCGATATCGAAAAGATACGCGCGAGAGATCTACAAAGCTCGAGCGGAAGACTTGATGACTTTGTGGATTCATTTATACAGATCTGTAAACGGTATTGTTAAGAGCCCTAGTCATTGTATACCCAACCTTTCAATTTCAATAGAAAGGAGGAAGTCAGTCAATACGGGTGTCTGCAACCATGGATTCGATCAAGCGTTTAGCCCCGAGCCCCTGTGTTTCCAAGTCCAAACACAGGAAACAATATTGGGTACGAAACAAATCTAGTTATATTTCTATGTTTTTCTTATAAAGATTATTCTTAATGCTTGTTTCTTGACTTCTTGTTGCTATATATCATGTCATTATCCCCAGAAATTAAAAATTATTATTTTTCTTATACATGTTAAGAAGAACAGAGAGAGGAGAGAAACTATAAAACGATTGGAAACAGATATGATCGAGATCGGTGAGGGACAACAACGCATCAGAGAAGGGCAACGAGAAATAAGACAAAAGTTTGAAGAGATAGGATCTGAATGCCGCAGGCTCAAAGAGGAGACGATGAACATAGCCAAGCAGAGTGATTACAACCAAGTCAGGATAAACCTAATGTTTAGCATCTTGAAAGCCCGTGAAGACAACAACTTTGCCCATGCTGATCACCTTACTGGGCTCCTCCGGTTGGTTAAATTCCCTTCGCCATTTCTTTTCTTAATTCTTGGGATTTCGGATTTCATAATTAATCTTGCTAATGCTAGCTATTACAAGGAGAGAAACATAAGTTAACGAACTCAAAATAAAAGAATCAAAATGCACCCTTGATAATTAATCTTCTCTCAATAATTGTGTTTCCTATTCGTTGTGTTGGCAGCAAGGAAATGGAAAAGCAGGAACAAGGAAAGGCAGGCCTGGTTGGCTGACTCATGATCATGGAAAACGACGAGCAGTTTGCCTTTGCAGTGACTCCTGATCGTCTTTTCTTATTAAAATGAAATCATCAGTCCTAAATCTAGATATGTATCGACATTAGTCTTCCCTTGATATCCTTCTTCCTTTGATGAAGTATTCATTTGATTAAGGATTTGCGTTCTCTTTCCGAATTGAATGTTTTGAGTTATAGTACATACCATGTGAATTGCCGGGCGATGCCACCGATTGTTATATAAACGGTATAAGCATTCGGTTGAGTATAATCTGAGGTAATCGAAGAAGAACATAGGCCGACATAATTAAACAAAATGAGAAAAAAAATAAAAATTACTAGAAGTATTGAGGTTAAGCAATGCAATCACAAGCTTTATGTTAGAGAAACGTAAAGTCTTAACTAGCCTGTTTAGCTTTGCAGTATTCAGTTGTTTTTATTTATTTTGATTTTGTTTTTTAAGAATTATTTTTCATATTAATTTTAAAATAAATAAATAAATAAATCATTTTTTTTTACCAAAAAAGGGTGTGGCTTCAATAACAAATAGTGAAAAAGTCTCAAATACAAAGCAACAAGTACATAATAAATTACCTGATTGTTAATCAAGGTATACATAAATTCACTCGAATATTTATAATTATTAAAATAATAATAATAAAGAAAGAAAGAGCTCCAGACTTTTTGACCGTGCATTCTCATTTCACTTTGAATTCCAGTGAGATTGATAATTTCTTTTGGAAAAAAAAACTTGTTTAACTTTGTCTCAGGTGTAGAAAGGTGTTTTCAATGGGATTTATTAGTAATTATTATTTTTAATAGGGACAACTTAGTTTGTTTGCGTTTTAAATAAAGTGTAATGATTTAAACACTTTTAAAAGTAAGAAAAATTAAAACTAGTAGGAATAGTTTTATGGTTTTATAGTAAAAGAATGATATTGCCCTTAAAAGAAAATGATAAAACTTGTATTCAGAGTCATTTAGATCTTTTCAATACAGTTATTTTGTAATTATATATTTGAATTAAAAACAATTAAATCTTTAATTATATTTATATAAATAATTAATATATGTCACATACATTTTAGCAAGTGAAAGGCGTTCATGCTCTTAAGATGATGTTTGCCTCCCCTAACAATGGTTAAAAGTTGTGTAAACAATGATGTTTGAAACGATGGGTCATTCTCTTTGCGATGGTGGGATGCTTGTTTACGAATGAAGTGTGGTTGAGCTCCTTATAAACATTTTTCTTTTCCTGTTTTTTCTTCCTCTTTTAGTCTAGAAATTGATGCCAACTCTTTTAAAAATTTATTGTGTTCTCTAGTTTGTATTTTTATTAATTTTGATTATCATTTGTTTTTGCTTTTAATGCATTTTGATCTTTAATTGATTTGCAATTTCATCCATAAGAATTTTGTTTCATTTAATTTTTATATGAAATTTGATCTTTATTATTTTATTTCTATTTTTTTTGTTTTTATACTTATCTAGATTTTTTTTTTCAATTTTACCTCTCATTATTTTATTTTATTTAATTTTTGCATTCAATTTTAATCTTTATTTTTTTATTGTTATTTTTTTTATTTTCTTAATTTTTTTCATTTAGCTTTTATGCTAGATTTAGTCATTGTTGTTTCGATTACTATTTATTTTGGTTTTTAATTTTGGATGATTAAGGATTATGCTTAGTGATTTTTTATTGTTTGCTTTTAATGAGATAATCTCGATCTTATGAACCGGGTCACTATTTCAAGGATTAATCCGATTTAACTTTGATTTTTTATTCCTTTTTTTTAAAACAAAATAATTACTTTTTAATTTCATCATTTGGTTTTAGGTTATTAGGTCTAAATTCCCCCCATTTATGTGGTGTTATTTCGGTGTTATATCTTAGGTTGAGTTTTTTTCGAGATAACTCTGGTTTTTTTTTTTTTAATTTAGTTTTTCTAATTTAATTTTTTAATATTAAATTATTGAACCTTACAAATTGTATTTTGTTCATTATTTTTTTTTTTTATAAGTTTAACATGATCTCGAGGTCATTGTCTTTTTTTTAAATTAATTTTTTTAATCTGGAACTCCCATCACGGGTCGCATGGTAGTCCAACTAATCTGAGTTAAGTTAAAGTTTTTTCAATTTTTTTTTATTTTTTTTTACCAGTCGCACGCACTGTGTAGCGTAAAACTAAAAGTTGTATCAGAAGAAATGTGCAGGACATGTGTAGGTCGGCTAATGCTGGCCATAAATAGCCATGTCTGTGAAGCTATGCAGGTGTGCTAGTGGAGACAGAAACACTTATGCAGAAAAGTGTGACGTATGTTCCGGTAGTTCCAAAAAGAATCAGATAAATAGTTGAGAAATTTAATATTTTAAAGTTGTTTTATGGGAAACATGATATTTCAAAAATATATTTGTTAAATGACTTCACAATTTACGATGACGAGAGAAAAATAAAATAAATACTTTAATTATACATCAAATCTATCATAAAAAAAACTCGACCATGTGAATCTAATAAAATTAAAGAAGTTCACCAAGTAGATCACACTCATTGAAGCTCTAATTATAATATCACTAGCAGCATTATAAAGTTCTGGACAAAATAAATCAAATATAAACAATAAAGATAATCAAGGATAATGATAATTGAAGTGGGTCATATATAATAGGCGGAAAACATGGTGAAATCTAGGGTTAAGATTAAAAAAGATGATGGAAGGGAAGATGAAGGTGAAGATGAAGAACAACAATCAGATTAGCGAGAAGAACAGGCATCAAAATTCTGGATGGAGAAGTTCCAGTTTTCCAGACTGCAACAGTAGAAATGATAAGACCACCTGCTAAGAAGGCCAGTAATCTGTCGTGAATGAAGAAATTCATGGATGGTAGCAGCGAGATTTAGCATGAAGCATTTAACTTGTTTTCTCTATTGTAATTCATGTCGCTAGAGGTAATAGAATTGCACTTGTCTTGCCAGCATTTATAGAGATATGAATCTGTTGAAAGGGAAATTAAATCGTAGAGTCAACCTTGTTGCGGATTCCAAAGGGAAACCATGATGGTTTAACAGTTAAGCTTTGGTCATCAATGCAATTGGTTCAGGTTGGGGTTTGGAAGAGGTTCGGTGAACTGCGGCGGCCGGAGCCTAATCTGATTAGGAGTGGGTACCCTAGGTTGGTTCGGTGGAACAAATTGAAACTGGAAGTTGAGAATGTTTCGTTGGTTCTAGACTCGGATAAAGAGAGTTTTAGCTCTGGAAAACTGGGATTTCCTCAAGTTTTATGGAGAAAAAGAAATGTGGGCCGGCGACTGTTGGTTCTAGTTTGAACGACGATTTAATGGCATTTGCTCGACGCGTCAGGATTTCAATGCTGTGTGGAGTTGGCTGTTCAGAACAGTATTTACCTCATAGGGTTGCAATGCAATTCGGAACCGACGAAGATCTTTCAGGGTTGTGTTGGTCAATGCTCTAATTAACAGACCTGAGATTGCAGAGAGCTTAAAGCTTTTGTTGAAGAGCTTGAGCAGATGATCACACGAATAAAAACAGCAAGATTAAGACAAAATTGTTAACCTAGCTAGCCTTCTTCGTGAGAACGATTTGCTTGATTTTATTTTATTTGAATTCATGGCTTCTCTTCTCTGTTGGCTATGCTACTAACATGGCAGTAGCATTGCAGCAGGTTCCTAATATGGATAACTCCCGCCATTGACAACAGATGCAGAACAAGGTTAAAAGGATAAAAGAAATAAATATATTCATATGTAACCATGCACTATGGCATGAAGTTATTATCACAGTGTGCAGACAAATGCCGTGTGCTGCTGGACCCAACGAGAGTCTACTAGGCGTTATCTGTTCTGCCCACCCAATCCTGACTAGATAAGCACTTGAGAGTTTTTTTTTATTTTATCCAGTTGATTTGAAGTGTTGTTTTGATATAAATTTTGTAAAGAAGAGATATTTTTGTTAAGACCAATTTGATATTTGTATTTTTGTTTAATAATTTTATCTTTTAAAAATATCTTTTATTTGTTTATATAAAAGTTTAAATAAAAGCAATAGAAACTAGTAGAATTCAACATTAATTAAATATTATGATGATGTTTGATTCATGTTGTGATAACTTTATAAATATTAAATTCAAATAAATTATGATGACTAATTTAAAATTAATTAATTATTAAAAGAGTTTTTTTAATATTAAAATGATGATATATTAAATCAACCTAAACTTTACAGTTTAATTTGTAAAACCTTGACTTGAATCATGAACTCCACTTGACAAATTAAAAAAAAAAACATTAAGGTTGTTACGACGATAAAGCACAAACAACAATAATAATTCAAGATTTTGACTAAAAGTAGAATCCATTATACATGTGTGTTGATTATTGAGTTATAACCCGTCCGTATATGAAAAGGAATGAATTTAGCAAAGTTATTAAACTCGGTCGACCTAATGGTTGGACTGGTCTGGGTTTGTTAAAAGACCAGTCAATGCAATGACCCGACAAAACCTGGTCGACCCATGACCCGGATGAGACCCAATATTTTTTTTTTCAAACGTGGTTTTTTTTTATAACCTTCTTTTTTATATTTTTTTTAGTTGGTTATTAACACTTTTTAAAGTTCACTATATAAATACTAAAAATATATTTTATTTTTTCAATGTAGAATTTGAAACCCTTTAGTATATACTCTATGTTCCCAAGAAATTTTTTTTTTTTTCAATGTGGGATTTCAAGCCCTTTCATATATATACTTTATGTTCATAAGAAAAAAGTTATGTTTTTTCAAAGTGAGATTTGAAACCATATAGCATATATACTCTGTTTCCAAGAAAAAACGTTGTTTTTTTAAATATGTAATTTGAAGTTCCTTCGTATATATACTCCATGTTCATAAGAAAAATGTTATGTTTTTTCAATGTGAGATAACAAACGTTTTGGTTTAAATACTTCAACTTAAAAGTATGACATAATATATTTTTAATGTGAGATTTAAAGCCCTTTAATATATATATATATATAATATATATATATATATATATATATATATATATATACACCTATATTCCTAAAAAAAAAAATTATTTTTTCAATGTAGGATTTAAAGTCCTTTTGTATATATATTTTATTTTCACAAGAAAAATGTTATGTATTTTTCAATGTAAGATTTTAAATTTTTTATTATACTTTATCTTTATAAATTTTTTTTTTAAATTAATCCAATTAACCTGTCTACCTTTAGAGCTGATTTAATAATTTTGGGATGGAAGGAATATTTAAAATAGTCTTAGAACAAGTCACATTTGTTTGCTACCCGATTTGAAAAGAGAAAGTTGCTCTCCCGTAATGTCTACTTTTAAAATCAAAAGAATCCAACAGAAAACGGCAACCATGACCATGCCAAAAGGGCTTAAACAAAAGCTCTACAAGATCAATCCACGAAAGTTAAACTCCATTGAATCAAGATTTGAATGTGCTGGGCAATGAAAAGCCCACGATTATATAAAATAAAAAAATAAAATTCAAAGAGAGTACTGGAATGCTTGACTATAACTGTAAAACCAAGCCTAGTCCAATAAATCTATGTAAAAATCCGATAATTCAGAACCTAGATTAATTGCTATCATGATTTATGACCTAACCAATTTAGTTACATTAATGTTGACCATGATTTAGTCTAGATTTATCCTAGTCAAAAGAGAAAAGAAATTCCATAAAATCTTAACATGATAATCGGGGTCATTTTCTTCGAGCAAGCAACGAATCTCCATAAAATCTTAAACATAATTAGTGCATAGATTACCAAATATATATATATATATATATATATATATATATATATATTGTACCAGATGAAACAAAACAATTCTCAGTACGTGGCGTTGTTATACCTGAGAATGATCTAAAAAATCAGGTCATAGATTTCTAGCCTATACACTGATTTTATTAAAAGAATGAAGAAAGAAATGGAAGTAAATATAAACAAATTTCTAATACGAACGAATAAGGCAAGACCAACAATGTCAGGATCCTTGATCAAACACAGAGCATTCTTAATAAAGTATAACAAGAATTTAAATGATGAAAATAAAGTCTTACTTAAATTTGTAATGCAAATCAATACACGAGATATTGATTATAGAGGAGAGTGGATATGGGTTAAAGGTACGAGTTACAAGGGAGAATAAAATTTTCTCAGGGAAAATGATTGTCTGCCTTCTGAGGATTTAGAAGTCCCCTTTTATAAATGAGTTGACACGGAAGAGGCCAAAATGTCTTGTTGGGAAAGCTTGGAGATTTCGTTAGAACCCATGTGAACCCATGTTGTATTGCTTTCCATGATTGGGTGACGACAAAATGAAAAATGCCTATGTTTTTTGTGGGACTTTCATTTGTTGTCTTCTTGCCACCGACACTGGATTTGTTTGTTTGTAATAGCAGGTGATATTTGTAATAAAAAACCTAAAACTAATGGGCTTAAAATTAAAAAGGACTCAAAACAGTTGAGTCGAAAATATATGGGCTCTAAACAGATGAGCCTGAGAAAGCCTAAAATACTCTTTTTTTTATTTTATTTTAATGTCGCTTGATAGGCGGTAGGATACCAAAACAGTCATCTTCATTATCGTCTCCAAGGGAAATGGTAAGAGATATCGATCCAGATGAGCTGGATTGGGACAAGACCGTTTTCGGGTCTTGGCTTTGTATAATGCTTTGGACTATTTGTAGGTATTCTTCTTTAGTTTTAGTAGGCAATGAAAGTTGTCGTTTGAGACTTTCGGGCTAGAAACTTTGATTGAGGATGATGATCAATGATGAGAGCTATTTGATGTTTTTGTAACCATTCCGTAACAACTAATTTGGAACTTTTGGATTCAGCTGCAAAAGAATCCTACCATTTGATTTTGAACTTGCGAACAAGTACTAGATGTCCGATTTGTAGATTATAATCATAAAACCATGAATATACCCATGGCATAAAAACTTTTATACAGAAAATGAGAAGGGAAGAGAACTTCCTTTCATAAGGAGCTAGTTAAAATTTATTTTTGAAATGGAGGTAACTATTTTCAACTAGAGGATGGTCTTTGAGGTAGTCAACATGACAACCATAGTAGTCCCACCATTTGAGGAACCAGAGTGGGAGGTTTGTAGTATTCATGTCATTATGGAAGTAGAAAAACCAAGAATGACTATGGTTTGGATTTTGTAGTAGGAAGGCATTGAACTATGCCTGTTGGTAATCCTAGTACGTATAGGAAGTATTGAAGTCCTAGGGGTTTGTACGGAAGTGTATGAGGAAGGAGAGATGTTGATGTAAGGGTTGTCCCCAATCTTTAGGGTGAATGACTTTGTGAATGATACATGTAGAATATGGCGGTTCAGTGTGATCAGAATGAAGTTTGAAGTGTTTGAACTTGACAAAATTGGTAATTTCAAGGATTGCGGCATAATAGGTGGTTTGGCTAAATTCCAGGGTTTGTAGTACCAATTTGAATGGAAAATTTTGGAAGCAACAATGGAAGGGTTTTCATGTTAAAATCCTTCTTCCATAGTTAAAATATTTTGGAAAGTAGTTTTGAAAATATATTTGGATTTGGTGTTTGGAAAACTGGTTTATTGTAAAGAAAAGAGGGGTTTTGAAGCAGAAATGCCTCCTTGAGGTTTTGAAAATGATTTGGAAATAGATACGGAGTCGCTGGAGGCCTATTGAGACACTTTTTATAATGTTAGGAGTAATTCTGGTGATTTGGATATAGTGTCAACCCAATGTTGAACTGCGTATGTTTGTACATATGGTGGTTTTATAGTTTCTTCTTCTTCAATAACTGCCTCATACCAGGATTTGATGGGTTTGACAGCTAAGATAGCTGAAGACATGAGTTTTGAAAAAGGCTTGGGGCTCTCTGATTTTGTAGGCTGGGTTTGAGGGGCTTTCCCCTTGTTTTTGGCCTTTGCTTTAGGAGGCATCAATACCTATTTTGAAGGAATTCTCAGGTTAGGAAATCAGAATGGAATTTGAATCTCCTTTAATGTAGACAATATCGAAATAAAAAATGCTTAAAATAGCTTGCCATCTGGCAAAAATCTGTTTTAAAGCAAGATTTTGGACATCTTTTTGTAGAATTTTTTTTTTGCAGATTTGCAATTAACACGTAAAAGAAATTTTTGATTTAATAAATCACTTTGAAATTTTGTAATACAGAAAACAATTGAAAGGATCTTTTTTTATAGTAGAGTAATTTTTCTGGCAATCATTCTAGTGGGCGGATGTGTATTGGAGGATTTGTTCTTTAAGAATCCCACCATATCCTAGGTCAGAGACATCGGTCTCGACAATCTTAGGAGCTAACGGGTTAGCTAAATGGAGGAGAGAAATAGTTTGGACCTCTTACTTAATCTGTTTGACTAGGTCGGTATGGATGTCGGACCAAGAAATGAGGTTTGTTTTTAACGTGTCATGTAAAGGTTTGGCTAGACCGCTAATATTGGGATAGTAGTCTAGAACATAATTAAGACTGCCTAAAAACCTTTGCAATTGGGTTTTATCGGTGATCTTATTAGGAAATTTATTTGTAAAGGTTAGAGACTTTTTTATTGGTGTTACAGTGCCTTGGCAAATATAATGCCCTAGAAAACGGACACGATTTGGAAGAGAGAAAATTTTGTTTTAGAAACAATTAAACCATTTTTTTTTGTAGTATGAAAGGAAGTATGTAGATGTTTGAAATGTTGATCTATGGAATGTGAAAAAATAATCACATCGTCAATGTAAACAATGCAGAACTTTGAATGTGCATTGAAGATGTCATCCATGATGCGTTGAAATTCAGATGGTGCATTTTTTAGGCCAAAGGGCATAACAATCCATTTGTATTGGCCTAAAGGAACTATAAAAGCAGTTTTGTATCTATCTTTGGGATCAATCTGTATTTGCCAAAATCCGGATTTCATATCGAACTTAGAAAATATGAATGCAGAGTGCAATTTTTGTAACATATCTTTTTTGTTGGGGATTAGATATCTGATCCATTTGAGAGCAGAATTTAAAGGTTTGTAATTGATCACAAGTCTTGGTATGCCTCTTTCGATTTCAGAGTTTTTATTCACATAAAAGGCTGCACACAACCAGGGTGATCGAGACTTTTGGATAAGACCTTTAGACTCGCAATCGCGGATTTCAAGTATGCAATGCTGTTCTAAATCAACATTTATTTGGATAGGTCTTGCTTTTGTAGTTATAAGATTTTTTGAAAAAGTATCTTCATATGAAAGATCAACGATGTGTTGTTTTCTTTTCTAGAAAGCATTAGGTAAGTCTGAACAGATTTGTTGTTCAATCTTATTTTGTAAATCAATGATTTTCTTTTGTAAATCAGAGTTTTGTAATTGTTTGTTTATACGACCAAAAAAAAAAAGGTTTTGTAAATCATGTAAATGGAATTGTTTTCCATGAATCAGTGCATTGATATGATAAGTATGTATGGAGCATGCTTTAATCAAATTTAAATTTCTAGTCTTAGATTTCTCTAAGAATGGGAGAACAAGTTTGATGCTATTGATTTTGGAAGTAATACAATTATGATGTGCTTGATATGGAGTGATCATGTCGATGAATGGAGTGCCAAGAATGATAGTATGATTAATATCTTTTGTAACAACAAAGAATGTTTTAAGAGAAATACCTTTGTTGAAAACAGAGGTTGAGTTTTGCCTGCAATATGTAACTTTGAATTATTAGCAGCAAAGAGTTTTTCAGAGGTATTTTGTAAAAATTATTTTGGAGCCACACCTTCTTTGATGCAGTTCAAATATGCACTTGTGTCAAATAAGACAATAGTGTCAAGTTTGAAATCTCTTGAGAAAATGAGAGTAATTCTAGTTAAATATTTTTTTGAAGATATTTGTGTTAATACGTTAAGGAAATCATTTAGAACATGCTCAATATTTGTAAGTGTATGTGGCAATGCATGAGATTCAATGGTTTGATCTTCTATATCAGACTCAGTATCAAACTAGCTTTCAATTATGGATAGGAGATGTTGTAGTATGGCAGAGTCTTTTTGTTGGGCTTGGTTGAGGGTTTGTAATTCGGATTTGAGGGTTTTGATCCTAGAATGTAATTCTGAAATGGTGACTGTGGTTTTGAATTTCTTTTTGTTAAGGATCTTTGTAAGGTCATAGGTACTGGTACTAGTAGAGGGTAGTATAGAGCGATTTAGAGGGTTAGATGAAAGGTAATCTGGTTGGTTGAAATCTTTCAATAACTTATCTAAGTAGGTTTTTTGAAGTTGAGGATCATCAAGTCTTTTGATAACCTCAAGAATGAATTTCTAGTCTTGGGTTAAGACGTTAATTTGTTTGGAATTTGTAGAGGCATATGAAGTAGCACTAGTAGTTGCTATTTTATCGATTTGAAATTCTTCTTCAGAAGTGTCTGAAGGAGAGTGGTCAATGTCTGTGACTTCAATGTAAAGATTTTATATTTGGTTGATGGTATCTTCATTTATTTTGAGCTTACAAAGTTTGGTATTGACCTTGCAGAAACGAGATATATGTCCTTTCTGGTTACATTTGTAACAAATAATGTTTTTAAAATTAAATGTTGGTTTGGATTTTGACTGAAAATGTCCGTGGGGCTTGGTAAATTTATAGAGCTTTTTGTAGTAAGGTTGATTTAATTTGGAACAAAACTGTTTTCATAGTCGACAAGCTCCTCTCTTTATCCATTCAGTCCTGAAAAGTAACTAAGACAATTTCAGTTATATTTTCATGTTCCAATTAAACACTTTTTATTTTTTTATTCTCAAAGAAAAATATATTTTTTTATTAAATATATAAAGATCCAATCATGATTTTATAATAAGAATAAGAGATATTTTAGTTGGAAATGAATCTAAATGTTAGCTAGATAAATGTTTTGTATGAATCCTGTAGACCATTCTTACGAGGATCGTGAGAGGAGGGCTACAATTCGTAGAAAAGAAACTGCAATTCCTTGAGGTCATCCTGCACTTGTAGAAAAAATGTAGAAAATAGAATTTGAAACAGAAAGTTGAGAATGTTTCCGTTGGTTCTAGACTCGGGAAAGAGAGAGTTTTAGCTCTGGAGAACTGGGATTTCGTCAAGTTTTATGGACCTGTTTTTGGTCAATGCTCTAATTAACAGACCTGAGATTGCATAGAGCTTAAAGCTTTTCTTGAGCAGATGATCACACGAATAAAAACAGCAAGATTAGGACTAAAATTGTTAACCTAGCCTTCTCGTGAGAATGATTTGGTTGATTTTGTTTGCTTTGCTAGTTATGTTAACAACTCAAGCTTGGCTTTGACATATGAAGCAGATGAAAGTGTTTGGGCTTTAAGCTTTTCATGACCACCCGGCCGGAGATTGAATTCCTGGCTTCTCTTCTTCTGTTGGCTCTGCTACTAACATGGTAGTAGAGCTTTCGACTGTCAGGCATGGCGTCAGTATCGTCAGTATCGTCACTACTAACATGGTAGTAGAGCTTCCTTGAAGTTGAATATGACTCCTCGGAAGCTCTTCGATGCCAGTCTTCACATCGTAATGTATTCGCTTCTAACTTATTTGGGGTCTTTTCAGAATGGATCTTGAGAATGTTCCTCCTCCTGTTCTTCGGTATCTTTTGGACGCTGATAGAATAGGTATTGCAGCAGGTTCCTTCATAGATCATAACTCCCACCATTCACAACAGATGCAGAAGAAGGTTAAAAGGAGAAAAGAAATAAGTATGGTAACCATTGCAGCAGCATGGCATGAAGAGGTGTGCTGGACCCAACGCACAGTCTACTAGGCGTTATCTTTTCTGACAAGCCAAGCAGTCGAGATTTTATTCGATTTTATCCTGTTGATTTGAAGTGTGCGATTTGATCGAGAAAAAAACTGAAAAGTATATTAAAAATAAATAATAATTAAAAAAATCGAATGGGATAGGGATAAGGAATCGCGGCGATAAACAAACAGAGGAGGCAAGATAATAGATATGTAAAACCTTCCCCTTCCACCAACAGGGCATTCCAACAGCCTTCTCGTGCAAACAGTCGAAAATGCTAGAAAAGAGAAAGAATAAAAGTGGATTCAACCTCAGCCAAACTCGTACCTGAAGATAGAAGAAAGTGAATTATTCACGAGTATACATAATAGTATTTGCTTCCGTAATCTTGCCACCAATGTATGGAATCGATTAAATTAATTAAAATTTTTTAAAAAATAAACCGATTTGGTTCGGTGGAACAAATTGAAACATGAAGTTGAAAATGTTTCATTGAATATGACTCCTTGGAAGCTCTTCGATGCCAGTCTTCACATCTTCATATTCAGGCTCTTCTTGGCTCGAGGAGACCATGCAAATTCCTTCATTAATTAATTACGGTGAAGGTAATCAATGTATTCGCTTCTAACTTGTTTCGGGTCTTTTCAGAACAATTCAATGGATCTTCAGAACGTTCCTCCAATTCTTCGGTATCTTTTGCAGCAGGTTCCCTCATGGATCATAACTCCCACCATTCTCAACAGATGCAGAAGAAGGTTAAAAGGATAAAAGAAATAAAGGTTAAAAGGATAGTAACCATTGCAGCAGCATGGCATGAAAAAGCTTATCACAGTGTGCAGACAAATGCCGTGTGCTGGACCCAACACACGGTCTGCTAGGCGTTATCTGTTCTGCCCACCAATTCTTACAAGATCAGCACTTGAGGTTTATTTGCTTTATCTTTATCTTTATCTTTATCTATCTTTATCAGTTTAACAATTTTATTTTTTTAATTATATAATAATATTATAAAATTAAACTAAATATTATGAGATGTTTGATTGAAACTAAACAACTTTATAAAATAATTCTTGAATGGATAATCTGAAAACACCAAAAATAATTCAAGATTTTTACTGAAACTAGGGCCCGTTATGGATGTTGTTGGTTATTAGGCTAGATATGTTATGTCCATAACAAATGAATCTGATCTAAATATTTAAAAGAATTATTAAAAAAAATAAACAGTGTATATATATATATATATATATATAGATATAGAGGCCCATAGAAGATCAGCCTGATTAGGTTTCTAGCGTTATCGTGCGTTAGTTAAAAATAAATCTGATCAAATACACAATTTTGTCAACTAACACTCCTCCTTAAGTTAGTGCATAAATATCTATTATGCCTAACTTGTCAATCATACTCTAAAAATTCTTATTTAATATTGTGTTAGTGAGGATATCAGCTATATGACTTGCAGATTTAACAAACAAAAAACATATAATTTTTTTATTATCTAAATTCTCTTTGATGAAATGACGATCTACTTCAACATGTTTAGTTCGATCATGTTGAACATGATTATGTGTAATCTGCTTATTATCACATTACAAATTGATAGGATCTGTATACTTGATCTCCAAATCCTTGAAAACACTCTTGATCCATAACAACACATATTCCCTAAACCATTTCTTGAAATTCTACTTCTACACTAGATCATGCTACAACTTTCTATTTTTTACTTCTCTAAGTAATCAAATTCCCTTCCACAAAGGTCAGATAACCAAACATATACCTTCTTAGTGTTTGATCTCCTGCCCAATCTGTATCAGTATAGCCTTTAATATTTGAGACACAATTCTTTGAGTACTATAAACCTTTGTCAGGCGCACCTTCAAGATATCTCAAGATTATGTAAACTGCATCCATATGCATAAATTGGCTCACAATACATATAATATAAATTATATCAAAACTATTGTGGGTTAGGTAAATTAACTTACCCACAAGTTTTTGATACCGACCCATATCTATAGGGACTTGATCTGGAAAGATCCCAAGTTGACGATTCATTTGTATTGGTGTTTCAATAGGTTTGCAAGCTAGCATCTCAATCTCACTTAGAAGATTTAATACGTATTTATATTGTGAATGGGAAATTCCTTGTTTGGACCTTACTACTTCAATGCCAAGAAAATACCTTAGTTGTCCCAAATCTTTCATTTTGAATTCTACAAACAAGTACTCTCGTAGTGTCCTCATTTCTTTAGGATCATTACCTATCAAAATCATGTCATCTGCATACATAATGAATGTCGTTACCCTTCCATCTTTATGTTTTACAAATAATGTATGATCTATATTGCTCTATTCATAACCAGCTGCTTTCATTGCCAAAGTAAACCTCCCAAACCAAGCACGAGGAGATTGCTTTAAACCATACAGAGATCTCTTTAGTTTGCACACTCTGCCTTCGTGTTTGGAACTTTGTTTTATTCCAGGCATAAGTTCTATTTACACCTCTTCTTCTAGATCACCGTTCAAGAAAGCATTTTTTACGTTGAATTGTTGTAGGGGCTAATCTCAATTTGCAGCAATGGATATGAGAATATAGATGGTGGTGATCTTGGTTACTGGTACAAAGGTCTCTTGGTAGTCGATACCATATTTATGGGCATACTCTTTGGCCACGAGTCTCGCTTTATATCTATCTATGCTTCCATCCGCTTTAAGTTTAACAATGTATACCCATCAACACACAATCACCTTTTTTTTCTGTTGATAACACAACAAGTTCCCAAGTGGAGTTCTTTTGTAAGGCTTCCATCTCTTCATTCATGGCCTTTTTTCACCTTGAATCTGCCAATACATCCTACACATTATTAGGAATATATACTTTGGATAATTGATTAATGATTAGTGCATAAGATTCCAAAAGTCCATGAAAAGAGACATAGTTATTGATAGGATATTTAACATTGGTTTTACTATACAGCTCGTATTGTTTCTTTGTAACACCTTTATTAGGTCTTTGTGAATACCTAGGAGTGGGTTGAGATGTATCCTTAGTGGTGGGATTATCTAGGATATTTTGGGCAGAAAAATCTATGGTTGATGGTGCGAGTAAGTCACTCATCACAGTTTCTTCCTTATTAAGGTTTGTAGCTTCTGTGTCACCAGCACACAATTCGGTCATCTCAACTTCTTCCCCATCATGGTTTACAACATCTATGTCACCAACATAATCCCCACAAAGATCACTGTCCAATGATAAATTCCTCTTGTTTGGAATAGTTTAAGTATTAGTGAACGAAGTAGCATTATACTCGTTATTATTCATCCTTTTTTTCAAATGCCACTAGCTACATAAAAACACCATCATCCTCACTTTTATCAAAAACAATATTGCAAAGCTCACCTTTTTCATACACATTCCCCCCTGAAGAGGAGAGCCTAAGTCGCTTGTTAAATAATAAGGATTCATTTCACGAAAGGAGACATCAAGAGATATATGTAGCTTATGAGTTTGAGGGCAGTAACATCTGTATCCTTTCTGAAAATTAGAGTAACTAACAAATACACAATATTGTACAACCAAAGGTTTTAGGTTCGAAGTTTGGTTGATGGGGTGTGTAAAAGAAGGTTTGTAATTTTTAGTATGGGGTCTGGAAATCAATCACCCAGGAAGGCACTATATTGATAATGTAGACAGTAGACTTAATAGCCTCTCCATAATAGAAGGGAGGCATATTCATTCCAAAAAAAGATGCACGTACCACCTCCATGATCTGCCTATTTTTCCTCTTCGCAAATCCATTTTATTGAGGTGTGCAGGTGCAAGAAGTATGATGTCTAATTCCCTGTTTTCGAAGATAATCACCAAGCAAGTTCTCAAGAAATTCCATGGAATTGTCATATTGCCATACCTAAATCTATTTGTGAAATTGAGTTTTCACCATGTTGTAAAATTCCTAAAAAGTAGTACTTGCATCACTTATCTTATGTAATAAGGATACTCACGTCATACGAGTGCATTCATCAATAAAGGTAATAAAATAACGAGTTTTAGCCATAAATGGGATGACTATAAATCCCCAAGTATCAAAGTGAATAACCATAAGGGTTCAGAGCTTTTGTTGAAAGAGGGAAAATATGGTTTACTATGGCTCTTTACCAATTCACAAATGTCACACTGAAAATCCAAAATATGCAATTCTGTAAACAAATTAGGTTTTAATTTCTTAAGGTAACTAAAGGAAAGATGCCCTAGTCTCTTATGCTAGAGCCACACCTTAAACAGCTTCCTATCACCCATCATCACAAAACATGCCTTAATGTACTGCCATATGCTAGTTGTTGTCAATTTCAAGTAGTAGACACCACAACCAAGAGTCTTTCGGGTCAAAATATCTAGAAAAACACAATAAAAAGGCAAAAAAGTTATAGTGCAATTTAGTACTAAAGTGATTTGGCTTACAGATAACAAATTCCATTCAAGACTAGGAACAACCAATACTATATCAAAAGTTATGGCAGTAGTTAGAGCAATGGAGCCCTTTCTTGTAATAGGGGAGATATCATCATTGATTGTAGATATGACTTGTTAGGATGATGAGCGAAGATTTTGTAATTTACTAGAGTCTCTAATCATATAATCGGATGTACTAGTATCAATAATCCAACTATTATCCATAGTAATAGCAGAAAGAACACTAGCCTTACCAACACTACCTGGCTGAGTTAAATTAGGAGGAGGCATTGAAGTCCCCTCCTGAATTAGAAGGCTTTCACCTGATTTAGCTATTGCAGCTTTCCTAGTAATGTTCTTTCATGGTTTTTTTTGAAAAATCCCACCAGGATATCTAATAAGCTCATAGCAATGCAACGTTGAATGGCTAGATTCACCACAGTGGGTACAAACATAGTTATTTGGCTTTCATTAACCTTGACTATTTTTTTCTTTGGTAGAACTAGAACCTATCCCTCGCTGGTTTCGGTTAACTATCATGACTGTATTTTTAGAGACCGGTCGAGAAACTCCAATAACTTGTCGATGTTGTGAGTCTCTTCTCCCACATGCGTAGGCTGCTTCCAGGTCCAGTTTTGGTTCCTTTCCAAGAATATCCCCACGGATTTGATCATTTTCAGAATCAAGACCGCTTAAAAAAAATGTACTCACAATCTCATCAGCACCGCATGAAGTTGTACAATCCCTTCAATAGATTCTTATTTGGATGTGCTGCAATATCGATTTCTGAAAGATTGCAACAAGTTCATTATAATATATGGGTAAAGGCCTACCATTTTGAGTGGTTGAAAAGGACTTGTAATTCATTTCGACCAATTGTGTTTCATCAAATCCATTGTAGAATCTCTGCATCTAGTGGGGGCTCATTGATTCGATGAGCCAGCTCTTTACTTTATGATTTTCGATAATCCATGTATCATAGTTCGGATCGTTAGGTGCAAGTTTCACTGTTGTCCCAATTAGATACCCAACCTTGTTGCGGGTCCCAATATGCATCTCTATCAACTGCAGCCATAACATATAGTTACCATATACTGACGGGAAACTTGTTGAATGATAATTGGGTTTGACAAAGGATTGTGTGGAGTGGCTGGAACAATTGGATTTCATTCTTGTTCTGCTATTGTGATTTTGTTTGTAGGAGGAAGTCCCTGGAATACAAAGGTCAAGGGAGAATGCAGGGAAGAATAGTTAAAAAAAAAAAAAAAGTTTTTCAAGCCTGAGCTCTGATATCATGTTGATTACGACATTCAACCGAAGCTTTTCATTCTGTAAATATTTCTGCGCGCTACAATGTATTCATCTTTTCAGGAAATATATATATAAAGGAAGTAAAACGTCCTAGTATGCCTAAACTCCTATTCAGGGTAAGACTATCTGTACAAGGAAACAACTACAATCTTGGAATCCATACGTCTCGACAGCTAATACACAATCTTGCCAGCTACCACTATCAAAATGGTAGACCCGTGATATTTGCTGGAGAGAAACAATGAGGCCCTTCTTGGCTCTCTCCAATCTATGCCCGAAGGTCGATGTGCATGTGATGTGTCTTCCCACATGATGATCCTGACAGAGCAAGGCCTAACACTTTTCCAGTGTCCTAAATAGTTTGATTAACGTGTCTTCCCAATTTTTATTTTTTTTAAAAAAAAACAATAATAATAATCAAAATATTAACTGAAAAGAGGACACAAAATGCGTGTTGCTTGAGATCTGGTGGTTAAAAGCGTGGCAGTCTATTATTTATGAGAAACTGTTTTAAATCATAGAAATTATAACAACATTTTCTGGCGTTATCGTGCGATATCGAAAAGATACGCGCGAAGAGATCTACAAAGCTCGAGCGGAAGACTTGATGACTTTGTAGATTCATTTATACAGATCCGTATAAATGAACGGTATTGTTAAGAGCCGATGTTATTGTAAACACAACCTTTCACTATCAATAGAGAGGCGGAAGTCAGTCAATACGGGTGTCTGCAACTATGGATTCGATCAAGACTTTGGCCCCGAGCCGCCGTGTTTCCAAGTCCAAACACAGGAAACAATATAAGGTACGAACCAAATCTAGTTATATTTCTATGTTTTTCTTATAAAGATTATTCTCAATGCTTGTTTCTTGACTTGTTGTTGCTATATATCATGTCATTATCCCCAGAAATTAAAAATTATTATTTTTCTTATACATGTTAAGAAGAACAGAGAGAGGAGGGAAACTATAGAACGATTGAAAACAGATATGATCGAGATCGGTGAGGGACAACAACGCATCAGAGAAGGGCAGCGAGAAATAAGACAAAAGTTTGAAGAGATAGGATCTGAATGCCGCAGCCTCAAAGAGGAGACGATGAACATTGCCAAGCAGAGTGATTACAACCAAGTCAGGATCAACCTAATGCTTAGCATCTTGAAAGCCCGTGAAGACAACAACTTTGCCCATGCTGATCACCTCACTGGGCTCCTCCGGTTGGTTAAATTCCCTTCGCCATTTCTTTTCTTAATTCTTGGGATATTGGATTCGATAATTAATCTTGCTAATGCTAGCTATTACAAGGAGGGAAACATAAGCTAACGAACTCAAAATAAAAGAATCAAAATGCACTGTTGATAAGTAATCTTCTCTCAATCATTGTGTTTCCTATTCGTTGTGTTGCCAGCGAGGAAATGGAAAAGCAGGAACAAGGAAAGGCAGGCCTGGTTGGCTGACCAATGATCATGGAAAACAAGGAGCAGTTTGCCTTTGCAGTGACTCCTGATCGTCTTTTCTTATTAAAATGAAATCATCAGTCCTAAATCGAGATATGTATTGACATTAGTCTTCCCTTGATATCCTTCTTCCTTTGATGAAGTATTCATTTGATTAAGGATTTGCGTTCTGTGATCCTAGTTGAATGTTCTGAGTTATAGTATATATACTAGGTGAATTGCCGGGCGATGCCGCCGGTTGTTATATAAACGGTATAAGCATTCGGTTGAGTATAACCTGAGGTAATCGAAGAAGAAGAAGATAGGCAGACATAATTAAACAAAATGAAAAAAAATACCAGAACTATTGAGGTTAAACAATGCAACCACATGCTCTCTGTTAGAGAAACACAAAGTCTTAACTAGCCTGTTTAGCTTTGCAGTATTCGGTTGTTTTTTTTATTTGGATTTTTAAAATTTATTTTTTATATTAATATATTAATTTAAAAATAAAAAAAAATTATTACAAAAATTATTTTTTTAGAAAACAACAGTGTGGCATCAATAACAAACAGTCTCGAAAAGTCTCAAATATAAAGCCACGTGTGCATAATAAATTGTAATTAATTTGGAATTTATTTTCTAAATATTACTAATTTAAATGTTATAAATCTCAAAGTAATTTATCTGATTTTTAATTTTATAGTTTTGAAAAATTAATCAAAATATAAATAAGTTGGTCTAGACATTTATGATTATATATAAAAAAAAACAAGAAGAAAAGAAAAAATTAAAGAGCTCCAGACTTTTTGACCGTGCATTCTCATTTCACTTTGAATTCCAGTGAAATTATTATTTTCCTTTGGAAAAAAGAACTTGTTTAACTTTGTCTCAGGTGTAGAGAGGTGTTTTCAATGGGATTTATTAGCTATCATTATTTTTAATAGGGAGAAGTTAGTTTGTTTGCGTTTTAAATAAAGTGTAATGATTTAAACACTTTTAAAAGTAAAGAAAAAAAACTAGTAGAAATAGTTTTATGGTTTTATAGTAAAAGAATCATACTATCATTAAAAAAATATATTATAAAACTTGCATTTAAAAATATTTAGGTCTTTTCATCTTTTCAACACGGTTATTTTGTAATTATATATTTGGATTAAAAACAATTAAATCTTTAATCATATATAAAAAAAAAATTAAATGGTTGATGTGTGTCTCACATGCGTTAATAAGCGGAAAGTGCTTATGCTCTTCGGGTTATATGTGTCTACCCTATCAATAGTTAAAAGTTTGTGTCAATGACAATGTTTGAAACGGTGGGTCATCCTCTTTGTAGTGGTGGGATGCTTGTTCATGAATGAATTGCGGTTGAACTTCTTATAAACATTTTTTTTTCTCGCTCTCTCCTAGTTTAGAAATTGACACCAACTCTTTTAAAAATCTATTATCTATTGTGTTCTTTAATTTGTGTTTTTATTATTTTTTATCCTTATTTTATTTATTTTCAATTGTTTTTACTTTTAATGCATTTTAATCTTTAATTGTTTTGCAATTTCATCCATATGAATTTTATTTTATTTAATTTTTATATCAAATTTGATTTTTTTTTTGTTTTTATACTTTTCTAGATTTATTTTTCAATTTTACCTCTCATTATTTTATTTTTGTATTCAATTTTAATCCTTATTTTTTATTGCTATTTTTTGTTATTTTCTTAATTTTTTTCATTTTTAATTTTAGTCCCTCATTGTTTGTTTGTTTGTTTCATTTAGCTTTTATGCTAGATTTAGTCATTGTTGTTTTGATTGTTATTTATTTAGGCTTTTAATTTTGGATAATTAATGATTTTGCTTAGTGATTTTTTATTGTTTTTTTTATGAGGTAATCTCGATTTTATGAACCAGGTCATCATTTTCGAGGATTAATCTGATTTAACTTTTATCTTTTCATTTCTTAAAAAAAAAAAACCAAAATGATTATTTTTTAATTTCATCATTTTATTTTAGGTTATCAGGTCTAGAGTGTTTTTTTTTTTTTGCTTTCCTTTATGTGGTGTTATTCCGGTGTTATATCTTAGGTTAAGTTTTTTTCGAGTTAACCCAGGTTCATTCAAGTTTTTTTTTTTTTGAATCTTTTTCAATTTAGTTTTTCCGAATTTAATCTCTTAATATTAAGTCATTGAGTCTTGAATTTTTGTTTTTCAATGAATTTAACATGTTCTCAAATCTTGAATCTCAAAATTTTCTTTTTTCTATTTTTTATATTTTTTGAAATTAATTTTTTTATCTCATTATTTAAAGTTATGTTATTAGACATTCAATTTTGTAATATTTTTTATTTTTTTATTGTAAATTATCATGGATAGTTAGTTAGTCAAATTAACTTAGGTTAACAAAGTTTTTTTTTAATATTTTTTATTTCACTATCATCTCGAGGTCATTGTTTTTAAAAAATTATTTTTTTTAATCTTGATCTGGGTCGCATGGTAGTCCAACTAATCTGAGTTAAGTTAAAGTTTTTCTCAATGTTTTTATAAATAATTTGTTTTTTAATTTTACCAGGCTCACAACAGTGTAGCGTAAAACTAAAAGTTGTATCATAAGAAGGTTGAGGACATTTGTAGGTCGGCTAATGCTGGCCATAAATAGCCATGTATGTGAAGCTATGCAGGTGTGCTAGTGGACACAAAAACACTTATGCAGAAAAGTGTGCTGAATGTTCTGGTAGTTCCAAAAAGAATCACATAAATAGTTGTGAAATTTAATATTTTAAAGTTGTTTTATGGGAAACATGATATTTCAAAAATATATTTGTTAAATGACTTCACAATTTACGATGACGAGAGAAAAATAAAATAAATACTTTAATTATACATCAAATCTATCATCAAAATAACTCGACGATGTGAATCTAATAAAATTAAAGAAGTTCACCAAGTAGATCACACTCATTGAAGCTCTAATTATAATATCACTAGTAGCATTATAAAGTTCTGGACAAAATAAATCAAATATAAACAATAAAGATAATCAATGATAATGATAATTGAAGTGGGTCATATATAATAGGCGGAAAACATGGTGAAATCTAGGGTTAAGATTAAAAAAGATGATGGAAGGGAAGATGAAGGTGAAGATGGAGAACAATAATCAGATTAGCGAGAAGAACAGGTATCAAAATTCTGGATGGAGAAGTTCCAGTTTTCCAGACTGCAACAGTAGAAATGATAAGAACACCTGCTAAGAAGGCCAGTAATCTGTCGTGAATGAAGAAATTCATGGATGGTAGCAGCGAGATTTAGCATGAAGCATTTAACTTGTTTTCTCTATTGTAATTCATGTCGCTAGAGGTAATAGAATTGCACTTGTCTTGCCAGCATTTATAGAGATATGAATCTGTTGAAAGGGAAATTAAATCGTAGAGTCAACCTTGTTGCGGATTCCAAAGGGAAACCATGATGGTTTAACAGTTAAGCTTTGGTCATCAATGCAATTGGTTCAGGTTGGGGTTTGGAAGAGGTTCGGTGAACTGCGGCGGCCGGAGCCTAATCTGATTAGGAGTGGGTACCCTAGGTTGGTTCGGTGGAACAAATTGAAACTGGAAGTTGAGAATGTTTCGTTGGTTCTAGACTCGGATAAAGAGAGTTTTAGCTCTGGAAAACTGGGATTTCCTCAAGTTTTATGGAGAAAAAGAAAGGTGGGCCGGCGACTGTTGGTTCTAGTTTGAAAGACGATTTAATGGCATTTGCTCGAGGCGTCAACGCTGTGTGGAGTTGGCTGTTCAGAACAGTATTTACCTCATAGGGTTGCAATGCAATTCGGAACCGACGAAGATCTTTCAGGGTTGTGTTGGTCAATGCTCTAATTAACAGACCTGAGATTGCAGAGAGCTTAAAGCTTTTGTTGAGAGCTTGAGCAGATGATCACACGAATAAAAACAGCAAGATTAAGACAAAAATTGTTAACCTAGCTAGCCTTCTTCGTGAGAACGATTTGCTTGATTTTATTTTATTTGAATTCATGGCTTCTCTTCTCCTGTTGGCTATGCTACTAACATGGCAGGAGGCATTGCAGCAGGTCCTAGATGGATAACTCCCGCCATTAACAACAGATGCAGAACAAGGTTAAAAGGATAATAGAAATAAATATATTCATAAAGTAACCATGCACTATGGCATGAAGTTATTATCACAGTGTGCAGACAAATGCCGTGTGCTGCTGTACCCAACGCAGAGCCTACTAGGCGTTATCTGTTCTGCCCACCCAATCCTGACTAGATAAGCACTTGAGAGTTTTTTTTCTTATTTTATGAAGTTGATTTGAAGTGTTGATTTGATATAAAAATTTTAAGGAGAGATATTTTCCTTCAAATATTAAGACCAATTTGAAATTTGTAGATTAACTTACAAATTTTTAATAATTTTTATTAAAAATTATCTTTTATTTATTTATATAATAGTTTAAATAAAAGCAATAGAAACTAGTAGAATTCAGCATTAATTAAATTGATTTAGATTTAGATAACTTTATAAATATCAAATCCAAATAAATTATAACTAATTTAAAATCAATCAAATATTAAAAGAATTTTTTAATATTAAAACAATGATATATTAAATCAATCTAAAACTTTACACTTTAATTTGTAAAACCCGTAACTTGAACCATGAACTCCACTTGAAAAATTAAAAAAAATTAAATTATTATGATCATCAAGCACAAACAACAATAATAATTCAGGATTTTTACTGAAAGTAGAATCCATCATACATGTTGTTGATTATTGAGTTATAATCGGTCCGTACATGAAAAGGAATGAATTTAGAGTTATTAAACTCTGTCGACCGGTGGATGGACTGATCTGGGTTTGTTAAAAGACCAACCGGTGCAATGATCCGGCAAAACCCAGTCAACCTGTAAGATTCCACATCGGGGGGTGAGGGGTGTGTTGCTGGCCTTATAAGTGGTACTGGTTGCCGACTTGTTATACGCGTTTTGGGACGTCAGGCTTAGAATTAGGCTCGCGTCACCAGGAACAAAACCGTGAGGGCGGTAAGGCCTAAAGCGGACAATATATGACAAGTTGGGCCGGGCCGTTACACGACCCGTGACCCAGATAAAACCCGAATTTTTTTTTTTAAAATGTGGTTTTTCTTCTACACTCCCTTTTTTATTTTTATTTTAGTTGGTTATTAACACTTTTTAAAGTTCACTATATAAATACTAGAAATATATATTTTTTTTTCAATGTGGGATTGAAACCCTTTAGAATATACTTTATGTTTCCAAGAAAAAAGTTATTTTTTTAATGTAAGATTTCAAGCCCTTTCATATATATACTTTATGATCATAAGAAAAAAGTTGTGTTTTTTTAAAGTGAGATATAAAACCCTTTAGTACATATACTCTATGTTCCTAAGAAAAAAGTTTTTTCAATATGTGATTTGAAGCCTTTTCGTATATATACTCTATATTCACAAGAAAAATATTATGTTTTTTCAATGCGGGATAATAAGTTTTTTGGTTTAAATATTTCAACTTAAAAGGATGACATAATATATTTTCAATGTGAGATTTGAAACTCTTTAATATATATATATATACACACCTATGTTTCCAAAAAAAAAATTATTTTTTTAATGTGGGATTTGAAGTCTTTTCATATATATATCATATCGTCACAAAAAAAAATTATATGTTTTTTAATGTAAGCTTTAAAAATTTTATTATACTTTACAATCTTCCAAAAAAAAAAAAGTTTTGGATTAATCCAATTAACCTGTCTACCTTTGTAGCTGATTTAATAACTTTGGGATGTAAGGAATATCTAAAATAGTCTTAGAACAACTCACATTTGTTTGCTATCGATTTGAAAAGTGAAAGTTGCTCTCTCGTAATGTCTGCTTTTAAAATCAAAAGAATCTAACATTAAATGCGGGGTATTGTTGCCGTTGCATATTTTTATTTTCTGTTTTATAAAACTAAAAACAGTTTTTTTCATAATTTTCAGGTTTTTTCATTTTGTTTTAATGACCCCAGTTAACGTGTTTGAGCGTAATTGTGTTTGATTTTGAAAATTTTTTTTACTCAGAAAGTATGTTATTTTTAAAAAAATTATTTTTAAAATCAACACATCAAAATGATTTGAAAACATTAAAAACATATTAATTTAAAAAAAAAATTAAATTTTTAAAAATACTTATACAGTGCCAAACATGTTATCACCACCTTTATTTTCCCATATTTAGAAGTTATTTAAAAAACAGAAACCAAAGATACAAAACGGCAACCATGACCATGCCAGGGCTAAACAAAAGCTCTACAAGACCAATCCACGAGAGTTAAACTCCATTTAATCAAGATTTGAATGTGCTGGGCAATGAAAGCCCACGATTATATAAAATAATAAAAAAAAAAAAATCAAAGAGTGGAATGCTTGACTATAACTGTAAAACCAAGCCTAGTCCAATAAATCCATGTAAAAATCCGATAATTCAGAACCTAGATTAATTTGCTCAATGATCATGATTTATGACCTAATCAATTTAATTACATTAAAGCTGAACATGATTTAGTCAAGATTTATCCTAGTTAAAAGAAAAAAAAATTCCATAAAATCTTAACCTGAGAATCGAGGTCATTTTCTTCGAGCAAGCAACGAATCTCAAACAAAAAAAAAAAATACACTAGGTGAAATCATCAGCCCTCAACCTAGATATGTGTTGGAATTCGTCTTCCCTTAATATCCTTCTTCCTTTGATGAAGTTTTCATTTGATTAAGGATTTGTGTTCTCTGTTCCAAGTTGAATGTTTTGAGTGACAATACATACTAGGTGAATTGCCAGGTGATGCCGCCGGTTGTTATATAAACACGATGTAAGCATTCGGTTGAGTATAACCGGCGGTACTCGAAGAAGAAGACACGCAGACAAATTAAACAAAATGAAAAAAATAATACCAGAAGTATTGAGGTTAAACAATGCAACCACGTGATTTATGTTAGAGAAACGTAAAGTGTTAACTAGCTTGTTTAGATTTGCAGTATTCGGTTGTTTTTTTTTATTTTTATTTAATTTATTTTTAATATTAATTATTAATTTTAAAATAAAAAAATTAATTAAAAAATCATTTTTTTTACTAAAAAATAGTGTGGCTTCAATAACAAACAGTTTGGAAAAGTCTCAAATACAAAGCCACACGTGCATAACAAATCGTAATTAACTTGAAGGTGTCAAGATCTGAACTCTGAGCTTTGGGAGGTTAGTAGGAATGTCGAGGGCATTTGGAGGCAGAAATCCCGCCAAAACTGGTGCAAAATGGGGATAAAAACACTCGGTTCTTCCATCTTTCGACAAGCTTGAGGAATGGTCGGAACCACATTAGCAAGATTGAGCAGAATGGCAGATTTTTTAGACTCTCCCAAATGACATCAAAGAGGGGTGCTGTCAACTTCTTCTCAAGTCTGTTTGCCAAGCCACAATGAAGAGAATTGAAATGGGAGACTCAAGGTTTCTCTAAATTTCAGAGAAAGTTCAGTTTGGTTAGAAAGACTACCTTCATTGGAGGAAGTGAAGCAAGCCGTATGGGATTGTGATGGTTCAAAAGCCCCGGTCCTGACGGGTTCACCTTCTCCTTCTATAAAAAGGAATGGAATCTTATCAGCCCTGACATCTTTGTGATGGTCACAGAATTTTTCAGAACAGGTAAATTACCAAAGGGGATCGGCTCGTCCTTCGTGACTTTGATCCAAAGACCAAGAGGCCGAGCACTTTCTCCCAATTTCGACCAATTAGTTTGATTCATGGGTTATATAAAATAGTGGCAAAGCTCTTGTCCACTAGGCTCCGAAGCATTCTACCAGATGTGATAAGTGTAAACCAGTCTGCTTTCATTGCGGGCGTCAGATTCTAGATGGGTTCATGATAGCAAACGAGGTTGTCCATAGTATTCGTAGCAAAAGGACCACGGGTTTTTGCTAAAGGTAGATTTTCATAAAGCCTTCGACTCGATTTTATGGGAGCATATCGATTCTACCATGGGTTATATGGGTTTTGGATCTCACTGGAGGAAACTGATCTTTGAATGCATGTCCACTTCTAAATTGGCCATCCTGATTAATGGCTCACCAAGCAGAGAATTCAGTATGGAGAGGGGTCTCAGGCAAGGGGACCCCCTCTCTCCTTTCCTTTTTGACATAGCAGTTCAGGGGTAACAGTTCTATTCAACAGGGCATCAGATTCAGGTTACTTTAAAGGTTTGCAGACTTCGCAAGGACATCACATAACCCATTTGCAATATGCAGATGACACTCTTATTTTCCTGCCAATGATTATACCTCTCTACTGCATGTCAAGAGGATCCTCCGCTGGTTTGAGATCATTTCAGGACTGAAAGTTAATTTCTATAAAAGCTCACTTATAGGAATTAATTTGGATAACGAATACACTTCAGGTCTGGCTAACACAATTTTGTCGCAGTGACTCCTTTCCCAGTCAGATACCTTGGGTTGCCTCTTGGTGCTAACCCAAATAGGCTCTCCACTTGGAAACCGGTATTGTCCACAATCAGAGCAAAGTTAAGCAAATGGAAAGGGAAGTTTTTGAGCATGGCCGGAAGGATATGTCTTATTAAATCTGTCTTAAACTCTCTACCTCTATACTATATGTCGGTCTTTACTATGCCAAAGGGCATTGCAAAAGCAATATCCTCAATCACCGTTTTTTCTCTGGAAGGGCTCCTCAAATTCACATGGTATTTGTAAGGTTGCTTGGCATAAGGTAATTAAGAGTAAGCCACTTGGAGGTCTCGGGCTTGGTTCTATTCACAGTAAAAATCTGGCTCTGATGTTTAAATGGCTTTGGAACCTTGACAAAGGAGTGGCAGGAGGTTGGCAAGAACTCATCTTACGAAAGTACCGGCCACATTTTACAAATGGCCTTCCTGTGTTTGCAGGTTCTTTATCTCCAACTTGGCGTGGCATGGTATCTGCAATTTCCTTAAATCACAGCATAGCCGCTCCCATCCAATCCAATGTTGGGTTTAAGGTGGGTGATGGGAGAAACATCAGGTTTTGGTCTGATTCTTGGCTAGGCTATGCAGCCCCTCTCCAGTTCATGTTCCCTAGGCTCTACAACCTCTCCCTGCAGCAATCTTTAAGCGTTGCAGAAGTTCATAACCCAACAGATAACTCAATCAATCTTTCTTGGAGAAGACCCCTTCGATCCCGAGAACTCTGCATGTGTGAAAGCTTGATAGCAGAAGTGGAACGTGGCCTAGTCTTCTCTGATGGTGAAGACAACAAGATTTGGAAACACCATAGCTCCAACAATTACACAGTCTCCTCTGGGTGCCATCTCTTTGACGGTTTAAATGTTTCAGGACATCTTCACTCCCCTGCTTTGCTTTGGAAAGGGTTTGCGCCTCCAAAAATAGATGTGTTCATATGGCTTCTTTTCAATGGCAGTGTCTGCACAAAGGGTTTCTTAGCTGAGAGGAGAATCATCAATTATGAGGAAGCTCTTTGTCCTTTCTGCTGCAAGGAGATTGAGACTATACATCATCTCTTCCATCTTTGTCCAAAATCATGGTCTCTTTGGGGCAGACTATTTAGTTGGTTTGGGTGTGTAGGTTGTCTGCCAAAAGACCATATGATAACCTTCAGGAATGGTCCAACATGGTAAAAAGGAAAATTTCAGCGTCAGGCAATTACCCTTCTCTGTAAAGGATTATACTGGTCAATTTGGATAGCGCGCAACCACATGATCTTTGACAACAAAACTCCAGACTGGGATGTGATTTTTGACCTCACCTTTCATCAGTTAGCCTTTTGGTTGAAGTCCTTTGTTAAAAATTTCAGCTATATAAGCTCTGATCTTTATAGGAATCCTGAATGTATCATGAACTGGACTAACTAGTCAGGTCTATAGATTCCTTGTTTTCTTAATGTTTTTTTAATTCCCCATGTAATCTTCCTTAGCAGCCCTCATCTCTTTAATGGGGACGTATTATTTATAATATTCTCGATTACTATATATATAAAAAAAACTTGAAGGTGTCACCCAATTAATTAGATTTTTAGTTTGCTTTCGAGATATTAGTAGTTCGAGTTCTGTAAATCTTAAAATTACTAGAGGTTTATTTGGTTGTTACCTTCAGAGCCTGAACCTCTAGAAATTAGTCGAGTTACACGTAAACTGACTTTTATTTTTAATTTAGTCTCTCATTGTTTTTTTCATTTAACTTTTATGCTAGATTTAGTCATTGTTGTTTCGATTGCTATTTATTTTATTTTTAAATTTTGGATGATTAAGGATTATGCTTAGTGATTTTTTATTATTTGCCTTTAATGATATAATCTCGATCTAATGAACCGGGTTACTATTTCGAGGATTAATTCGATTTCACTTTGGTTTTTTATTTATTTTTTTAAACAAAATAATTACTTTTTAATTTCATCATTTGATTTTAGGTTATTAGGTCTAAATTTTTTTTTTCTCCTTTATGTGGTGTTATTCTGGTGTTATATCTTAGGTTGAGTGTTTTTCGAGATAACTCAGGTTTTTTTTAATTTAGTTTATTTAGTTTATTTTATTTAATTTTTTAATATTAAATTATTGAACCTTAAAATTTATATTTTGTTTTGTATTTTTTTTATAAGTTTAACATGATCTTAATGTCGTTGTTTATTTTTTAAATTAATTTTTTTAATCTGGAACTCCCATCATGGGTCGCATGGTAGTCCAACTAATCTGAGTTAAGTTAAAGTTTTTTCAAATTTTTTTTTTTTACCAGTCGCACTGTGTAGCGTAAAACTAAAAGTTGTATCAGAAGAAATGTGTAGGACATGTGTAGGTCGGCTAATGCTGGCCATAAATAGCCATGTCTGTGAAGCTATGCAGGTGTGCTAGTGGAGACAGAAACACTTATGCAGAAAAGTGTGACGTATGTTCCGGTAGTTCCAAAAAGAATCAGATAAATAGTTGAGAAATTTAATATTTTAAAGTTGTTTTATGGGAAACATGATATTTCAAAAATATATTTGTTAAATGACTTCACAATTTACGATGACGAGAGAAAAATAAAATAAATACTTTAATTATACAACAAATCTATCATAAAAAAAACTCGACCATGTGAATCAAATAAAATTAAAGAAGTTCACCAAGTAGATCACACTCATTGAAGCTCTAATTATAATATCACTAGCAGCATTATAAAGTTCTGGACAAAATAAATCAAATATAAACAATAAAGATAATCAATGATAATGATAATTGAAATGGGTCATATATAATAGGCGGAAAACATGGTGAAATCTAGGGTTAAGATTAAAAAAGATGATGGAAGGGAAGATGAAGGTGAAGATGAAGAACAATAATCAGATTAGCGAGAAGAACAGGTATCAAAATTCTGGATGGAGAAGTTCCAGTTTTCCAGACTGCAACAGTAGAAATGATAAGAACACCTGCTAAGAAGGCCAGTAATCTGTCGTGAATGAAGAAATTCATGGATGGTAGCAGCGAGATTTAGCATGAAGCATTTAACTTGTTTTCTCTATTGTAATTCATGTCGCTAGAGGTAATAGAATTGCACTTGTCTTGCCAGCATTTATAGAGATATGAATCTGTTGAAAGGGAAATTAAATCGTAGAGTCAACCTTGTTGCGGATTCCAAAGGGAAACCATGATGGTTTAACAGTTAAGCTTTGGTCATCAATGCAATTGGTTCAGGTTGGGGTTTGGAAGAGGTTCGGTGAACTGCGGCGGCCGGAGCCTAATCTGATTAGGAGTGGGTACCCTAGGTTGGTTCGGTGGAACAAATTGAAACTGGAAGTTGAGAATGTTTCGTTGGTTCTAGACTCGGATAAAGAGAGTTTTAGCTCTGGAAAACTGGGATTTCCTCAAGTTTTATGGAGAAAAAGAAAGGTGGGCCGGCGACTGTTGGTTCTAGTTTGAAAGACGATTTAATGGCATTTGCTCGAGGCGTCAACGCTGTGTGGAGTTGGCTGTTCAGAACAGTATTTACCTCATAGGGTTGCAATGCAATTCGGAACCGACGAAGATCTTTCAGGGTTGTGTTGGTCAATGCTCTAATTAACAGACCTACGATTGCATAGAGCTTAAAGCTTTTCTTGAGCAGATGGTCACACGAATAAAAACAGCAAGATTAAGACAAAAATTGTTCACCTAGCTAGCCTTCTTCGTGAGAACGATTTGCTTGATTTTATTTTATTTGAATTCATGGCTTCTCTTCTCCTGTTGGCATTGCAGCAGGTTCCTATATGGATAACTCCCGCCATTGACAACAGATGCAGAACAAGGTTAAAAGGATAAAAGAAATAAATATATTCATATAGTAACCATGCACTATGGCATGAAGTTATTAGCATTTATCACAGTGTGCAGACAAATGCCGTGTGCTGCTGGACCCAATGCAGAGTCTACTAGGCGTTATCTGTTCTGCCCATCCAATCCTTACCAGATAAGCACTTGAGAGTTTTTTTTTTTATTCTATCCCGTTGATTTGAAGTGTTGTTTTGATATAAATTTTTTAAGGAAGAGATATTTTTCTTTAATATTAATACCAATTTGATATTTGTATTTTTGTTTAATAATTTTATTTTTTAAAAATATCTTTTATTTGTTTATATAATAATTTAAATAAAAGCAATAGAAACTAGTAGAATTCAGCATTAATTAAATATTGTGATGATGTTTGATTCATGTTGTGATAACTTTATAAATATTAAATTAAAACAAATTATGATGACTAATTTAAAATTAATTAATTATTAAAAGAGTTTTTTAATATTAAAACGATGATATATTAAATCAATCTAAATTTTACGGTTTAATTTATAAAACCCATAACTTGAATCATGAACTCTACTTGAAAAATTAAAAAAAACATTAAGGTTGTTATGATGATAAAGCACAAACAACAATTATAATTCAAGATTTTGACTAAAAGTGGAATCCATTATACATGAGTATTGATTATTGAGCTATAACCAGTCCGTATATGAAAAGGAATGAATTTAGCAAAGTTATTAAACTCGGTCGACCTAGTGGCTGGACTGGTCTGGGTTTGTTAAAAGACAAATCAGTGCAATGACCCGGCAAAACCTGGTCAACCCATGACCTGGATGAGACTCGACATTTTTTTTTTTCAAATGTGGTTTTTCTTTTATAACTTTTTTTTTCATATTTTTTTAGTTGGTTATTAACACTTTTTATAGTTCACTATATAAATACTAGAAAAATATTTTATTTTTTCAATGTGGAATTTGAAACCCTTTAGTATATACTCTATGTTCCCAAGAAAAAAAATTATTTTTTTAATGTGGGATTTCAAGCCCTTTCATATATATATATTTTATGTTCATAAGAAAAAAATTATGTTTTTTCAAAGTGAGATTTGAAACCATTTAGCATATACACTCTATATTTCTAAGAAAAAAGTTGTTTTTTCAATATGTAATTTGAAGTTCTTTCGTATATATACTCCATGTTCACAAGAAAAATGTTATGTCTTTTCAATATGGGATAACAAACGTTTTGGTTTAAATACTTCAACTTAAAAGGATGACATAATATCTTTTCAATGTGAGATTTGAAGCCCTTTAATATATATACCTATGTTCCTAAGAAAAAAAATTATTTTTTCAATGTAGGATTTGAAGTCCTTTTGTATATATGCTCTATTTTCACAAGAAAAAAGTTATGTATTTTTCAATGTAAGATTTGAAACTTTTTATTATACTTTATCTTTACAAAAAAATAAATTTAAATTAATCCAATTAACCTGTCTACCTTTAGAGCTGATTTAATAATTTTGGGATGGAAGGAATATTTAAAATAGTCTTAGAACAAGTCACATTTGTTTGCTATCGATTTGAAAAGAGAAAGTTGCTCTCTCGTAATGTCTAGTTTTAAAATCAAAAGAATCCAACAGAAAACGGCAACCATGACCATGCCAAAAGGGCTTAAACAAAAGCTCTACAGGATCAATCCACGAAAGTTAAACTCCATTGAATCAAGATTTGAATGTGCTGGGCAATGAAAGCCCACAATTATATAAAATAAAAAAATAAAATTCAAAAAGAGTACTGGAATGCTTGACTATAACTGTAAAACCAAGCCAAGTCCAATAAATCTATGTAAAAATGTGATAATTCAGAACCTAGATTAATTGCTAGCTCAGTTGATGATCACGATTTATGACCTAACCAATTTAATTACATTAATGCTTACCATGATTTAGTCAAGATTTATCCTAGTCAAAAGAAAAAAGAAATTCCATAAAATCTTAACCTGATAATCGGGGTCATTTTCTTCGAGCAAGCAACGAATCTCCATAAAATTTTAAACATAATTAGTGTATAGATTAATTGGAATCTTACCAAACATATATATATAGATCCTTCTAGCATTTTGTCTTTATTTGTAGTCTCCCTGCATTTTGTAGTAGCATGTCATATATATATATATATATATATATAATTTGTACCAGATGAAACAAAACAATTCTCAATACGTGGTGTTATTATACTTGAGAATGATTTAAAAGATTGGGTCACAGGTTTCCAGCCTATATACTGATTTTATTAAAAGAACGAAGAAATAAATGCAAGTAAATGTAAACAGATTTCTGATGCGAATGAACAAGGCAAGACCAATAATGTCAGGATCCTTGATCAAACACAGAGCATACTTAATAAAGTATAACAAGAATTTAAATGATGAAAATAAAATGTTACTTAAATTTGTAATGTAAATCAATACAAGAGATATTGATTATAGAGGAGAGTGGATATGGGTTACAGGTATGAGTTACAAGGGAGAATAAAATTTTCTCAGGGAAAATGATAGTCTGCCTTCTGAGGATTTAAAAGTCCCCTTTTATAGACGAGTTGACATGGAAGAGGCCAAAATGTGTTGTTGGGAAAGCTTGGAGATTCCGTCAGAACCCATGTGAACCCATGTGGTATTGCCTACCATGATTGGGTGAAGACAAAATAAAAAATGCCCATGTTTTTTGTGGGACTTTCATCTGTTGTCTTCTTGTCATCGACACTGGATTTGTTTGTTTGTAGTAGCATGTGATATTTGTAAGAAAAAGCCTAAACCAAATGGGCTTAAAGTTAAAAAGGACTCAAAACAGTTGAGTCGAAAAGATATGGGCTCTAAAGAGATGAGCCTGAGAAAGCCTGAAATACTCCTTTTTTTTAATGTCGCTTGATAGGTGGTAGGATACCAAAACAGTCATCTTCATTATCATCTCCAAGGAAAATGGTAGGAGATATCGATCCAGATGAGCTGGATTGAGACAAGACCGTTTTCGGGTCTTGGCTTTGTATAATGCTTTGGACTATTTGTGTGTATTCTTCTTCAGTTCTAGTAGAGGCAAGAAGAGCTGTTGTTTGAGCCTTTCGGGCTAGAAACTTTGATTGAGGATGATGATCAATGATGGGAGCTGTTTGATGTTTTTGTAACCATTCCGTAACAGCTAATTTGGAACTTTTGGATTCAGTTGCAAAAGAATCCCACCATTTGATTTTGAACTTGCGAACAAGTACTGGATGTTCGTTTTGTAGATTATAATCATAAAACCATGAACATACCCATGGCACAAAAAAATTTGTATAGAAAATGAGAAGGGAAGAGAACTTCCTTTCATAAGGAGCTAGTTAAAATTTATTTTTGAAATGGAGGTAACCGTTTTCAACTAGAGGATGGTCTTTGAGGTAGTCAACATGACAACCATAGTAGTCCCACCATTGGAGGAACCAGAGTGGGAGGTTTGTAGTATTCATGTCATTATGGAAGTAGAAAAGCCAAGAATGACTATGGTTTGGATTTTGTGGTAGGAAGGCATTGAACCATGCATGTTGGTAATCCCAGTACGTATAGGAAATATTGAAGTCCTGGGGTTTGTACGGAAATGTATGGGGAATGAGAGAGGTTGATGTAAGGGTTGTCCCCAATCTTTAGGGTGAATGACTTTGTGAATGATACATGTAGAATATGCCGGTTCTGTGTGATCAGAATGAAGTTTGAAGTATTTGAACTTGACAGAATTGGTAATTTCAAGTATTGTAGCATAATAGGATTATGGTTTGTCTAAATTCCAGGGTTTGTAGTACCAATGTGAAGGGAAAATTTTGGAAGCAGTAATGGAAGGGTTTTCATGATAAAATCCTTCTTCCATAGTTAAAATATTTTGGAAAGTAGTTTTGAAAATATATTTGGATTTGGTTTTGGGAAACTGGTTTGTTGTAAAGAAAGGAGGGGTTTTGAAGCAAAAAGGCCTCCTTGAGGTTTTGAAAATGATTTGGAAATGCTACCTGTTTGAGATATAGAGTCAGTGGAGGCCTGTTGAGACACTTTTTGTAATGCCAAGAGTAATTTTGGTGATTTGGATATAGTGTCAACCCAATATTGAACTGCGTCTGTTTGTACATGTGGTGGTTTTATAGTTTCTTCTTCTTCAATAACTATCTCATACCAGGATTTGATGGGTTTGACAGCTAAGATAATTGAAGACATGAGTTTTGTAGAAGGCTTGGGGCTCTCTGATTTTATAAGTTGGGTTTGAGGGGCTTTCCCCTTGTCTTTGGCCTTTGCTTTAGGAGGCATCAATACCTGTTTTGAAGGAATTCTCGGGTTAGGAAATCAGAATGGAATTTGAATCTCCTTTAATGTAGACAATATCGAAATAAAAAATACTTAAAATAGCTTGCCATCTAGCAAAAATCTGTTTTGAAGCAAGATTTTGGACATCTTTTTGTAGAACTTTTTTTGCAAATTTGCAGTCAACACGTGAAAGAAATTTTTGATTTAATAAATCACTTTGAAATTTTGTAATACAAAGAACAATTGAAAGGATCTTATTTTTTATAGTAGAGTAATTTTTATGGCAATCATTCCAGTTGGCGGATGTGTATTGGGGGATTTGTTCTTTGTCATCTTGTACTTGTTTAAGAATCCCACCATATCTTAGGTTAGAGGCATTGGTCTCGACAATTTCAGGAGCTAACGGGTTAGCTAAATGGAGGAGAGGAATAGTTTGGACCTTTTTCTTAATCTGTTTGACTAGGTCGGTATGGAGATCGAACTAAGGAATGAGGTTTGTTCGTAACCTGTCATGTAAAGGTTTGGCTAGACCGCTAATACTTGGATAGTAGTTTAGAACATAATTAAGACTGGTTAAAAACCTTTGCAATTGGGTTTTATCGGTGATCTTATCAGGAAATTTATTTATAAGGGTTAGAGACCTTTCTATTGGTGTTACAGTACCTTGGAAAATATAATGGCCTAGGAAATGGACACGAGTTTGGAAGAGAGAAAATTTTGTTTTAGAAACAACTAACCATTTTGTTTTGCAGTATGAAAGGAAGTATGTAGATGTTTGAAATGTTGATCTATAAAATGTAAAAAAATAAGCACATTGTCAATGTAAACAATGCAGAACTTTGAATGTGCATTGAAGATGTTATTCATGATGTGTTGAAATTCAGATGATGTATTTTTTTAGGCCAAATGGCATGACATTCCATTTGTATTGGCCAAAAGGAACTGTAAAAGCAGTTTTGTATCTATCTTTGGGATCAATCTGGATTTGCCAAAATCCAGATTTCATATCGAACTTAGAAAATATGAATGCAGAGTGCAATTTTTGTAACAAATCTTTTTTGTTGGGGATTAGATATCTGATCCATTTGAGAGCAGAATTTAAAAGTTTGTAATTGATCACAAGTCTTGGTGTGCCTTTTTCGATTTCAGAGTTTTTATTCACATAAAAGGCTGCACACAACCAGGGTGATCGAGACTTTTGGATAAGACCTTTTGACTCGCGATCGTGGATTTCAAGTCTGCAATGTTGTTCTAAATTAACATTCATTTGGATAGGTCTTGCTTTTGTAGGTATAAGTTTTTTTGAAAAAATATCTTCATATGGAAGATCAAAGATGTGTTGTTTTCTTTTTCAAAAAGCATTAGGTAAGTCTGAACAGATTTGTTGTTCAATCTTATTTTGTAAATCAAGGATTTTCTTTTTTAAATCAGAGTTTTGTAATTCTTTGTTTATACGACAAAAAGAAACACGGTTTTGCAAATCATGGAAATGGAATTGTTTTCCATGAATCTGTGCATTGATATGATAAGTATGTATGGAGCATGCTCTAATCAAATTTAAATTTCTAGTCTTAGATTTCTCTAAGAATGGGAAAACAAGTTTGATGCTATTGATTTTGGAAGTAATACAATTATGATGTGCCTGATATGGAGTGATCTTGTGAATGAATAGAGTGCCAAGAATGATGGTATGATTAATAAGTTTTTGTAACAACAAAGAATGTTTTAAGAGAAATGCCTTTGTTGAAAACATAGGCTTGAGTTTTGCCTGTAATATGTAATTTTAAATTATTAGCAGCAGAGAGTTGTTCAAAGGTATTTTGTAAAAATCATTTTGGAGCCACGCCTTCTTTGATGCATTTCAAATATGCACCTGTGTCAAATAAGGTAATAGTGTCAAGTTTGAAATCTTATAAGAAAATGAGAGTAATTCTAATTAAATATTTTTTGGAAGATATTTGTGTTAATACGTTAAGGAAATCATCTAGAATATGCTCAATATTTGTAAGTGCATGTGGCAATGCATGAGATTCGATGGTTTAATCTTCTGTATCAGACTTAGTATCAGACTAGCTTTCAATTCTGGACAGGAGATGTTGTAATATGGCAGTCTTTTTGTTGGGCTTGTTTGAGGGTTTGTAATTCGGATTTGAGGGTTTTGATCTCAGAATGTAATTCTGGAATGGTGACAGTGGTTTTGGATTTCTTTTTGTTAAGGATCTTTGTAAGGTCATATGTACTAGTGCTGGTAGAGGGTAATATAGAGCGGTTTGGAGGGTTTGATGGAAAGTGCTCTGGTTGGTTGAAATCTTTCAATAACTTATCTAAGTAGGTTTTTTGAAGTTGAGGATCATCAAGTCTTTTGATAACCTCAAGAATGAATTTCTGGTCTTGGGTTAAGATGTTAATTTGTTTGAAATTTATAGAGGCATCTGAAGTAGCCCTGGTAGTTGCTATTTTATCGATTTGAAATTCTTCTTCAGAAGTGTCTGAAGGAGAGTGGTATTTGGTCAGTGGCTTCAATGTAAAGATTTTGTATTTGGTTGATAATATCTTCATCTATTTGGAACTCATGAAGTTTGGTATTAACTTTGCAGAAACAAGATGTATGTCCTTTCTGGTTACATTTGTAACAAATAATGTTTTTAAGGTCAAATTTTGATTTGGGTTTTGACTGGAAAGGTCTACAGGGTTTGGTAAATTTATAGGACTTTTTATAGTAAGGTTGATCTGGTTTGGAATAAAACTATTTTCATCGGTCGACAAGCTCCTCTCTTTATCCACTCAGTCTTGAAAAGTATCTAAGCTAAATTCAGTTATATTTTCATGTTCCAATTAAATATTTTATTATTATTATTATTATTCCCAAAGGAAAATGTTTTTCTTTTTATCAAGCATGTGTATCCAATCATGATTTTATAAGAAAAATAAGAATAAGAGATCTTTTAGATAGAGCTGGACATAAATGTTGGCTAGGTAAATGTTTTGTTTGAATCCTGTAGACCATTCCTATGAGGATGGTGAGAGGAGGGCTCCAATTCGTAGAAAAAAAACGATTCCTTGAGGTTATCCTGCACATGGAGAAAAAAAGTAGAAAATAGAATTTGAAACAGAAAGTTGAGAATGTTTCCGTTGGTTCTAGACTCGGGAAAAGAGAGTTTTAGCTCTGGAGAACTGGGATTTCCTCAAGTTTTATGGAGAAATCCCAGTTTTTGGTCAATGCTCTCATTAACAGACCTGAGATTGCATAGAGCTTAAAGCTTTTCTTGAGCAGATGATCACACGAATAAAAACAGCAAGATTAGGACTAAAATTGTTAACCTAGCCTTCTTCGTGAGAATGATTTGGATGATTTTGTTTGCTTTGCTAGTTATGTTAGCAACTCAAGCTTGGCTTTGACAAATGAAGCAGATGAAAGTGTTTGGGCTTTAAGCTTTTCATGACCACCCCGCCGGAGATTGAATTCATGGCTTCTCTTCTTCTGTTGGCTCTGCTACTAACATGGTAGTAGAGCTTTCGACTGTCAGGCATGGCGTCAGTACCGCAAAGAGAGGCTGCCCCCCCCTTGAAGTTGAATATGACTCATCGGAAGCTCTTCGATGCCAGTCTTCACATCAAAATTGCTAGTTTAACTCATCAAAATTGTTATTTGTATCTCTAACAGTTTAATATTTTTATTTATTTTTATTTAATTAGATAATAATAAAAATGAAAATTTATAAAATTAAATATTTGATTGAAAGTGTAATAACTTTATAAAATAATAAATTATAATAACAAAAAAAAATTGCTATGATGAAGAGTCACCATAATATTTTTCAATTCTAAAGAGAGCAGTATATAATTCTTGAAGGGACAGTATGAAAACGACAATAATAATTAAAGATTTTTGTGAAAATTAAATTTATTATATATGCTGTTGGTTCTGTTTTATTTATAAAAAAAATATATTTAAATATTTAAAGGAGTTATTTGAAAAAAAAATATAGGCCCACGAGGGGTGGGCTGGTTTAAATTTCTGGCGTTATCGTACGATTACACGCGAAAATCTACCAAGCTCGGGCGGACGGAAGATTTGATGTTGATTACAGATCCGACCCTGTATAAATTAACTTCTATCGTGAAGAGCCCTAGTCATTGTAAACACAACTTTCAATTTCAATAGAAAGGAGGAAGTCAGTCAATACGGGTGTCTGCAGCTATGGATTCGATCAAGCCTTTAGCCCCGAGCCGCCGCGTTTCCAAGTCCAAACACAGGAAACAATGGGTACGAATCAAATCTAGTTATATTTCTATGTTTTTCTTAAAAAAAAGATTATTCTTAATGCTTGTTTCTTGACTGGTTGTTGCTGTATATCATGTCATTATCCCCAGAAATTAAAAATAATAGTTGTTCTTATACATGTTTAGAAGAACAGAGAGAGGAGGGAAACAATGGAACGATTGAAAACAGATATGATCGAGATCGGTGAGGGACAACAACGCATCAGAGAAGGGCAACGAGAAATAAGACAAAAGTTTGAAGAGATAGGATCTGAATGCCGCAGGCTCAAAGAGGAGACGATGAACATTGCCAAGCAGAGTGATTACAACCAAATCAAGATAAACCTAATGTTTAGCATCTTGAAAGCCCGTGAGGACAACAACTTTGCCCATGCTGATCACCTTACTGGGCTCCTCCGGTTGGTTAAATTCTCTTCGCCATTTCTTTTCTTAATTCTTGGGATTCCGGATTTCATAATTAATCTTGCTAATGCTAGCTATTACTAGCAGGGAAACATAAGTTAACGAACTCAAAATAAAAGAATCAAAATGCACTGTTGATAATTATTTTTCTCTCCATTGTTCGTTGTGTTGCCAGCGAGGAAATGGAAAAGAAGGAACAAGGAAAGGCAGGCCCAGTTGGCTGACTAATGATCATGGAGAACAACGAGCAGTTTGCCTTTGCAGTCACTCCTGATCGTCTTTTCTTATTAAAATGAAACCATCAAATTTATTCAAGTTTTTTTAATTTGAATTTTTTTAATTTAATTCTTTATGAGATTTGTGTTTTTTTTTTTTTTTCATTCCTTTCTGTGAGTTTAACAAGATCTTAAATCTTGGGTCATTAATGTTATGTGAGAAATGCCTAGAACATGTGTAGGTCGGCTAATGCTGCCTACAAATAGCAATGTTTCTGAATCTACGCAGGTGTGCTAGTGGAGACAAAAACACCTATTCTGAAAAGAGTGCAGTATGTTCTGGTAGTTTTAAAAAGAATCAGATAAATAGTTGAGAAATTTAATATTTTAAAGTTGTTTTTATGGGAAACATGATATTTCAAAAATATATTTTTTAAATGACTTCACAATTTACACGTGAGAGAAAAATAGAAGAAAGAGAAAATAAAGATTTTAAATATAAACCAAAACTTTCGTTACTCGATATCATAATTTTTTTTTTTACAATCTAATAATATTAAAAAAAGTTATAATTACATCAAGTAAGCAATTATAATTAAAGATAGAAAAAAAAATTTCTAAAATTTTCAAAAGTGATAAGTGACTTACTTGTTTTTGAATAAAAAATGTAATCCATTTCAATTACTATTGATATTGATGATATTTTTTTATGTTAATAAATTCATTTAATCAAAACCTTTTTTAGGACCTGAGAATATTATAATCAAAGATTCAGTATGTCTCTGACGTTTTTGTTCTCTTTTTCTCTTTTTCCTCATTGTTATTTGTGCAACACATTTAATTTGTTTTTTGAAATGTTATATTTTTTCTAGAACAATAAATGTCAATTGTGATATATATATATAAACTTTGTTATTTCATCAATTATCTTTCAAGTCATGTTATTTTATTATTTTTTTACTATGACATGCATTAAATGTGCTATTTCATTAAGAGTTCTTTTTTTTTTCTTTTCAAAATGTGTTATTTTACTATTTGTTTTTTTTATTAAAAAAAACTATGTTAATTAGTGAGTGTTTGTTTTCTACCATCTATATTTTAAATTGCTTTTCATACAAAAAAAACATTCAATTAATGCTTTTCAACTAGAATTAATAAATGCTTTTCAATGAGAACTATAACATGTATCAAATGTGCTATTTCATTAATAGTTTAATTTTTTCAAAATCTGTTATTTTGCTATATATTTTTTAAAAAAATTACGTTAATTAGCTAGTGAGTGTTTGTTTTTGCATTTCAATTTATTTTTTAAATTGCTTTTCATAAAAAAAAAGCATTAAATTAATACTTTTAAATGTTTTTGGATAGTTTTATATATTGATATAAATAATAAATAAATAAAATTATTTTAAAATATTTTCAATTAAAAAACACTGCACAACATAATACCAAATACACAATTAATTTATATCATAATTAATGTTCGCATCCGCCCAATTCTCTTTGTGGACAAATAAAATCTATTCTATTAATGCATGTAAAGTTAATGAATATACAGTTACAAAATGGTTTTCTCAGAATTATAAAAACATGCCCCACGGTTCAATTATAAAGCATGTCGACTTTTCTGGCGCTGCTCTTCGACAATCAACGTTTTTGAAGGAAAACTTGGTGAAATCTAGGGTTAAGATTAAAAAAGATGGACGGGAAGATTAAGATGAAGATGATGATGAAGTACAACAATCAGATTAGCGAGAAGAACAAGCATGAAAGTTCTGGATGGAGAAATTAATATCGTAATTTAATAAGAAGTTCCAGTTTTCCAGACTGCAACAGTAGAAATGACAAGAACACCTGCTAAGAAGGCCAGTAATCTGTCGTGAATTGAGGAAATTCATGGATAGTGGCAGCGAGATTTAGCATGAAGCGTTTAGCTTGTTTTCTCTATTGTAATTCATGTCGCTAGAGGTAATAGAATTGCACTTGTCTTGCCAGCATTTATAGAGATATGACTTTGTTGAAAGGGAAAATCGCTGAGTCAACATTGTTGGGGACTCCAAAGGGAATACATGATGGTTTAACAGTTAATCTTTGGTCATCAATGCAATTAGTTCAGGTTTGGGTTTGGAAGATGTTCGATGAACAGCAGCGGCCCGAGCCTAATCTGATGAAGAGTGGGTACCCTAGGTTGGCTCGGTGGAACAATGAAACAGAAAGTTGAGAATGTTTCGTTGGGTTTAGACTCGGATAAAGAGAGTTTTAGCTCTGGAAAACTGGGATTTCCTCAAGTTTTATGGAAAAAAACAAATGTGGGCGACTGTTGGTTCTAGTTTGAATGACGAATTAATGGCATTTGTTCGATGCGTCTGGGTTTCAATGTTCTGTGGAGTTGGCTGTTCAGAACAGTATTTACCGCATAGGGTTGCAATGCAATTCGGAACCGACGAAGATCTTTCAGGGTTGTGTTGGTCAGTGCTCTAATTAACAGACCTGAGATTGCAGAGAGCTTAAAGCTTTTGTTGAAGAGCTTGAGCAGATGATCACACGAATAAAAGCAGCAAGATTAAGACTAAAATTGTTAACCTAGCTAGCCTTCTTCGTGAGAATGATTTGCTTGATTTTATGTTATTTGAATTCATGGGTTCTCTGCTGCTGTTGGCTATGCTACTAACATGGCAGTAAGCATTGCAGCAGGTTCCTAATTAATGGATAACTCCCACCATTTACAACAGATGCAGAACAAGGTTAAAAGGATAATAGAAATAAATATATTCATAAAGTAACCCAGTGTGCAGACAAATGCCGTGTGCTGCTGGACCCAACGCAGAGCCTACTAGGTGTTATCTGTTCTGCCCACCCAATCCTGACTAGATAAGCACTTGAGAGTTTTTTTTCTTATTTTATGAAGTTGATTTGAAGTGTTGATTTGATATAAAAAAATTTAAGGAAGAGATATTTTCCTTTAATATTAAGACCAATTTGATATTTGTAGTTTATCCTACTAAACATAGGATTTGTATTTTTATTTAATAATTTTATTTTTAAAAATTATTTTTTATTTGTTTATATAATAGTTTAAATAAAAGCAATGAAAACTAGCAGAATTCAGCATTTATTAAATTGATTCAGATAACTTTATAAATATCAAATCCAAGCATGATAACTAATTTAAAATCAATTAAATATTAAAAGAGTTTTTTTAATATTAAAACAATGATATATTAAATCATCCTAAACTTTACGGTTTAATTTGTAAAACTCATAATTTAAACCATGAACTCCACTTGAAAAATTAAAGTTGTTACAATCATCAAGGACAAACAACAATAATAATTCAGGATTTTTACTGAAAGTAGAATCCATCATACATGTTGTTGATTATTGAGTTATAATCGGTCCGTACATGAAAATGAATGAATTTAGTACAGTTATTAAACTCAGTCGACCCGGTGGATAGATTGGTCTGGGTTTGTTAAAAGACTAGTCGGTGCAATAATCCAGCAAAACCCAGTCGATCCATGACCTGGATAAAACCCGATATTTTTTTTTTCAAATATAATTTTTCTTCTATACTCCTTTTTGTTTATTTATTTTTAGTTGGTTATTAACACTTTTTAAAGTTCACTATATAAATACTAGAAAAATATTTTATTTTTTCAATGTAGGATTGAAACCTTTTATAATATACTCTATGTTCCTAATAAAAAAGTTATATTTTTAATGTAAGATTTCAAGCCTTTTCATATATATACTTTATGTTCATTAGAAAAAAAAAGTAATGTTTTTTCAAAGTGAGATTTAAAATCCTTTAGTATATATACTTTATGTTCCCAAGAAAAAAGTTGTTTTTTCAATATGTGATTTGAAGTCATTTCGTATGTATACTTTATATTCACAAGAAAAATATTATGTATTTTCAATGCTAGTAACAAGTTTTTTGGTTTAAATACTTCAACTTAAAAGGATGACATAATATATTTTCAATATGAGATTTGAAACTCTTTAATATACATACCTATATTTCCAAGAAAAAAAATATTTTTTTAATTTTGAAGTTTTTTCATATATATATTCTATCTTCACAACAAAAAAATTATGTGTTTTTTAATGTGAGATTTGAAAATTTTATTATACTCTATGATCTTCCCAGAAAAAAAATGTTTTGGATTAATCTAATTAACCTGTCTACCTTCGGAGCTGATTTAATAACTTTGGGATGGAAGGAATATCTAAAATAGTCTTAGAGCAACTCACATTTGTTTGCTATCGATTTGAAAGGAGAAAGTTGCTCTCTTGTAATGTCTGCTTTTAAAATCAAAAGAATCTAACATTAAATGTGGGGTATTGTTGCCGTTTCATATTTTTATTTTCTGTTTTCTAAAAATAAAAACATTTTTTTTTTCATAATTTTCAGTTTTTTTCATTTTGTTTTAATGACTCAAGTTAGAGTATTTGAGTTTTCAAAATGTATTTTATTCAGAAAAATATGTAAATAATATATTTTTTTATTTTTTAAAAAATATTTTTAACATCAACCCATCAAAATAATTTGAAAACATTAAAAATATATTAATTTAAAATTAAAAAAAAATAATTCTTTTTAAAAAACTTTTAAAACACACTGACAAACATGTTATCACCACCTTTATTTTCCCATATTTAGAAGTTATTTTCAAAAACAGAAACCCAAGATACAAAACGGCAACCATGACCATGCCAGGGCTTAAACAAAAGCTCTACAAGACCAATCCACGAGAGTTAAACTCCATTTAATCAAGATTTGAATGTGCTGGGCAATGAAAGCCCACGATTATATATATATATATAAAAAAAAAAAATCAAAGAGAGTGGAATGCTTGACTATAACTGGAAAACCAAGCCTAGTCCAATAAATCCATGTAAAAATCCGATAATTCAGAACCTAGATTAATTGCTAGCTCAGTTGATGATCATGATTTATGACCTAATCAATTTAATTACATTAATGCTGACCATGATTTAGTCAAGATTTATCCTAGTTAAAAGAAAAAAGAAATTCCATAAAATCTTAACCTGATAATCGAGGTCATTTTCTTCGAGCAAGCAACGAATCTCAAACAAAGAAAAAAAAAAACACTAGGTGAAATCATCAGTCCTCAACCTAGATATGTGGTGGCATTCGTCTTCCCTTAATATCCTTCTTCCTTTGATGAAGTTTTCATTTGATTAAGGATTTACGTTCTCTGTTCCGAGTTGAATGTTTTGAGTGACAGTACATACTAGGTGAATTGCCCGGCGATGCCACCGGTTGTTATATAAACACGATGTAAGCATTCGGTTGAGTATAACCGGCGGTAATCGAAGAAGAAGACAGGTAGACAGAATTAAACAAAATGAAACAAAAAAATACCAGAAGTATTGAGGTTAAACAATGCAACCACATGCTTTATGTTAGAGAAACGTAAAGTCTTAACTAGCTTGTTTAGATTTGCAGTATTCGGTTGTTTTTTTATTTTAAATTTATTTTTAATATTAACATATTAATTTTAAAATAAAAAAATTAATTAAAAAATCATTTTTTTACCAAAAAATAGTGTGGCTTTAATAACAAACAGTCTGGAAAAATCTCAAATACAAAGCCATATGTGCATATAATAAATAGTAATTAATTTGAGGGTATTATTAAATTAATCAGGTTCTTAGTTTGCTTTCAAAAGGTTATTAGTTCAAGTTCTGTAAATTTTAAAATTATTAGAGGTTTATTTGGTCGTTACTTTTAGGACCTGGATTTCTAGGAATTAGTTTTAAAATTTTTAGGAATTAGTCAAGTTACACAAAAACTACTCGAATATTCATAATTATTAAAATAATAATAATATAATAATAATAATAATAATAATAATAAATAAATAAAGAAAAAAAGAGCTCCAGACTTTTTGACCGTGCATTCTCATTTCACTTTGAATTCTAGTGAAATTGTTATTTTCTTTTGGAAAACCAAAAATTGTTTAACTTTGTCTCAGGTGTAGAAAGGTGTTTTCAATGGGATAGGGACAAGTTAGTAACAGATCAATTCAGATCATTATGAATATTCGAGTGTTAGTTTTTGCAATATGTATTTTAAATTGCTTTTCATAAAAAAATAATATTAAATTAATATTTTTAAATGTTTTTGGATGGTTTTATATATTGATATAAATAATAAATAAAAAATTATTAAATTTTTTTTAATTAAAAAACACTATACAACAAAACACCATATACACAATTAATTTATATCATAATTAATATTCGCATCCGCCCAATTCTATGTGGACAGATAAAATCTATTTTATTAATGCATGTAAAGGTAATCAATACAGTTACAAAATGGTTTTCTCAGTATTCTCAAAACGAGTCCCATGGTTCAATTGTAAAGCATATCTACTTTTCTGGCGCTGCTCTTCGACAATCAACGTTTTTCAAGGAAAAATGGTGAAATCTAGGGTTAAGATTAAAAATGAAGATGGAAGGGAAGATAAGGATGAAGATGAAGATGAAGCACAACAATCAGATTAGCGAGAAGAACAAGCATGAAAGTTCTGGACGGAGAAATTAATATCGTATTGTAATGAGAAGTTCCAGTTTTCCAGACTGCAACAGTAGAAACGACAAGGACACCTGCTACGAAGGCCAGTAATCTGTCGTGAATGACGAAATTCATGGATATTGGCAGCGAGATTTGGCATGAAGCGTTTAGCTTGTTTTCTCTTATTGTAATTCATGTCGCTAGAGGTAATAGAATTGCACTTGCACCTGCTGTTCTTGCCAGCATTTATAGAGATATGACTTTGTTGAAAGGGAAAATCGCAGAGTCAACCTTGTTGCGGATTCCAAAGGGAAAACATGATGGTTTAACAGTTGAGCTTTGGTCATCAATGCAATTAGTTCAGGTTGGGGTTTGGAAGAGGTTCGGTGAACTGCGGTGGCCGGAGCCTAATCTTATGAGGAGTGGCTACCCTAGGTTGGCTCGGTGGAACATTGAAACAGAAAGTTGAGAATGTTTCGTTGGGTCTAGACTCGGATAAAGAGAGTTTTAGCTCTGGAGAACTGGGATTTCCTCAAGTTTTATGGAGAAATCCCAGTTTTTGGTCAATGCTCTAATTAACAGACCTGAGATTGCATAGAGCTTAAAGCTTTTCTTGAGCAGATGATCACACGAATAAAAACAGCAAGATTAGGACTAAAATTGGTAACCTAGCCTTCTTCGTGAGAATGATTTGGTTGATTTTCTTTGCTTTGCTAGCTATGTTAATTAGCAACTCAAGCTTGGCTTTGACAAATGAAGCAGATGAAAGTGTTTGGGCTTTAAGCTTTTCATGACCAACCACTTTTGGCCGGAGATTGAATTCATGGCTTCTCTTCTTCTGTTGGCTCTGCTACTAACATGGTAGTAGAGCTTTCGACTGTCAGGCATGGCGTCACTACCGCCAAAGAGAGGCTGCCCCCCCTTGAAGTTGAATATGACTCATCGGAAGCTCTTCGATGCCAGTCCTCACATCTTAATGTACAGTCAAATGAGGTGTGCTGGACCCAACGCACAGTCTACTAGGCTTTATCTGTTCTGCCCACCAATTCTGACAAGACAAGCATTTGAGATTTTAATCGATTTTATCCTGTTGATTTGAAGTGTGTGATTTGATATAAAAAAATATGAAGCAGAAATATTTTTGTTTAATATTAAGGACTTGATTTGAAATTTCTAGTTTAACTCGCCAATATCTCTAACAGTTTAATGATTTTATTTTTTATTTAATTAGATAATAATAAAAGTAAAAATTTATAAAATTAAATATTTAATTGAAAGGGTGATAACTTTATAAAATAATAAATTATAATAATAAAAAAATAAGATTGCTATGATGAAGAGTCGCCATAATATTTTTCAAATCTAAAGAGAGCAATATATAATTCTTGAAGGGCTAATATGAAAACAACGATAATAATTAATGATTTTTATGAAAATTAAATTTATTATATATGCTATTGGTTATTGGAAAAGACCTATTGTACCTATAAAAAATATATTTAAATATTTAAATATTTAAAGGAGTTATTTGAAAAAAATATATAGGCCCACGAGGGGTGGGCTGGTTTAAATTTCTGGCGTTATCGTGCGATTACACGCGAAAATCTACCTAGCTCGAGCGGACAAAAGACGTGATATTGATTATTGATTACAGATCTGAATCCTCTGTATAAATTAACTGCTATTGTGAAGAGCCCTAGTCATTATAAACACAACTTTCACTTTCAATAGAAAGGAAGTCAGTCAATACGGGTGTTTGCAGCTATGGATTCGATCAAGCCTTTAGCCCCGAGCCGCCGCGTTTCCAAGTCCAAACACAGGAAACAATGGGTACGAATCAAATCTAGTTATATTTCTATGTTTTTCTTAAAAAAAGATTATTCTTAATGCTTGTTTCTTGACTGGTTGTTGCTATATATCATGTCATTATCCCCAGAAATTAAAAATAATAGCTGTTCTTATATATATATATATTAAGAAGAACAGAGAGAGGAGGGAAACGATGGAACGATTGAAAACAGATATGGTAGAGATCGGCGAGGGACAAAAACGCATAAGAGAAGGGCAACGAGAAATAAGACAAAAGTTTGAAGAGATAGAATCTGAATGCCGCAGCCTCAAAGAGGAGACGATGAACATAGCCAAGCAGAGTGATTACAACCAAATCAGGATAAACCTAATGTTTAGCATCTTGAAAGCCCGTGAGGACAACAACTTTGCCCATGCTGATCACCTTACTGGGCTCCTCCGGTTGGTTAAATTCCCTTCGCCATTTCTTTTCTTAATTCTTGGGATTTCGGATTTCATAATTAATCTTGCTAATATTGCTAGCTATTACAAGGAGGGAAACATAAGTTAACGAACTCAAAATAAAAGAATCAAAATGCACTGTTGATAATTATTTTTCTCTCCATCATTGTTCGTTGTGTTGCCAGCGAGGAAATGGAAAAGAAGGAACAAGGAAAGGCAGGCCCGGTTGGCTGACTAATGATCATGGAGAACAACGAGCAGTTTGCCTTAGCAGTGACTCCTGATCGTCTTTTCTTATTAAAATGAAACCATCAGTCCTAAATCTAGATGTGTTGACATTAGTCTGCCCTTAATATCCTTCTTCCTTCGATGAAGTTTTCATTTGATAAAGGATTTGTGTTCTCTGTTCCGAATTGAATGTTTTGAGTTGCATTACATTCTAGGTGAATTGCCCGGGCGATGCCGCCGAATAAAAACAGAAAGATTAAGACTAAAATTGTTAACCTAGCTAGCCTTCTTCGTTATAATGATTTGCTTGATTTTATGTTATTTGAATTCACGGGTTCTCTTCTGCTGTTGGCTATGCTACTAACATGGCAGTAAGCATTGCAGCAGGTTCCTAATTAATGGATAACTCCCACCATTTACAACAGATGCAGAACAAGGTTAAAAGGATAAAAGAAATAAATATATTCATATTGTAACCATGCACTCTGGCATGAAGTTATTGTCACAGCGTGCAGACAAATGCTGTGTGCTGCTTCACCCAACGCAGAGTCTACTAGGCATTATCAGTTCTGCTCACTCTAGGGTGTTCAAAATAACCGATTAACTAAGAAAACCGACAAAATCAAAGAGAAAACCGACAAAATCAAAGAAAAATTAACTAAAAAAACCAAATCTAAATTAAAAACCGATTAAACAGATTTAAAAAACCATAAATATTAACAGGTCCGGTCCGGCTTCTGTTTTGACCCAAAAATCAGGCCAAACCGAACCGGACCCATTAAACAATTAAAAAAAAAAGACAGTATAAATAGTTAAATTAACCTAATCCCTCCCTAACATCTCAGTTCTCAGTTCTCAGTTCTCTTACAAAGTCGTCTCCTTCCTTCCCACTTCCAATAGAAACCCAATCTTTCTCAATAATTAATTCACAATCTTCCTTTCCTAGAAACCTTATTTATTTAAGCAACAACAACAAGGTAAATTCCATCTTCTTTGATTCTTTGTTTCATGGGTTTGAAAGTATATTCTAAGTCTATTCCATCTTCATCTTCATCTTCATATTTTCCAGAAACCGTCTCCATCTTCATCTTTCCCAGAAACCATCTCCATCTTTCAGGCATCTTCATTTTAGCAACGACAACAAGGTAAATTTCATCTTCATCTTTGATTCTTTGTTTAGTGGGTTTGAAAGTTTATTTTAAGTCTATTCCATCTTCATCTTCATCTTTCCCAGATACCGTCTCCATCTTTCAGGCTTCATCGTTTAATTCCATCTGTTGACTGTTGAAAGGTAAATTTATGTTACATACTTCTTTAGATTTCACATAATCTGTTGAGTGTTGATTGCTGCTTTACTGCTACCCTTGTGATTTTAAGCTTAAATTCATATCTTGTTTTGTTTTGTTGATGTTTTGTTTAGTTAACAGAAGCAATACATGCTTTCCATTTTGTTGACTGTTGCATTTCCTCTTCCAGATGTAAATATACGTTTCAATTTCATGCTAAATTATTAGTCTTTTGTTTACTGTTGATAAAAGCTCCATATTTTCCTTTGTTGAACATTCTACTACTATACCATTCTGTATTGCTTGCATTCTGTGGGGATTTGGATGTTATTTTAGATTGTGCATATTAGATTCAGTGACTAATGAGTCAATTGCTTGCTTAATTCCAATCTTGGTAATGTTGTCATTGGCTTGTTACGTGTCTTTTCTCTATGTATTGTTGCTTGTAACATTTTCTAGAAATATACATGACAAGCACTGGCACCATATATTGTTATATTTATCAGTGAATTCTATACATGTCCCAAGAAAAAACTGCAAGAGGTTTGTAGATGTTATTCTTCATTTGTGATAGTTTGTAAACATGCTATACCTAAGTAGCATAACATTTTTTGAATTACTCCGGAGAAACAACTGAATCCATTTATGATTTTTTGCTTAACATATAAATGATTGTTACTCAAACTTAACATGAGTGGGTTTATTCCAAGTATCTTTTGTTTACTGCAATGTATTGCAAAATATATCATAGGCTTTTTTTCTTGCTTTTGTATTAACTAGCAGAATAGTAGGCAAGGCAATCTTAGGCTATTTCTGCATGTATTGCATCTGCATGTTTGCAAATGTATCATAGGCTTTTTTCTTACTTTTGCATTAACTGGCAGAATAGTAGGCAAGGCAATCTTAGGTTATTTTTGTCTGTATTGCAAAATGTATCATAGGCTATTTGCAAAATGTATCTACATAGCTAAAAATAATTGTTTGATTGATGTTGTTGTTGGTTTCTTAATTTCAAATGGATAATCGAGAAGATCCTACACCAATTGAATCAAATCCTTCAAGTTCGGAACCCAATTCTTTGCCTATTCCAATTCCAGTTCCAGTTGCTACTTCTAGTGCAAATAGCAACACTAAAAGTGAAGGTAATCCAGCCTCTAGATCTAATAAAATAAAAAACATCTTAAATTTAGGATCACTTTAAAACACTAGATGGTAATGTTAAGTCTCCTAGGACTACATGTATGTATTGTGGAAAAGACTATGCATGTCATACTATACTTAATGGGACTAGTAACATGTGGAGTCATCTAGGTGTATGCAAAAAATTTCTTTTTGTGATTGACCAAAAACAAAAAACTTTAGTCTTAAAACCTAAGCCTATAATAAAGGGGGCTAATAATGGAGAGGAAAATCTGGTGACTGTTAAGGCAGTGGGTTATAGTTATGAAGAGTGTAGGCAAGCCGTAGGAAAAATGATTATACTTGATGAGCTACCTTTTAACTTTGTTGAAAACCAAGGATTTAAATAATTTTGTCAAGTAATGCAACCTAGATTTGATGTTCCTTCTTGTTTGATGATTTGGAGAGATTGTTTGAAAATTTATGTAGTTGAGAAGGAAAAATTAAAGAAAGCTCTTAAGGATCAACGTGTATGTTTAACAACCGATGCTTGGATATCAATCCAAAATATTAATTATATGTGTTTGACTGCCCATTGGATTGATGAAGGTTGGAACTTGAATAAAAGAATTATAAACTTTTGTCAAGTTTCTAATCATAAAGGTGAAACGATTAGCTAAGCAATTGAGAGTTGTTTGTTGGAATGGGGAATTGATAACATTTTAACAGTTACAGTAGACAATGCAAGTTCAAATAATTTGACAATAAAATATTTGAAGAGAGTAACAAGTAATTGGGCAACTAATATATTTTCAAATGACTTCGTGCATGTTAAATGTTGTGCACATATTGTTAATCTTATTATTTGTGTGGGATTGAAAGATATCGATGATTCAGTTGTTAAGATTAGGAATGCAGTGAGGTTTGTTGGATCTTCTCCTTCTAGACAACTAGTTTTTAACCAATGTGCAGAGAAGTTGAAAATTAGGAGTAAAAAATCTATTTGCTTGGATGTTGCAACTAGATGGAACTCTATATATATGATGCTAGATGCGACTAATAAATTTGATGTTGTTTTTATGAGGTTAGAAGAAACAGATCCTAAGTATTTGAGTTACTTTGAGATTGATTCAAAAGGAAAACAAAAAAACTTAGGTCCTCCTGCTTTAGAAGATTGGGAAAAGGCTAGATCTTTTGTCAAGTTCTTGAACTATTTTACACGGTTACATTGAAATTTCATGGCTCGTTGTATGTAACATCTAATTCTTTCTTCCATGAATTGCTTTCCATGCACACAAGCATATCTCAACTTTATAGAAGTAAAGATGTTTATGTAAGTAAAATGGCCAAGAATATGATGGCAAAGTATAAAAAATATTGGGGGGATCAAGATACACAAAACTTTTTGTTGTATGTGGTTGTTGTGTTAGATCCATGTTTTAAATTGAAGTATGTGAGATTTTGTTTTGGAAGATTGTATGATGTTGAAGAGGCTGCTAATTTTATAATTAAGGTTAAAGATGCTTTACTAAGGTTGTTTGAGCATTATATGAATGTTGATGAGAATGTTGAGGTGGTTCATAGTGTTGGAACTTGTATAAATAAAAATGTTAATGTTGATTTAATGGTGGTAAATGATGATATGTTGGATGACTTGGCTTCTAAATTCAAAAAACATTTAAAGGAAGAAAGGGGTGTCCAAAGAAAATGAGGTTGAGAGGTATTTGAGTGATGATTGTGAGGATCCTAATGATTTTAAATTAGATATTTTGGGTTGGTGGAGGTGTAATGCTACAAAATAAAAGATTCTTTCTAAGGTAGCACAACATGTGTTAGCTATTCCGATATCTGCAGTTGTTTCTGAAGCAGCTTTCAGTACTTGTGGTCATATTTTAGATCCATTTCGAAGCTTTTTATCTCCTTCAACAGTGCGAGCATTGGTTTGTTGTCAGAATTGGTTGAGATTAGCATCAATTCCAATCAACATCAGAAACTTCATGGATTATATTGAAAATTCTGAGATGATTGAGTCAGGTAATTTCTTTTACAAATTTAAATGTAGTTATTTTATAATATCATTTATTTACATATGTTTAATCTAACATTTTAATTTATGTTTTTGTAGAATTTGGTGAAAGTTTAAAAATCTCAGCTGATTGTTTGTAAGTTGTATTGATGATGTTGGTGCAATCTTGGAATATAATTGTTTTGGGTAATTAATTTACTTTGCCTTATTAATTCCTTTTAAAATTTTGCATTGCTAATTTTTTTAATTGTCGAACTGTAATATGTTGCTAATTTGCTAGTGTTTTTTTATAGCAATATCCTTGCTGAATCTTTTGGCTTTTGCTGTTGCTGGAAGTTTTGGAAGCTGTTGTAGTGATGGTGTCGGATTTTTTTCTTCAACTTATGCCGAATGTTTATGATAATTTATTACTGGTTGGTATTTGCTAATGTAAACTTTCTTAGTGTGAACACCTCTTTTAATTTGAGGTACCCAAATTTGATCATGCATCTTGCATATTGCATTGATTTGAATTTTCATAGCTTATTTCTTTGCATATTAAAGATAGTAAAGATAGAACATTTCAAATTTATTGTTATTATAAGCAATTAAGCATTTCAAAAAAATTTCAATATTTTAATTTCATTAAAAAACGAATAACAAAATTAATCAAATTATAACATTTTAAAGAGTTTTAATTAAAAAGCCTATAAATTTAGCCCAACAAGAAAATTTAACAGCCCAATTTAATTTAAGCCCATTAAAAAAAGGTAAAAAAACCCATTAATTTAATGATTAGGTTTCTCGGTTTTTTAGCTACAAAAACGGATTCAACCGAACCAAACCGGTACAGTTTGAACCGGAATCCGGTTCGGTTTGGTTTGAATTTAAAAAAATATGAGCTTCTTGGTTAGGTTGGTTTTTATGGTTGAAACCGAACCAAACCGAACCGTGAATAAGCCTTGCCCACCCAATCCTGACTAGATAAGCACGTGGGAGTTTTTTTTTTTCCAGTTGATTTGAAGTGTTGTTTTGATATAAAAAAAATTTTAAGGAAGAGATTTTTCCTTTAATATTAAGACCAATTTGATATTTGTAGTTTAACTCATTAAATATATGATTTTTGTTTAATAATTTTATTTTTAGAAAACATCTTTTATTTGTTTATATAATAGTTTAAATAGAAACAATAAAAACTAGAAGAATTCAACATTAATTAAATATTGTGATGTTTGATTTCGATTATTATAACTTTATAAATATCGAATTAAAATAAATTAGGATGATTAATTTAAAATCAATTAAATATTAAAAGAGTTTTTAATAATAAAATAATAATATATTAAATCAACTTGAACTTTACGGTTTAATTTGTAAAACCTATAACTTGAATCATAAACTCCACTTGAAAAAATAAAAATAAAAAATAACATTGTTACGATGATTAAGAACAAACAACAATAATAATTCAAGATTTTACTGAAAGTAGAATCTATTATACATGTTGATTATTGAGTTATAACCCGTCCTTATATGCAAAGGAATGAAATTATGTTTTACATTATTGGATAAAAAACGTTTTGGTTTAAATATTTTAACTTAAAATGATAGTATAATATTTATTCAATATAGGATTTGAAGCTCTTTAATATATATACTCTATGTTTACAAGAAATAAATTATTTTTTTAATGTAAGATAATTTTTTTTAATTTAAATATTTTAACTTAAAAGAATAATATAATATTTTTAAATGTAGGACAATTATTTTTTAAAATATTCTATTAAACTTTATTATTTGCAATATATATAGCCTATATTCCTATATATATTTTTTTTTTCTTAAGTTTTTCTTATAAAATATTAAGAATTTTAATTTTTTTTACTCAAATTAACCCATAAAACTTAAAACTCAATCTCTTAACCGAGCCAACTAACCGGTCGGATTTGATAATCATATAATTTAGTCCAAAGTAGCTACTAAAAATAGTAACTGCTTTCTTTACCTTTATATCTATATATATATAGGCCCATGAGTAATGAACTGGTCCAAATTTCTGGCGTTACCGTGCGATTACACGCGAGAAATCTACCAAGCTCGAGCGGGCGGAAAACTTTTGATACCATCGTAGATTGATTACAGATCTGAATCCTCTGTATAAATTAACTGATATTGTGAAGAACCCTTGTCATTGCAAACACAACTTTTCAAAATTATAAAAGCGTATCTACTTTTCTGGCGCTGCTCTTCGACAACCAGCTTTTTTCAAGGAAACCATGGTGAAATCTAGGGTTAAGATTAAAAAAAGAAGATGCAAGGGAAGATGAAGTACAGCAATCAGATTAGCGAGAAGAGCAAGCATCAAATTTCTGGATGGAGAATTATCGTATTGTAATGAGAAGTTCCAGTTTTCCAGACTGCAGCTGTAGAAATGACAAGGACACCTGCTAAGAAGACCAGTAATCTGTCGTGAATGAGGAAATTCATGGATAGTGGCAGCGAGATTTAGCATGAAGCGTTTCAAGGTATATTCTCCCATATACTCAGGGGCGGAGCTAGAATTATTTGTTAGGGGCCATAATTAATATAATAAAATATAATATTTATTTTACTTTATTGTACATGAGTTATAAAAAACTTGTATAATTTAGTGTTATTCAAATAACTTACTATAAACATATAATGATCTTTGTATGAGGTAAAAGGTTTGAAGAAATATCAAATTGAGTCAAAGTAACGAAGTTAATTTCATTTTCATAATATATTCATCACTTTAATGTTGGTCTTTATATCTATCAAATATAAACATACAAAGTATATAAGAAACATTAGCTAAAATGAAGCATTATTTATGTTTGATAAACTTTGAAATAAAGCAAAAAATAATAAAGAACTATTCTCAATAATCAACGCGGGTTCTTTGTAAACTGAGGTGCATTGGAGTTACTCAATCATAACTTTAACATTACACATTGGAGTTGGTTCACTAGGCTGTGAGTTATCAATATTTTTTTTGAAAAAAAAATCAAATTCTTCTTATTTTGTTCATGGTTCAACCTAAAATCAAAACATATATCGTGAGAAAAAATTGATAATTTTGGTGATTCTACTAAAAACAAAACATAAAAAAATCAAAGTATAATCAAAACAAACCAATGAAATATATCTAATTAATTAAAAAAAACACTATAACAAGAATTCAAAAAACAATTGGTAAAATTAGCAGATCTAAGAAAAAAATAAAGCAAAAATGGTAGAATTATATAAAAAAAACCTCATCAAATTATTAACAACACATCTCAAAACAAAATAAAAATAGATTTTAAATTTAAGCTACCTTGTTTTGTTTAATAAAAAATAAATTAATTGATGGCTCTACTTCAATTTTTTCGTTGAAAAATTTTACTTATGATTTATATTTTTATTTTTATTTTTGACCGGCTGCAAAATTTATTATGCAAAGTAATGAATTTATATTTACAGGATTTATATTAGGGTACATAAATTAATTTTAAAAAAAATCAAATTGAAAAATCACACTTAATTACAGTAAAAAAACTTACTTTTGTAGAATAAAAAATCTCTTCCACACTTAATTACCTAATATATATATATTCTCCTAATCAGCCAGGTTGTAATTGATTTTGTAATAATATGAAATATCGTTGTAGGAGTAATCACAACCTCAGCAAATGCGTGATGCACTCACTACCTATAATTTATTTATTTTATTTATTTATCGTCAAACAATGAGTTTTTTTACCAAACAGAGTAGTATTGACTATCTTAATACACACGCGCACACAGAGAATTAAATCTCTAATAAATAAGAGTTCGTGCTCTCTTTAGGGTTGAATGGCCTTATTATTTTAACAAGAATACCTCTCCGTATAATTCCCACAAGCTTATATATATTATACAGGGGCTGAATATTTTAGGGGGGGCCCGGGCCCCTGCTTGCCCCCCCCCCTCCTTCCGCCCCTGCATATACTTATGATTCCATCAGGAAGCTTGTTTTCTCTATTGTAATTCATGTCGCTAGAGGCAATAGAATTGCACCTGCACCTGCACCTGCTGTTCTTGCCAGCATTTACAGAGATATATATGACGTTGTTGGAAGGGAAATCGCAGAGTCAACCTTGTTGGGGATTCCAATTGGAAAACATGATGGTTTAACAGTTAAGCTTTGGTCATCAACGCAATCAGTTCAGGCTGGGCTTTGGAAGAGGTTCAATGAACTGCAGCCGAAGCCTAATCTGATGAAGAGTGGGTGCCCTAGGTTGGCTCAGTACTGGGACAAATTGAAACAGAAAGTTGAGAGTGTTTCGTTGGTTTTAGACTCGGCAAAAGAGAGTTTTATTTGGTGTCCGTATGCTATAGCTCTGGAAAGCTGGGATTTCTTCAAGTTCCATGGAGAAAAACAAATGTGGCTTTAGACTGCTGGTTCTAGTTTGAATGAAGATTTAATGGCATTTGCTCGACGCGTCAGGGTTTCAATGCTGCGTGCAGTTGACTTCTGTTCAGAACATTATTTACCGCATACCTGAGACTGCATGGGCTGGTTACAGATCTGACTCATGGCTTCTCTTCTTCTGTTGGCTCTGCTACTACCATGGTAGTAGAGCTTTCGACTGTCAGGCATGGCGTCACTATCGCCAAAGAGAGGCTGCCCCCCCTTGAAGTTGAATATGACTCCTCGGAAGCTCTTCGATGCCAGTCTTCACATCTTAATGTATTCGCTTCTAAATTGTTTGGGGTCTTTTCAGAATGGATCTTGAGAATGTTCCTCCTCCTGTTCTTCGGTATCTTTTGCAGCAGGTTCCTTCATGGATCATAACTCCCACCATTCACAACAGATGGAGAAGAAGGTTAAAAGGAGAAAAGAAATAAGTATGCCAACCATTGCAGCAGCATGGCATGAAGAGGTGTGCTAGGCGTTATCTGTTCTGCCCACCAATTCTGACAAGCCAAGCAGTCGAGATTTTATTCGATTTTATCCTGTTGATTTGAAGTGTGCGATTTGATCGAGAAAAAAACTGAAAAGTATATTAAAAAAATCGTATGGGATAGGGATAAGGAATCGCGGCGATAAACAAACAGAGGAGGCAAGATAATAGATATGTAAAACCTTCCCCTTCAACCAACAGCCTTCTCGTGCAAACAGTCGAAAATGTTAGAAAAGAGAAAGAATAAAAGTGGATTCAACCTCAGCCAAACTCGTACCTGAAGATAGAAGAAAGTGAATTATGCATGAGTATACAGAATACTATTTGCTTCCGTAATCTTGCTACCATTGAATCGATTAAATTAATTAAATTTTTTTAAAAAATAAACCAGTCTACTAGGCGTTATCTGTTCTGCCCACCAATTCTGACAAGACAAGCACTTGAGGTTTATTTGCTTTATCTTTATCAGTTTAATAATTTTATTTTTTTAATTATTTAATAATAAAAATAAAAATTTATTTGATTAAAACTAAACAACTTTATAAAATAATTCTTGAGTGGATAATCTTTAACAGCAATAATAATTCAAGATTTTTACTGAAACTAGGACCCGTTATGCATGTTGTTGGTTATTAGGCTAGATATGCTCTGTCCATAAGAAATGAATCTGATCTAAATATTTAAAAGAATTATTAAAAAAATTAAACCGTATATATATACAGATATAGGGGCCCATCAGAGATGGGCCTGGTTAGGTTTCTGGCGTTATCGTGCGATCACACGCGAAATCTACAAAGCTCGAGCGGAAGACTGGAGAACTTCGTGGATTGATTATAGATCTGACTCCTCTTATAAATGAAGAGCACAAATTCATTGTAAACACAACCTTTCAATTTCAAGAGAAAGGAAGTCATTCAATACGGGCGTCTGCAGCTATGGATTCGATCAAGCCTTTAGCCCCGAGCCGCAGTGTTTCCAAGTCCAAACACAGGAAACGATGGGTACGAACCAAATCTAGTTATATTTCTATGTTTTTCTTAAAAAATAGATTATTCTTGATGCTTGTTTCTTGACTTGTTGTTGCTATATTTCATGTCATTATCCCCGGAAATTAAAAAATAATTATTATTCTTATACATGTTAAGAAGAACAAAGAGAGGAGGGAAAAGATGGAACGATTGAAAACAGATATGGTAGAGATCGGCGAGGGACAAAAACGCATAAGAGAAGGGCAACGAGAAATAAGACAAAAGTTTGAAGAGATAGAATCTGAATGCCGCAGCCTCAAAGAGGAGACGATGAACATAACCAAGCAGAGTGATTACAACCAAGTCAGGATCAACCTAATGCTTAGCATCTTGAAAGCCCGTGAAGACAACAACTTTGCCCATGCTGATCACCTCACTGGGCTCCTCCGGTTGGTTAAATTCCCTTCTCCATTTCTTTTCTTAATTCTTGGGATATCGGATTCGATAATTAATCTTGCTAATGCTAGCTATTACAAGGAGGGAAACATAAGCTAACGAACTCAAAATAAAAGAATCAAAATGCACTGTTGATAATTATTTTTCTCTCAATCATTGTGTTTCCTATTCGTTGTGTTGCCAGCGAGGAAATGGAAAAGCAGGAACAAGGAAAGGCAGGCCTGGTTGGCTGACCAATGATCATGGAAAACAAGGAGCAGTTTGCCTTTGCAGTGACTCCTGATCGTCTTTTCTTATTAAAATGAAATCATCAGTCCTAAATCGAGACATGTATTGACATTAGTCTTCCCTTGATATCCTTCTTCCTTTGATGAAGTATTCATTTGATTAAGGATTTGCGTTCTCTGTTCCGAGTTGAATGTTCTGAGTTATAGTACATACTATGTGAATTGCCGGGCGATGCCGCCGGTTGTTATATAAACGGTATAAGCATTCGGTTGAGTATAACCTGAGGTAATCGAAGAAGAAGATAGGCAGACATAATTGAACAAAATGCAGCAAAAATACATAAAGCATGGAGGTTAAACAATGCTTTCTGTTAAAGAATCGTAGCAGGCATTGTTTAAGTCTCAAATGCAGAGCCACATGTGTAGAACAAATCGTAATTCACCTAGCTGCAGAAAAAAAAAACTAAAAGAGCTCATTCCCTTTCACCGCGCACTTACATTTCACCTATTTTAACTTGATTTTAGGGGTTAGAAGATGTTTTATATATAATCCATTAGGCATTAAAGTTTCTAATGGGGTAAATAAATTGTGTAATGACTCAAACACATTTAGAAGTAATAAAATTTAAAACCGGGAAGAAGAGCTTAATGATCTCTTTCTACTTTGAATGCATAGTAAAAATGCTATATTGCCCAAAAAATTAAAAAAAGAATGATAAAATTTATATTTGAGGGCATTTAGGTCTTTTCCATATAGTTGTTTTCTAATTATGCATTTGGACAAGGGGCAATCAAGTCTTTGACTATATATATATAGAAAAAAGATTTTTTAAAAAGTGGGAGGTGCCCATGCTATTTGGACAATATGCACAACGCATTTCGATGGTCAAATGTTATTGTTAACGATGACATTTGAAATGACGAGTCATCCTTTTTGTGGTGGTGAGATGCTTGTTTAAGAAGGAGGTGCAATTGAGCTACCATGAATATTTTTCTTTTCCTTTATTTTTTCTCTCTTCTAGTCTAAAAATTCATGTTATCTCTTTCAAAAATCAATTATATCTACCAATTTGTTTTTATCTATTTTAGTCTTCATTGTTGTTTGCATTTGCTTTTGCTTTTATAGGGACTTTGCTTAGTGATTTTTTAATGTTTGTCTTCAATGAGCTATTTTCGATCTCATGAGTCAAGTCACTAGATTTAAGGATTAGCCTAAATTATTTTGGTATTTTTATGTTTTTTTGTAAAAATTAATTATTTTTTAATTTTATCATTTAACTCATTAGGCCTTAGTTTCATGGAACTTATTAAGCCTTGAGTTTCATGGTTTGTCCCACTTTTCTTCATGTCTCGTTCATATATTTAAAGTTGCGGGTTTTTTCGGTTAATACAAAATGATTCAGGTTTTTTATCAAAGTTTTTTTTTTTTTTTTTTAATTTGAATATTTTTTGATCTAGTCCTTTAACATTAAGTTATTAAGTCTTGAGCTTTGTGACTTTTATCATATTCATTTCTACTGAGTTTATCATTATCTTATATCTTTTATCTTAAATTTTTTTCAAATTGTTTTTAAAATTAGTTTTTATTTTCAAATTTGTTATTATAAGTCACGTTAATCAAGCTACCCTGCTTGACTTGAATTATCATCTCTCGAATATAGTTTTTTTATGCGTAGCCAACTGTGTAGCTTTAGAATATGAAACAGCAATTTTCGTCGTATAATCACAGCATGAAGAGATGTCGGGCGGATAAGAAAGAGTGTGATTGCAAAGCAAAAGCAGTGGCGTAGCCGCGTTAGCAAACCAGCAAAGTAGGAAAGAATCTACGTTTAATGGACAGCAGACGTGCTCACAAAGTGTTTGTGGAATTTCTTTCTGTATACTTCCAAAATATGACGAAAGGGATTGAAAAACCCACCTCTCAAGTCATTGGTTTTCGAAAGAGAAACCCTTAATTTGTCCTGTTTGAGTTTCAAAACAAAGTGAGATCATGTCTTGCCTTGCTCTGGGATCATTTCTCTGTGTTCATGGCACAATCATGCAACCAAAAATCTATATCTGGGATTGGCCTTTTATTCTGATAAAAACAGAGTTGATTCTGCTGTGAACCTTGGGTCGATTCTCTTGAATACAACAGAAGCCGAGGTTTTCCATATATGATTGGAAGAACGATAATCATGTTGCTTTTGAACAGATCATGGTGAGGAAAAGGCCAAGCGAAGAGTATTTGCAGAAAAACATAAGAGAGATGGATCTTTGGTTACGAAGATGCTCTGATACACATTTATTTATGAGACTGGGGCAAACTATCATGGCTGAAACCAAAAAGAACCACCACCCTGCAAAAAAGTATGAAACCCAGTGAAAGAAAGGCTAGAAAAATTAGAAATAAGAGAGCAGGGAACTCGCAAACGCAGCTAACCATGAAAATAAACAAACTTGTGGTGAAAAAAAGGCAGATAAATCCTCTCTGACACATATCATTTGATAGTTGATATGAAAAGTAGCAAGAAAGAAGCTCAGCACCCCCTTAACAAACCAAAAAACATGGAAAGCGATGAAAAATTGATAGGATAGGAGCTTAAGCAACTCGATCATGGCCAAATAAAATAGGAACAGTGTAAACTAAAAGGGAAAGGGAAATAGTATCGTCCCGCTTTTCTTGTTGAGAGTCAACACAACTGTTGGTTCCAAAAATATCATAAAACTATGAAATAAAATTATTTAAGTGTATTTAGTGTTAAATAATATTTTTATTTTTATTTTATTTATTAAAATAGAATATTATTTTCAGTTTAATTTATATATAATCTCTTTATATTTAGGTTAACTTGAACACTTTAGAATAAACAGAATAATGAGAATTTTAGTCTTCTTCTCTTTTATGTTTATATTTCTTTTATGGAACAAGGTTTAATCCCGAACACAGTTCTCGTGGATTTAAATTTTTTGAAGTGATATTTTGTTTTCTGCTTATGCAAAATCTGGTATTTCTTCTTTTCTTTAGTTTCTGTAATTTGATATTTGCATTCTGTTTCTGCAACTTATGTTGTGTTTTAGAGTAATCGTATAATTTTGAGAAGATATTTATTTATTTTCTATGATATCTATTCAGTTTCTGCAATTTGGCACTTTGTCTTTCGCTCCTTTTCATTCTGGTTCTTTTTGTTTATTAATTATGGTTACCAGAAGAGATTATTCGCTTCAGTTTGTGAATGTGAGGTTGGATGGAAAGAATTATTCATACCAGAGTTATGTAATGAGGAATTTTAAGGGTAAGAAGATGTGGGGATATGTTAGTGGAACTTACGTGATACCTAAAAATACTAAGGAGAGGGATGTTGTTTTGATAGATACATGGGAAGTAAATAATGCAAATATTATTACTTGGATCAACAATTATGTTGAGCATTTCATAGGTACGCAATTAGAGAAGTATTAGACAACAAAGGGGGTTTGGGATCATCTGCAAAGGTTATTCACGCAATCAAATTTTGCAAAGCAATATTGGTTAGAGAATGACATACAAGCTATTCATTAGAAGAATATGAGTATTCAAGAGTTTTATTATGCTATGATAAATCTTTGGGATCAATTGGCTCTTACAGAATTGATAGAATTAAAGGCATGTGATGCCTATATTGAACCTAGAGAGCAACAACGATTGATATAATTTTTAACAGCACTTCAAAGTGATTTTAAAATACTTAGAGGTTCAATTCTGCATTGTTCTCCACTGCCTTCCATTGACTCTGTTGTCAATGAGTTATTAGTTTAAAAAATATGTCTTCAGTCTTAATCTGAAAAGGAAATTTTTTTGCTTCAAATCCTTCTAAACTAATAGTACCCTCTAAGTCATTCTCTAATCATCTGAATAAGCCTTACACGAAGGTTGATTCCAACGAGTGTAATTTTTGTAAGCAGAAAGGTCATTGCAAGGCCCAATGTCCCAAGTTGAGACAACAAAATCAAGCTTGGAAGCATGACAGTCAGTTACAATCTAATGCTCATAAACCACCTCATAGTTATAGACCTCCTCACCACAATACTGCAATAGTATCTTCATCAGGCTCTATCACAGATCCTAGTACTTTGGCTGAGCAATTTCAGAAGTTTCTCTCCTTACAACCATAAGCAATGTCCACTTCTCCTTTCATAGGTTAGTTGCCTCATAGTTTCTCAGGTATACCACATTCTAAATGGGTCTTAGATTCTGGTGCTTCAAATCATATGTCTCCAGATTCTTCATCTTTAACCTTTATATCCCCTTCGCCTTCCATTCCTGTTATGACTGTTGATGGCACTCTTATGCCCTTAGTAGGTGTTGGTTCTGTTATCACGCCTCACTTATCTCCTCCCAATGTTTATCTTATTCAAAACCTCAAATTAAATCTTGTTTCTTTGGACCATTTATGTGATTCTGGTGATTATTTAGTCATTTTATTCTCTCCTTTTTACTGTGTACATGATTTGCAGTCTCAGAAGCTGATTATGACAAGCTGTAGGGAGAATGGACTATGTATCTTGAATTAGTTAAAAGTGTCATTTGCTACTGCTGCTACTACTACTGTTGATTTTTCTTATTTTCATTTGAGTCATTCATCTTCTAATTTTTATTTATGTCATTCTCATTTAGGTCATGTTTTGTCTTTTCATTTGAGATTTTTGGCATCCATAGGAGCTTTACAAAATTTGAAAACCTGTGATATTTCTAATTGTAATGGATGTAAACTGGTAAAATTTTTTGCTTTACCTTTTAATTAAAGTATTTATGGTTCTTCTTCACCATTTGACTTGATTCATTTTGGACCTTCTCCTGTTGCCACAAAAGAAGGGTCTCAATGTTATGTTTTATTTATTGATGATCATACTCGTTATTGTTGGGTTTATTTAATGAAAAATCATTCTAAATTCTTTGAGATATGCAGCCTTTCAATCTCTTGTCAAAACTCAACATTCTGCTATAATCAAATGATTTAGGTGTGATTTGGGTAGAGAATACACCTCTAATAAATTTTGTCAGTTGTTTGCCTTAAATGAAACCATCCACCAAATTTCATGTATAGATACTCCTGAGCAAAATGGAGTTGCTGAAAGAAAACATAAGCATATTATCAAAACTAATCGTTCTCTCTTGTTGTTTGCTTTTGTTCTTAGTGAGTTTTGGGGGAGAAATTGTCCTTACTGCTTTAAGTTTGATTAATACAATTTCATCATCTCATAGTTCGGGTTTGTCTTTTTTAAAAAAGTTATATAGGTATGTTCCTTATTATTCTTCCTTTAGAGTTTTTGGTTGTACTTGTTCGTTCTTAGTCCTCATGTAGAATGCAATAAATTATCCTTTCGATCTACTATTTGTATCTTTCTGGGTTATGGTGAAGATAAAAAGGGGTATTGTTGTTTTGATTCAATAACTCAGAAACTTTATGTGTCTCGTCTTGTTGTCTTTCTTGATATATACCTTTCATTTCTATTCCATCAACTACTCATACCTTGACTAGATCTGATATTATTCATATAGATCCATTTTCTGAGAATTCTGGTAGTTTATCATCTCAGGCTTCTAGTACCTCAAGTACTCTTTTTCATGTTCGATCAATTTGTACTCATCATCATGCAGATACTGACACTTTGCTCTCCAGCACACCTGAAGCTCTATTCTCATCTACAACCCCCCAAGCTTCTTCTGAGATTGTGGATCCACCTTTATGCCAATCTATATGCATTCATAAGTCCATAAAACTACCAGACTTTGCTTTTTCATGTTATTCTTCATCATTTAGTTCATTTTTAGCTTCTATTCATTATCTTTCTGGGCCCTTTTCCTATAAAAACAATTCTTGATCCTCTTTGACAACAAGCTATGGATGAGGAACTTTTTGCTTTACATAAGATATATACTTGGGATGTGATTCCTCCTCTATCTCCTGGTAAGGGCATTGTTGGTTGTCGTTGGGTGGATAAAATCATGACTAATTCTAATGGATCTATTGAGCAATACAAAGTTAGGTTGGTTGCAAAAGGATACTCTAAACAATATGGTATGGATTATAAGGAGATATTTGCCATTGTTGTAAAAATTGCTATTATTCGTACTCTTATTATAGTAGCTTTGATTCATCAGTGGCATATCTCCCAACTTGATGTTAAAAATGCCTTCTTGAATGGAGATCTTCAAGAAGAAGTTTATATGGTGCCCCCTCCTAGTGTTTCACATGACTCTAGGTATGTTTGTAAGCTTAAGAAAGTATTATATGGTCTCAAACAAGCACCTCGTGCTTGGTTTGATAAATTCTTTGTTGTGATCTTGTTTCTTGAATTTGTTTGTAATAGTCATGATTCTGCTCTTTTTATTAAGTGCACTGATGCATGTTGTATCATTTTATCTTTATATATTGATGACATGAGTATTACTGGTGATGACATTGATGATATTTTAGTTTTGAAGATAGATTGGCTAGATAGTTTGAAATGAAGGATTTGAGTTATCTTCAATATTTCCTGTGTATTGAGGTAGCTTCCTCATCTAGAGGTTATCTTCTTTCTCAATTAAAATATGTTGCAGATATTCTTGAGCGGGCTAGATTTACTGACAACAAGACTGTAGATACTCCTATTAAGGTTAATGCAAAGTATTCTTCTTCTTCAGATATACCTTTGACAGATCCTACTTTATACCGTACTATTATTGGGAGCTTGATATATCTCACCATTACTGGTTTAGATATTGCATATGTTGTTCATGTTGTTAGTTAGTTTGTTTATTCTTTTACTACTATTTATTGGACATTTGTTCTTCATATTTTATGATATCTTTGAGGTACATTGTTTCAAAGTCTTTTACTTCCATCATTCTCAACTGCGTGCATACTCTAATGTTGATTATGGTAGTGATATCACAGATCGCAAGTTTGCTACAGGTTTTTGTATCTTTCTAAGTGATTCTCTTATTTTTTGAAAGAGCAAGAAACAATCTATTGTTTCTTAATCTTCAACCGAAGTAGAATATCGTGCTATGACATTTACTACCAAAAAGATTGTTTGGTTTACGTTGGTTACTTGTTAATATGAAAATTTTCCTTTCTCATTCTACTCCTATGTATTGTGACAACCAGAGTTCTATTTAGATTGCTCACAATTCGATTTTTCATAAGCGAACTAAGCACATTGAGATTGATTGTCATCTTACTTCATCATCTCAAGCATGACACCATTACTTTGCTTTTTATTTATTTTTCCTTGCAGATTGCAGATTTCTTTACCAAGTCACATTCCATCTCTCATTTTTGTTTTCTAGTTGGCAAATTTTTGATACTTGTAGCTGTCGCATCGTGAGTCTGATGAGAGATGTTAAATAATATATTTACTTTTGTTTTATTTATTAAGGGTAGAATAATATTTTTAGTTTAACCTATATATAATCTCTTTGTATTTAGGTTAATTTGAGCACTTTAGAATAAACATATTAATAAGAATTTCTACCTTATTATTTTTTATGTTCGTATTTTTTTTGTGTTAATCCAGATTAATTTAACATTTAGAATCTCATTATATAGATTTAAAATTGTTTTAAAATTTATTACATAATTTTGAATATTTTATTAAAAAATAAATTATCATAAATTATTTAATTATTCAATCTCTAATAATAATATGTATAAACTATAATAATGATCGATACAAACTACATTGATGAATGTAATACATAATACAGAACTGTTAGCAAACTGTCTAATCTTCTTGAACTGCCATTCCTAGAAAAGAACAAACATAATTTTGAATAATTCATTAAAAACTAAATTACCATAAATTATTTAATTATTCTATATTCAACAACAATCCATACAAACTAATATAAACTAACAGAAGATGGATGTAATAAATAATACAGAAGAACTGTTAGCAAACTGTCTAATCTAACTGCCATTCCTAGAAAAACATTGCGAGAATTCCAAAATTAAGAGTCAGCCTTCCATAGCCTGAAAAGGCAATCATGAACACATGTTCTGGACAGTGCTTTTAATGCACAACCAAAGCAGCCAGACAGCTAAAAAGGACATAGAAATATACCAAACACATCACTAAGAAAGGGGGAAAAAGGCACAACGGGAAAAGAAGAGAAGCCAGAGCATGCAAGCAACAGAGAAGAAAGAGAAAAGGGAGAAACAATGACCAGAGAAGATGCAGAATCTAGGAAGCTCCATCACTGTATGAATTTATATTATTTACCATTTCAAGAGTATTTTTTTAAAATTTTAATTTTTTATTTAAATTAATATTTTTTTAGTGCTTTCAGATCATTTTAATATGTTTGATATCAAAAATAATTTTTTAAAAATAAAAAAAATATTATTTTAATGTATTTTTAAATAAAAAATATTTTAAAAAACAACCATAACAATGTTTCCAAGAAGTTATGAAAAATTTAAAAATATCATATTATTTGTTGATTATATCAAATTTGGTCCTTAATTTTTTTATTGCTAAATATTTTATTTTGAATTGTTTTTTCAATTTTATCCCTTAAAAATTAATTTAATTTGATTTTTATATTAATTTTGGTCCTTATTTTTATGACTATTATTCTCTTATTATTTTTTAAATTAAAATATTTTATCTATCAAATGTGGTCCTCATTCTTTTTATTGTCATTTATTTTATTTGAAATAATTTATAAAATTATAATTATAATTATTTTAATTTCATCATCTTTTAATTTTTTTTATTTGTTAGATTTGATCTTTGTTATTTGAAATGTCATTTATTTTATTTGAGATAATTTATAAAATTAGATTTTTTTTCAATTTCATTTTCATTCAACTTTTTAATTTCTAAAATTTATTCCTCATTATTTTAATAAATTAGAAAAAAATAAAACATTAATAAGTTATTTTCTAACTTATTTTCCATGACATAATTAAACACTGAAAATATTTTTCAACTTATTTTTTATCATTCTACCAAACATAAAAAATAATTCACCTCTTAAAAATCTACTTTTTTTAAAAAAAAAACTAATTTCTAGCAAACAGTATCTATATGAATTGTCGTCCTATCAATGCATGTCATTAACAAAGTTAGCATTGTTTTAAAATATGAGTCAAACCATCCAAAAAGGTTCTCCAAGTGGTCAGTACTGTAGCTCTTACCCTTAGTATTGGTTCTTGTGAATCGTAGATCATCTTCTTTGTATATAATACGATGAATGGTGCCGGCCGATTGTCCAAATCATCGGCATATGGAAGCCATTTAAAATTGTCATCTCTTGCTTCATAAATAGAATACCACACTTCTTCTCCCTTCTGCCATAATGATTCAAGAAGGGAAAGAGAATTGTGAAAAAGAAGATGGAAAAGTGGAAGGAAAAAGATGGTAGTGAAATACATCCAGGAACTGGGAGGCAAGGAGTCGGATTCCATTTTTTTTCCTTTTTTTTTTATGCAGATGAAGCACTGAAAGTAGAAGCAAGTACCATGGATTCTGCGAGCTGGGCGGTCCATATGAAAATGGTGATCAAACTAAAGAGAGTTAATGACCTTACAAGTAAAACATAAGACTGAAGGAAAAGAGCAAACGACTCTTAGCATGCCCCCTTGCCCTCGGCACCACTAGGTGGCTCCAATCATTCCCAGCCCGATGCCCTTTGAAAAATATATCTTCTTTTCCCAAATTACGTTGGGATTTTCTTATTTATTTCTACATTTATTTCTACTGCTACTGCTGAAAGTCATATCTTACGCATCAAAAAACAAGTCATATACTAACTGGACTTTTGGTTAACACTAGCAAGAGTCACCTATTAAGCTAGTGCTCGTAAACGACACAATAGGATATATATATAAATATATATATATAATTTTTTTAAGGTTATTTGGTGTATCTTTGAACACCATGTAAATCAGTTTTTATCTCGTTCAAGGTTGTTTCGATGGAAAAGTTTTTATCAAACTAAAAAAAACATGACAAACTTATTCAATTCTTTACTTAAGAATTAATTCAGATTAATTTGAGTTAAAATATAAATAAATAATAATAATAATTTTAATATTTAATTAGAAAATCAATTTAAGACAAAATCTAGATCATAGATCGATTTCACTATTGACTTGAGATAAATTTAGGGTAAAGCTTGAGTTATGAGTCTGATTGATTATTAATTAAATGAATATAAAAATAAAAATAATTATTGTTGTAGTTTTAAAATCTTATTAAAAAATTGACATGTAATAAGGATTGGATAATGGATTAACCTGAGTTTTTGTTTTTGAAAACAGTAATTTGTATTAAGAAGAAGAGAATAAACAAAATACGAGAGGCATGCCTCTCGGAATACAAAGAAAAAAGAAAAAGGAAAAACAAGAAAATAAACCAGGAATAGGAAGAGAAAGAGGGTTGATTAGTTGACTGGAATGAAAGCCATTCCTAAATTAATCAATTAGTCAACGATGCTAATTAAAATACAAGCTAGTAAACAGAAAAGAAGAGGCCAAGAGTTAAGGTTCCTGAAGGCCCCAAATGCGATGAACAGAGGTTGAGATGTTGCATTTGTGATTCAAATTTACCAGGTGAGTTCGAATATGCTGGAAAATGTCAATCACTGAGGGATTGATGAGGCTGATATTGATGATTGAAAATACAGTTCTTCCGTTCATGCATACCATAGGAAATACACCGTGGTTGATAAGAGCAAACGAGCTACCAGATGAGTGAGCTCCTTCCTATTCTAGTACTTAGAGGTAGCCCATTGGAGAAGATGATGCCGGGGAGAGGTAGGGCAATGAGTTTTAGACTTGATGGTAACAGTTCTCCATACTGTGCTGGAGTAGGAACACTCGAAGAAAAGTTGATTCATTGTGCGTTCCATAGAGAATGCAAACGGTGTCGGTTATGGTTCCAGCAACGTGAAGTCTATCCATGATGTGCAGACGCCCCTGAGAAGCAAGCCAAAGGATGAAAGATTGGCGTGGGATATGGCCCTGAAACCATGCATAACAGGTGGTGCAATGTATTTGCTGGTCTGGAGTCACGTAGCATTTCCCATGCAGAGTCAATTATGAATTTCCCTGAGCTGTGACCTTTCCACACATAGTGATCTTCCACGTGAGTTCTTGGTTGAAGGAGATAGAGTTCCATATTTCTTGTAGGTCTTGGATAACTGTGGGAAAATTCCATATGCCCTCTCTGGTGACGTCTGATACCTTGGCATTCCAGTACAGCCCCGTAGAGAAGAGAAGTCTGAGAGGAAGCATGTCGATCATTCTTTTCCCATTTGGAAGCCAGTAATCGAACCACAATGAGGTTGAATTGCCATCACCAATGCAAGCTAGGAACATCCCTCCACACCATTCTCTAGTTTGAAGGATCTTCCGATCCAAGATCAGGAAGTGAAAGTGTTTTATGTGTTTGAGTGTTTAAATGAAGAAAGAAAGAAAAAGTGAAAATAGAATATTTGCTGCTGTTTTATTAAGAATGAAAGGAATAGATTGCATACATGTTTACTGCAATCATTACATATTTGTAGAAAGAAAAATAAACTGAAATTCGAACTTATAACAACGAATTAAGCCATGATCTGTTAACAAACTAACACACTAACAATCTTCTAGAGACTAGGACAATTATTTATTATTGCAAAAAATAAAGAAACATAAATAGACAAAGTCTTTATCAACAACCTTGAAGCAAACTTCAACACTCCTTCTTACTTTAAGAGTTGTAGATACCTATTATTTGTCTTAGAAACTCAAATATGCTTATTGAAAGTGATTTAGTAAATAAATCTGCTAATTGATCTTCAGACCTGCAATAAATCAACTTAACATCATCATTTTTCTGCACCTTATGCAAAAAATAAAGTTTGATGTTAAAGTGTTTGGTTTTTTCATGAAACACTGGATTGTGAGAGATTGCTATAGTTGCTTGATTGTCATCTGAGATTTCTGTTGCTTCTTCTTCTTCTTCCATGTGCAAATCACGTAATAATTTTTGAAGTCATAGTGCTTGATTTATTGTTGTTGTGGCTGCAATGAACTCTGCCTCTGCAATAGATTGTGCTACAATATCTTGCTTCTTGGATGACCATGAAAATATTGTTGATCCTATATTGAAAAAGAATCTAAAAGTGTTTTTCATGTTATCAATGAATCCACCCCAATCATTATAAAAAAAACCATGCAATCTTAACTCTTGACACTTTAAAAATTTAATACCAAAAGTTGCATGTCCCTTTGATGTATCTCAAAATTCTTTTGGTTTCTCTCATATGTATTTCATTTAGACAATGCATAAAACAAGATAGAAGGCTTGTTGCATGAAGTATATCAGGTTTGGTTGCTGTTAAATGCAACAAACAACAAATCAAGTTTCTAAATTTTTCTTCATCAATTCTGGCAATTCCATCTTCTTTGCTAAATTTGTCTTTTTGATTCATTAGAGTGGCTGTCAGTTTGCAATTCTCCATATGAAATTTCTTCAAGATTTCCCTTGAATATTTCTTCTGACAAATGAATATTTCTTCTTTGCTTTGCATGATTTCCATTCCTAGAAAAAAAAACTCATAAGACCAAGATCAGTCATTTCAAAAACCTGCTTGAATTCTTCAACCTACTATGTATTGCTTCCCATCACTAAGAGATCATCAACATAGAGTGATATTATAAAAACATTATTGTTAATCTTCTTCACATAAAGATTTGCTTCAGATAAGCTTTTCTGAAAACCTGAACCTATCAAATAGTCATCAATTTTACCATACCAGGCTCTAGGTGCTTGCTTCAATCCATAGAGAACCTTTTTTAGCAGATAAACTTTGTCTTCTTTTCCTTGAATCACAAATCCAAATGGCTATTAAACATAAATTTCTTCTTGTAGAATGTCATTTAAGAAGGTTGATTTAATATCTAACTGGAATACTTTCCAGTTTTTATGTGCAACAACAACAAACAAAAATCGGATGGTGTCCATCCTTGATACAGGTGCAAATGTATCTGAATAATCAACACCATAAATCTGAGCATACCCTTTAATAACCAGCCTAGCTTTATGTTTATTGATGGTGTTTTCTGCATTCAGTTTGGTCCTGAATATCCATTTCACACCAATAATGTTTTTGTCTGGTGGTATGTTAACTAGTTCCCACATGCAGTTCTTCTCAATTATGAATATCCACTCCTGCATTGCTTTATGCCTTTCTAGGTTCTATTGAGCTTCTTCATATCCTTCTGGTTCGTAGATTGCTACATTACTCCTTTGATAAATATCCTCAAGAGATCAGGTGCCTCTAATTGGTGAATCAACAAATGATTCATCATGTAATGGATCTGCAAGCTGCTCATTTCTTTGTGAGTCTCCCCAGTCCCATTGTTCTTTTTCATGGTTGATTTGGGAAATGGTTTTCTATTTTGCTTAGCAAACCGACAAGCATTATAATTTGGTAAGGAATTATTGAATGCAGGTACACCTCTTACAGCATCATACCGTTTTATATTGAGCATCTGTTGTTGATGATAGTGTCCCAGCCTCTTATTCCATACTTTTGTATCATTTAGCTTTGTTAAAAATGTAGTGTGCTCCTCCTTAAATGGTAGAAATGAAAAACTTTTACCTCTCATCCTGGCTTACAATATTTTTTTATCCAGCAGCATTAAAGATATTGCAAGATTGATTGCCCAATACTTAACAAATTCTGATCTATATCAGGTACATAGAAAACATCAGAAATTGTTTTTCTTCCTTAGTTTGTTGTGGTGGAAACTGTCCCTTTTCCTATAGCCAGTGGCGGAGCCACGTAGGGGCAAGAGGGGGCAATTGCCCCCTCCCCCTCCCAATTAATTAGGAACCCTCCACAGCAAGAGAAGCATTTGATGGCGAGGTAAAAACACAAAAATGAATGTCTTTGGTCCTCTCTTCCGATTCATCAATGCTACTATTGATTCCACTTTAATTATTTCATGGTATAAAGCTATGTTACTTTTTTAAATGATTTATATAAATTAATAGTAGATAAATCAATATCCAAATTACTTTTCTATTTGTTTTATTATATAATTTTAGTTTTATTTGAAAATGTTAGGGTTTATAATAATTTATGGGTTGGTTGAATTAATATGTGTATGGATAATATTATATGCTAATAGATATGAAATGAAATGAGTTTTCATGAACTGGTAAGTATTTATTATGAATTTCATATGAAAAATGATAATAATAAATTTATTAATGATTAAAAATGAAATACAGGAACTAAAAAAATTAAGGACATAATAAATAAATTAAAAAAAATATATTTAATATTTATGTTTAATCCACTTGTACAAAACAACAAGCTAGCAAGAACAACATTAATTTGTGACAATCTTTTTAAGCTATGATTTTAGATATTATATACTATATGTCAGCATAAAATTACTGCCAAAAACTTTCTTAATCCTTGGAAAATTTAGAAATAAATAAATGAAAATTTGTTATATATATTGAGAAAAATATTTTTAATGAGATTAAAAATAAAATCATTATGAAATAGTTTTAAAATATTAAATCTCGAAGAGAACAATTATAATGTAAGTTTTTTTATTTTAAAAGTATTCTTAAATTAATTTTGCTTAACTTAAGTTGGTATATATATTTCAAATTAATTTCTATATATAACACATGTATGTATAATATATAATATCAAATATTTGTTGGTAATTTGCCCCCTCATTTAAAAAATCCTAGCTCCGCCACTGCCTATAGCTACTATACAATCGCCATTGTAAATTCTTACTTTAGCAACTTCAGTAGATTGCAAAGTTCTGAAGAGACTTTTATCAAATGTTATGTGGTTTGTGCAACCACTATCAATTAGCCATTGATCTGAAAAGGTTTGAACTGAATAACACATGGCTAAAAACATTTGATCTTCATCATCTTAACTGTTGACTTGTGTATCTTTGTATTATTTCTGAGATTTTGTCCTGCATATAATTGCTTCATGTCCCATTTGGTTACATTTGCTACACCTTGCATCAAGTCTCTTCCAGCACTTGTATGGTGGATGGCCTATCTTGTTGCAGTGTTGGCATGGTGTAAAATTTCTCTTAAATTTTTTTCCTTTATTCTGAAATTGACTGGTAGTTGTCTTGCTGCTACTTGAAGCCTAATTTTTTCTGAAGAACTTTTTCTTATCAGAATCATGATACTTGGCTTGTAAAGCACTTTTTGTAACACTGTCTTGCCTCATAAGTCTTCTATGCTCCTGAGCTTGTAAGGCATTTAAAAGTTCTGCCAATATAATCTTTGATAAATCTTTTGTATTCTCCAATGTAGTAATTGAAGCTTCATATTTTTCTGGTACTGTAACCAGAATTTTTTCAACAATCCTAGAGTCTGTAAAAGATGTTCCCAGTAACCTGAATTTGTTTACAATTCCAAATAATCTATCTGAGTATTCTTTATAGTCTCAAATTCCTTCAGTCTTTGCAGCTCAAACTCTCGTATCAAGTTGAGACTTTGCATTCCACAAATTGTTTCGTCTCTTGCATATTCCTTCTTCAAATAATCCCAAACATCTTTCACTGATTTAAGAGACATAATTTTGGTGAAAATGGTTGTTGAAACAGCAACAAACATACATGCTTTTGCTTTTGATTTCCTTGTTTTTCTCTCTTTGTGAGTTTTTATCTAAGCCATAGTTGGATTGTTTACAACGGGTGAACTTTATAATCTTCTTCCATAGCTTCCCATAAATCTAAAGCCTCCAAATACATCTCTATTCTTATTGCCCAGAGTTGATATTTTTCTCCATTAAAGATAGGAGAAGAGATGTGAGAAAAACTTAATTCAGTATCAATTACAAGTCCCTCAAATAAATTTCTTTAATAACAATTAAAAGTGTTTTATGTGTTTAAGTGTTTAAATGAAGAAAGAATGAAGAAGTGAAAATAGAACCAACAACTTATTGCTACTGTTTTATTAAGAATGAAAGGAATAGGTTGCATACATGTTTACTGCAATCATTACATATTTGTAGTGATACAGAACATTTGGCAGAGGAATTTAAAGCACAACTTGATAGGTGCATAGTGAAGACGAAAAGGTCATGAGTATTGTACGCCAAGATTTAAATAACATTCAATAGGTATAATTAATCATGCATATTACAAGTAAAATAAATAGACAATATAAGCGTTGCCTTACAAGCACTTTTTGTATTCTAGAATATTCAATACAGTTTTTAAGACTTCTCTCATTTTCTGGTGGATTCCAGATAAACCTTTAAGGGTGAACGTGAGTATCCTTTTATGTATCTTCTTGCTGCGTTAATTGGTATCAAAGCAAGTTTGCCTTGGCTCGATGGCGAATGACCCGAACAATGATCGACCCCTTCCTGGTAGGGAACTAGTTTCCAGGAAAGAGTTTGATGCTCTTGCTACGAGCATTGAAGAGATTCGGCAATTGCTTCTCAATATAAGAAACAATAACAACAACAATAATGAACTAGATAACCAATGTGGTGGTGGCAGAGGCAACCGCGATGGTCATCGTCAACGGGAGGAGATTGAATCGAATTTTGAGGAGGAGATGGAACATACCGAGAACCCATTTGCTGCAAATCTAAATAATCGACAACCCATTGAAGATTATTGGATGACGGCTGACATCCTTTATTTTAATGGTCATCTATCATTGAAGGATTTTTAGATTGGCTTATGGAGGTAGAGAGATTTTTGAGATTATGTTGATACCAAAGGAGAAGATGACTAAGATAACGACTTTTTGCTTAAAGGGAAGTGCAGCTGTATGGTGGGATAATTTGCAGAAGTCACAATAGAGGCAAGCCAAACAACCGGTCAGGACATGATGTAGGATGAAACAATTGATGATGGACCATTTCCTTCCAATAGATTATGAGAAACATCTATGTCGCCTCTACCATAATTGTACCTAGGGAAGCAGGGCAGTAGAGGGTTATACTGACGAGTTCCTACGGTTGGTAGAGAGAAATTCGTTGAATGAGACTCAGGGACAGACGATATCAAAATATGTTAATGGATTGATGACGTCAATACAGGATAAAATCAGGTTACAAGTTTTCTGTGACATTTATAAGGCTCAAAATATGGTTATGAAGGCATAACAGTTAGAGAAAGAATTGAAGGAACATGAACAAAAGGAGAAAAAATCGAGCTATAGCAATAACAATAATTACCCGAGGAAGGCATCATATTTTTATGTTCCTAACAAGGAGAAGAAAGAGGTCCAGTCAATCCAAAGAAATAATTATAAAGGGAAAAATTATAAAGGAGAGAACAACTAGAACAATGACATAAATCAGAATAAAAAATAGAGACCAAACTATGGTCCATACTCTATAGGTGTTTCCAGCCTGGCCATCGATCCAATAACTGTCCAAAATGGAAGCAAGTGAACCTTGTAGAAGGAACTGAAGAAGCTGATGATCACAGTAGAAATTATGATGATGATTATGATGGGGCTGAGTTTGCATATGAAGATAATAATGAGGTTTTAAATTTGATGATGAATCGTACTGCTATTGAAGAAGATGAAGTGATTAGCATGGTGCTACAACGAGCTCTCCTTTCACCTAAACAAGGAGGATAGAGGAATCATATATTTCACTCCTTATGTTCTGTTGACAACAAGGTGTGTACATTGATTGTAGACGATGGCAGCTGTGAGAATTTTATGTCACAAAAGATAGTTGATTATTTAAAACTTACAATAGAAAAGCATAAGAATCCTTATATGTTAGGTGGGTGAAGAGAGGACCATCAGTAAAGGTGACATAAGCACGTAGGGTTCCTCTTTTTAATTATCGGTAAGCATTACAAACATGAGATTTTGTGCAAAGTAATTAATATGGATGCCATCCATGTATTATTAGGAAGGCCTTGGTAGTTTGATGTTGATGCTACCTACAAAGGGTGTGATAATGTGTTTATCTTGGAGTGGGGTTCTCGTAAAATTGCAATTGCTCTTGTTGATCAATCTGGAAAATTAGAAAAACCACAAGCCGGGTTCAAATTTTCTAGTTATATCTGGGAATAACCACGAGTTTGAAGACATTATTAAAGAACTTGGATTCATGTATCCAATTGTACTTAAGGGGCTTATGGTGACAAGTGTTGTTACAAGTCACATTCCAAAAGAAATACAAGAAATTTTGAGCGAGTTTGAAGATCTGGTTTTTGAAAATTTACCAGCACAACTTCCTTCTATACGAGATATTCAACATCATATTGATTTAGTCCCTGGAGTAAGCCTGCCTAATCTTCCTCATTATCAGATGACCCCGAAGGAAAATGTGAACTTGAAGGAGAAGATCAAAGAGCTGCTAAAAAAAAGATTTATTCGTGAGAGCATGAGTCCTTGTGCAGTTCTTGTCTTGCTAGTGCCAAAAAAGGATAACACTTGGCATATGTGTGTTGATAGTAGAGTCATTAATAAAATCACCATTAAATATAGATTTCCAATTCTGCGGTTGGAGGATATGTTGGATGTCCTTGAGGGTTCCAATATGTTTTTGAAAATTGATTTGTGCAGTGGCTATCATTAGATTCGAATTAAACCAGGGGACAAATGGAAGACGAAATTTAAGAGCAAAGAGGGTTTGTATGAATGGTTGGTGATGCCATTCGGATTATCAAATGCACCAAGTACTTTCATGCGACTCATGAACCAAGTTTTGCGTCCTTTTACTAGGTCATTTGTAGTTGTGTATTTTGATGATATTTTGATTTACAATAAAAACAAAGATGAACATTCGGTGCACTTAAGACAGGTTCTGGATGTTTTGAAAGAGAATAAGCTTTATATTAATTTGAAGAAGTGCATATTCTTTACAAATAAATTGTTATTTTGGGGTATATTATTCACGAAGATGGAATTCATGTCGATCGGGACAAAGTATGTGCAATCAGAGAATGGCCAACTCCAAAGACTGTAAGTGAGTTACGTAGTTTTCATGGCCTTGCTACTTTTTACAGGGTTTTGTACAAAACTTTAATACCCTTGCAGCCCCTGTTACTGAATGTCTCAAGCAAGGGAAGTTTCATTATGGTGAGGCACAAGATAAAAGCTTTGTGTTGATTAAAGAAAAGCTTAGCACTGCACCAGTTTTAGCCCTTTCTAATTTTGAAAAGATACTCGAAGTCGAATGTGATGTAAGTGGATTGGGGTTGGGAGCTATATTGTCTCAAGGAAAAAGACCATTGGTATTCTTCAGTGAAAAATTAAGTGAAGCCCGTAAAAAATGGAGTACTTATTATCAAGAATTCTATGCAGTTGTGCGTGCTTTGAAGCAATGAGAGCATTATCTAGTGCAACGAGAATTTGTTCCTTACACTGATCATGAAGCCTTGAAGTTCATCAACAGTTAGAAGAGTGTGAGTAAAATGCATGTCAGATGGGCCATTTTCCTTTAGAAGTTTCCTTTTATGATTAAGCATAAATTTAGATCTCTTAATCGTGCTGCTGATGCTTTGAGTCGGAGAGCAGACTTATTGATTACTTTTGCACAAGAGATTGTGGGATTTGAATTTCTAAAGGAGTTATATAAAGCTGATTTTGATTTCAAAGAAGTTTAGGTGAAGTGTGCTTAGAGTCAACCTATTTTAGATTACCATATTAGAGATGAATATTTGTTTAAAGGCAACAGGTTATGCATTCCCAGCTCATCTTTACGAGATAAGCTTATTCGAGATATTTATAAAGGCGGTTTGAGCGGGCACCTAGGAAGAGACAACCATTGCAGGAGTTGAGGAACATTATTTTTTTGCCTCGGTTGAAGAAGAACGTTGGCAAAATTATGAGAAACTGATAAATTTTTCAGGTGTCAAAGGGTCAAGCTTAAAATATTGGTTTTTATATGCCTTTATTGGTTCCTATCAATATTTGGCAAGACTTGTCCATGGACTTTGTGTTGGGGCTTCCTCAAACCCAAAGTGGGGTCAATTCTATGTTTGTTGTGGTTGACAGGTTCTCTAAGATGACATATTTTATAGCTTGTAGAAAGACTTCTGACGCTACTCACATAGCCAAACTATTTTTCAGGGAGGTGGTGCGTTTGTATGGTGTACCCAAAACTATTACATCAGATCGTGACACTGAATTTCTAAGTCACTTCTAGATTACTCTATGGAAGCTCTTCGGTACTACCTTAAAGCATAGTAGTACATCACATCCACGAATAGATGGTCAGACGGAGGTGACTACTAAAACGCTTGACAACATGGTTCGAAGTGTCTGTGCTGATAAATCAAATAAGTGTGATAATACCTTGTCACAAGTGGAGTTTGCTTACAATAACACATTTTATAGTGCCACAAGAAAGTCTCCTTTCTCTTTGGTCTATACTTCAGTTCCTAACCATGTCGTTGACTTGGTAAAACTTCCCAAAGCTCATGGAGTTAGCATAGGTGCTCAACATATGGCTAAAAATGTTATTGAGGTTAAAGAAAAAGTGCGAGATAAGCTGGAAAAAACCAATGCTAGGTACAAAGCTGATGCAGACAAGTATAGGCATGCTAAAGTTTTCAGTGAAGGAGATTATGTTATGGTGTTTCTCAAAAAAGAGTGATTCCTTGTTGGAACCTACAACAAGTTGAAGCCGCGTAAGTATAGACCTTATAAGATTTTGAGCAAGATCAATGATAATGCCTATGTTATTGACCTGCCTCCAGGGAATTTCAAGCACTTTTAATGTTATAGATTTGTATGAGTATCATGAAGATGAAGCTCTTTATTCTGAAGATAACTCGGGGGTGAGTTCTTTCAAAGTGGAGGATTCTGATGCAGAATGTTTGGCAGAGGAATTTAAAGCACAACTTTATAGGTGCATAATGAAGACAAAAAGGTCATGAGTATTGTACACCAAGATTTAAATGGCATTCAATAGGTATAATTAATCGTGCATGTTACAAGTAGAATAAATAGACAATGTAAGCATTGCCTTACAAGCACTTTTTATATTCCAAAATATTCAATATAGTCTTTGATAGTTCTCTCATTTTTTGGTTTACCAAGTCAACTTATTGTTATTGTTTTATCAAGAATGAAAGAAATAGATTGCATAAATGTTTACTGCAATTGTTACATATTTGTAGAAAAAAAAAAAACAAACTGAAATGCTAACTTATAGCAACAAATTAAGCCATGATCTGTTAACAAACCAACAGACTAACAATCTCCTAGAGACTAGGACAACTATTTATTATTGTAAAAAATAAAGAAACAGAAATAGACAAAGTCTTTGTCAGCAACCTTGAAGCCAACTTCAACAGGAAGGATTGTTTGAACGTTGATGTGCCAAAGAGATCTTCCATGAAGAAGGATGGTATGCACCTAAGTAACCCATATAGATTGTCTGTCTGTTAGAAGGTTTCATATGTGTTTCATAGTGGTTATTATGTTCCATGTTTTAAGCTATTTTATACCAAGGCCTCTTTCCTCTAGGGGGTAACAGATTGAGGTCCAAGTGACCTTAGTTCCAATTGGGGTGAGAGAAGTTCTTTTCCATAAAAAAAACAGCAAGAATGCTCTCAAGCTTCTTGACAATGGAGCAAGGGAGGATGAAGATAGAGGACCAATATACCTGAGTAGAGAAGAACACATATTTGATAAGTTGTACTCGTCCTACATATGTCAAGGAGGCTGAGGTCCAGAGCTTGACTTTGGAAGTGATTCTTTCTACCAATAGAAGACAATCTGTGTGAGTGAGTCTCTTGGAAATGAGGAGAACACCAAGGTATTTGACTGGCAGTGCCATCTATTGGAAGCCAAGATAATCCTTTAGGGTGTTCTGGAGCTCAACATCTATACCTGAGAGGTATAGGGAACTTTTAGAATGGTTAATGTTTAGGCCAGATAGCTGTGAGAAGTTGTTCAAAGATGACTTCAAAATCTCCACTGAGTCTTTACTAGCATGGCAGAACGTCATCAAGTCATCTACAAAACAAAGGTAAGTGATAGTATTTTTCTTGCATCTCTAATTAAAACTAAATTTAGGGTTTTAGGTGGCCTTATGAAGTATGACCCCCAACCCTTTCATTGCGAGGACAAATAAATAAGGTGAGAGAGGGTCTCCTTGGCGAATGTCCCTGAAGGATTTAAAGAGACCATGCAGCTCCTCATTAACATTAATGGTGAAGTGAGGTGAGGTAACACAGATGTGGATCTAGGTTATCATGCATTGGGGGATACCAATAGCAGAAAGGCTTGCAAGGATGAATGACCAGTTAACAATGTCGAAAGCTTTGTTTAGGTCTATCTTTAGGGCACATCAGGCAGGACCATTGCTAATGTGGTAGTTGTGCATTAACTTTTGTATAAGAAGGATGGCATCAGAGATCCGCTTACCAGGTAAAAAGGCTGATTGAGAGGGAGCAATAATGTTCGACAAGGTAGGCCTTAGTCTAGCTGCAATAATTTTAAAGATGCATTTGTACATAACATTAGAGCAGGAAATGAGGCGGTAGTCATTCATTCATGAGGGGCTCTCAACCTTTGGGACTAAGGCTATTTTGGTGGCATTAACACATTTAGGTAAGGTGTTGCTTGAAAAGAAGAACCTGGTTGCGCTTGTAAGGTCTTCCCCAAGAATATTCCAGTAGTGTTTAAAGAAGAAGGTAGTGTATTCATCTGGGTCGGGTGCCTTGACATCTGGGATGGAGAACAAGGCATATTCTATTACCCCAATGGTGATAGGTTGAGAAAGCTCTAAGATTGATGCATCTGAAATTGCATTGGGGAAGAGCAAAGTGATGTTACTTTCAATATAAGGGGTGAGAGTTGTTAGGAGTTCTTTAAAGTAGTTTGCTTTCATCTTCCCTAAGGTTGGTTGTGTTAAAGAATCATCACAACCCAATAGCTTAAACTGTTAAGTGAGTTTTCAAGATATGATTTATATTATTCTCTAACAGACCCTCTTAAATGAAAGCTTTTTAGGCTTAAAACTTGTACAAATCCACATTACCTTGTGCTTAATTTTTATCAAATAAATAGGAGTAGTGAGATTCGAACTTGTGATCACTTGGTCATCAAAGCTCTGGTACCATGTCAAAGAACCATTTCAGCCCAATAGCTTTAGCTGTTTGGTGAGTTTTCAAGATATAATTTATATTATTTTCTAATAGTCTGGTCCTTGATATGGTTCCTTGTCTCATCCAGTAAGCAAATAATTTTGTTTCGAGCCTGACGATGCAGAAAGGAGTTATAGAAGAATTTTGTGTTCCTGTCACCAAGCTGGAGCCGTTGTATCCTGGATTTCCTAGATTTCTGTTTATAGAAGGCTTCCTCATCTTTGCATAGTTGCATGTGTTGTTTGGCTAGGTCCCTTTCTTTGTTCGGTTGTCAGTTGCTGTGGGATTTTCATCCAAAAGGATTTGGGCGGCATTCCAGTCAGCTTTAGCTAGAGCCACTCTGCCGGAGATCTGGCTAGAATGATGACGGTGCAGTCTTCAGTTTAGCCTTTACAAGGCGAAGTTTTGTTGCGAACAAATACATTGGGTTGCCTCTGATTTGAGTCTACAATATAGAGTTGGGTTGCCTCTGATTTGAGTCTACAATATAGAGTTAATTCTAGTGAGGAAATCTTCTTTGTCTGCCCATAGGTTCAGGAATTTAAAGGGAGTGCATTGCTGGTGGTTGGGCATTTCAAGATCGAAGACCATGGCACTATGGTAGAGTGGCTCCTTGGCAGGAATTTGGGTCTCCTCATACCTATCATCAGGCTTTAAGATTGCATTGAAGTCCCCCATCAAGATCCATGGGCTGGCTGCACTGAGATGGCTTGATTGGTTGATGTTTTCCTATAAGTTTCTCCTGTTTGCTAGGATGTTGAGGCCATAAATAAAGGTGATTCTAAGGGTTAAGTTGTTGACGAGGGAAGTAACATCACAAGTTAACCATTATTGGGAGAGATTAACACAAATAAGGTTGAATTTAAAAGGGTTCCAGCTGATCAAAATTCTGCAGTGAGCAGAGGCATGCAAGTGAGATAGAATGCTCCATGCTGGTAAGGCAAGGCCAGATTCAACTGAAGCCAGATTATTAGGAGCAACTTTGGTTTCAATTAAACCTATAATATCAAGGCGGTGTTTGAGAGTCCAGTCATGGACTACTTTTTCTTTCTGGAGGTTGTTAAGGCCCCGTATGTTCCAGCTGCCAATGGTGAACATTTATTTGGTTAGGATGGTGAGAAAACTAGCCAACGATTAGAGGCCCTTGGCCTCTTTTCATTTCTTTCCCTTTTTTCTTTTCCTAACTATTTTTTGAGAGTGGGAGGGGGGTGTATCATGCTGATCACTAGGCACTGTCAGGGCTGTTGAAGCTTCAATGGAGACCTCTAAGGCTGTTGATGATGTTTCACTATGGCTACACAAAGAGGTAGACCAACTAGAGGTAGTTGGTTTTGTTTAAAAGGTAAGGATATCATGACCTGAGTCATTGTCTGATCCAGAATCTTCTGTGCCTGGGAGTCTTAGCAGGATGTTGATTTCCTTCTGTAATAGGGAGAAGAGGAGGGGCTTGAAGGGTTTTGTTGTGATTAGCTAGGGGGCAGGGAAATGAATTGAGTAGCTAGGAGTAATGTTTGTGGTAGGGGGTTGGCTTGTTTTGCTGTGAACATCAGTTTTGGTAGCAGAGGGATGGTTTACATAGGTATGCGTTATGGTGGGGCCTGTGAGGTGAGTTGTGTGACCATCAACTGGAAGAGCAGTAGTTGCTATAGCTTACATTTTTGTAGAGGGCAGGAGTGGCCGAAGAGCTTACATTTTTCACATCTAGGAGGCTATTCAGCTTTTGTAGTTATAGGTTCTGAAGATAGGGGGTTGTCAATCTCAAAACTGTGCACAAAGAGGAGTGCAACATCAATTTCTACACAGACTCGGGCATATTCCAATCTAGTGCTTCTGAAAGTTTGCTCATCACAAGATAAAGGTTTCCTTACCATGTAGGCTACTAGGCTCAGGCCCTTCTTTGACCATAAAGGGAATGGGAGTCCATAGAGCGGGATCCAAACTGGAAGCTTGGATATCTTGTTTTTGTCGAATTGGTATCGGGGGTGCCACTGCTGCAACACAATGGTTTTGCCTCCAAACATCCAAGGGCCTTTTTCAAGGATTGCCTGCATCTCTGTTTCTGACTTGAAGCGGAAGATCATGAAGCCATTTGAGGTGGTCATAACAAGTTTCAGACCTCTGTGTTTCCAAGCTTGTGAGGCTATAGTGTTGACGGTGTGATAAGGCATTTTGAAGCCTGGAAAGAAACCCACCATGCACCTATTCCATTGCTCAGCAGTGTCCATTAACACCTCCTCTGAGATCTTGAGACGATTGCCTGGGTGGTTTCGGGTGGATGGTTATCTAAGTTCAAGGGACGCTGAGTTTGCTGAGAAGGTTTGGTGGGTGCGGCAGGGGATGGTTTGGGGTTAGCTGGATGGTTTTTAGTGGTGGAGTGTGATGCCGGTTCCATTGTTTGGCGTGTGAGTGGGGCGTCCTGGCTGTGAGGAGAAGGGAAACTGGTCGGTGCAGGTGGTCGTTGCTGCATGGGGGAAGGGGCTATTACAGACTTGCAAGAAAAAGGAAAAAGTGGGGTTACGGGGAAAAAAAAGTGATGACAGAAAGCTAAACTCCTTGTTTGTGGAGAAAACATTCGGTTAGGCTGTAGAGGAGGTTACAGGCTGCAGGATGGCTAGTGGTGGAGGTTGGTTAGCCATAACCGGTGAGATGCACAGCTCCGGCAGGAAGCTATTGCACCGGCAAGATGAAACAAATACCCTTAAAAGACCATAGTTAACACAAAAATAAAAATTATTATTATTATAGTTTTAAAACATGACTTGAAGATCGATTCTAGGTCAGGACTGAGTTTCGAGTTGGATTGACCATTGACTAATATTAATGTAAGAATAAAATTAATTATTATCATAATTTTAAAATCTAACTCAGGTATCTATCCAAGACTAGGACCTGATCACGAGTTGGATTGACCATTAACCATGTCAATCAAAATTAAAAATAGTTATTATCATAATTTTAAAATCCAACTAAGAGTCAAGCTAGCTCACGGGTTGGGTTGACTATTAACCCTAATCAATATAAGGATAAAAATTGTTATTATCATAATCTTAAAAACTAGGTCATGAGTTGGGTTGATCAATAACTCAGGTTCATATAAGAATAAAAATAGTTATTATTATAGTTTTAAAACCCAATTAAAAAGTCGATCGGGACAAAGCCAAAGTCACAGATTAGAATAATCAACCTAGGTTGACCTGTTGCAACATAAAAATAAAAATTGTTAATATTATAATTTTAAAACTCGACTCAAAAGTCGACTTGAGACAATAATTGAGTTACAGGTCAGAAAGGTCAACCCGGGTTGATCCATGTCAACCCAGATTGATACAACGTAAAAATAAAAATAAAAAGTTAACAAGTCATGGGTCATGGATTGAAAATATCAATTTAAATTGATATAGATCAATATATATGAATAAAAATAATTATTCTTATAATTTTAAAATATAATTTAAAATTTAACTTAGACTTGTTCAATCCCCAATTGCCAAACATATAGTCCGCCAAACATATAGTCCAGCATTCGAAACACACCAAACATATGCAATCAATAGTTTCTTTTTTCAAATTTCCAGTAAAAAATGTTCTGGCCACGCATCATAAATTCATTTGACTATTCTGTTTAAGATTATCACACATGCAATTTTGAGTTTTGTTGGCGTCAGTTGGACTTAGTATTGATCCCTGCTAATGTTGAATTTTATTTGTTCTTCCAAGGCTTTAAAGTGCATAGAAGAGCAGATATAGTTGCCAGCATCTTTAAGATGACGCTTCTTCTGTCAACCCCTCTGCAGTTTTTGGCCAACAATTTAAGGGATCAGGCTCCTGTATTGTTATCTATGGGATAATAGTGGTTTAGCTTGTACACCATTCTATGCATAATGATTCAGTTCCTAGAGGCATAGATCACAAATGTGTGCCTTGACAGGGCAAATACAGAATGATGTAATGAAAGAATAGTCTAGAATTTTGTCAAACACAAAAATTTGAAGGTTATGCACAAATCAATTCCAAATGCTACAGATAGAAAATATAAGAACAGGACCCATCTTTATTCTAAAATCAAAAGCACCACCAACAAAACATTTTCTCAAGTCAAAACTGTAAACTGCATAATATATTTAACAAGACAATACTCCAAGTTGAGGATATAACCCATTACATCCTTTGCTCGAGCAACACTAGCCGTGAGTCAATCCAATCCATGTCCTGTTAATCTGGGTTACCAGGACGCCTTCCTTATGCCCTCCAACAGACCTTGGCTTGCCAATGAACGGAAAACAAGACGAGACATCCTAAACAGCTGATAAACACCACGAGGACGACCAGTGAAAACACATCGGTTTCTCACTCGTGTAAAGGAACTGTTCCTTGGCAACTTGGCCAGCTTATATGCATGTAGCTCACGCATCTCCTGAGGAAGTGTGGGATCTCTAACAAGTGCCTTGTAAAGGTTTCGCTTCAATTCAAATTTCTCTGCGAGCAAGCGACGGTGGTTATCTCTTATATTCCGATTCTCTTTGCGTACTTCCATCTTAACCAACAGGCTTCTCCCCTAAAAAACCAACAAAACACAATAAACATAATTCAATAAGAAACTTTTCAAATAGAAAAACTTTAATCATTCAGTAATTATTTCAAATCATACCGCGTAGAAATTTAAAGAACAAAATAAAACAACAAACAGAAAATTATCAAAATGCAGTCGAAAATCTCCATTATTAAAAACAGCTAAAGCATGACCTTAACCCTACAACGATGTGCAAGGGTAAAAGAAAACTTTAAGAATCAAACCCAGCATAGTCTACTACTCAAGAAAGAAACCCAATTATTGTCAACTGCAAATCAAATTTCTAAAACAGAGTTCTACTATAGAAACCTTTAACAATTTACAAATTTCAGAAAAATAAACTGTTTATCAAAATCTTACCTAGGGGGGATTTCCACGGCGAAAATAGCAAGATCACACATTGGTAAACAAAGGATTAATTAGAACCAACAAGCATCAAAAACCCAACTTTTTCTTAGCAAAAGGATAATTTCCACAACGAAAATAGTATGTGCTAGAATGCAAGGATTGATTAAAATCCAGATGCATTTATGGGTTTTGGGATCCAACCATTTCCCTAGCTGTTGCTAAATCTATTACTAAAATTTAATAAACATGAACACCAGAAAAATTACAAAGAGACAGTGAACCAAATTTAGAAAAGAGCAAGACCCGAGTTAAGTGATAAAAGAAATCTAGTCCATACAAAAAAAGGGATAGAAAAAATCCATTAAGAAAAAATCGCATGCCCAAATAAAAAATTACATAAAATTGAAAACCCAGAACTAGATTAGTCACAAGTCAATAGGGGAAGGGAGTGGAGGGGTTAGGGTTTTAGTGCTGTAAGAAGATGGAAAGAGTGGGAGGTCTGTCGAGAGGGTAGTGTCACACCAAAATTCAAATCCTCTCAATAGGCAACACTAACGTCATTAGTCGACACTAATATCATTATTCTTAAGAAAATGTCTACAAACATTAAGGTATGAATATATGGTAAGTTTTTAACCAGATCAAAGAGAGTGACTTGGTCTCAAGCTCTTAGTACTGCGAATTAACTTAGAATGGGAAAAAAAAAAAGCATTTATAACATCAAGGGTTATGAGATCATGATCGTGAAGGCCTTTATTAGAAAGTTTTTGCTTCTTCGTCTAGAGGTTAAGGTAAATTTGAGGCTTGGGATGATAACGAGACTCTGCCATCTCTGTTTTCAAAAGGCTTTAAACAGACAAAGCCATTGCAAAAATCACCTAAACAACCAGCCATAATCCTTCCATTGTTCTACGCTTTCTCACTTATTAATTAATTACTACCAGAATTTGCATTATACAAGTTTTGCATTTTCCCCTCCTGGAGGAGAGTAGGTGGTGTAAAACAGTCCATTTCTTATGGTTTCTGAAAAAGACATCAGAACAGATTCTAGATACAAGTTTTGCATTTTCCAGTCCTTCAAAGCTTTATCAATACTCTTCTGTTCAACTAGAATAGTACCTTAGCTAAAATGATGAGATTTCCACATATGCGAATTCCCGAAAGATAATCTAATAAAATGCAAAATGAGTCTGCAACCAACAAAATTTTCAGCTTCTGCCACATGGCACAGCCATAGTTTAAGGAAAAATGAAAGAAATTACCTGCAAGGTGCTAATATCAAACTCTCCAGAGGAAAGGTCAACAAGAGGTGCACCGGTGTTTCGAATGTCCAACTTCCCACCCTTACAGTAATAAGAAAATCAGAATGTCTGGTGATCGGTTCGTCCAAAGATTTTAGCATACAAATATAATTAGGCAGAATTGAACACAGAGACACAATAGACCAACCTTAGGTGCAGACTTACTGCCGCCGACAGGTCTGCTGGAGATTGGAGAGGACTGGAGAGCAAGAGGGAAAGAAAAAGAGAAGGAAGGATTCGGCTGGAGAGTTAAGTGAGAAGCCCTAGTTTTTCTTAGGTGGGTATAGATGTAATTTTCTTGAACTTTAAGGTCATGTCTATATTCCAGATCGGGTACGGGCAGAGTTTTGGACTGGACAACGCACTATCCATACTCTACCTATACCCAAAAAAACAAATTATTCTTTATTGAGTTGCAATAAAATTCGTATCCCTACTATTATTACTATTTCTATTTCTATTATTATTATTATTATTATTATTATTAAATAGGTTTTGGAAACACAATGTAATTTATATTTTTTTAATTTTTAATTTTAAAATAATTAAAATAATAATAATAATAATTTAGTATTTTAAATTTTTTTAATGTATTAATATCAAAAATAATTTTTAAAATTAAAAAAATATTTTATTATATTTTTAAATAAAAAATATTTTAAAAAATAATCTCTCTAAAATATCCTTTTAACTGTGTACGTGGCTTATGCATTGAGCCATATTGTATTGATCGTTTATTCCAGTAATATTGTGCCAGCTCAAATGGTTAAAACATTCTTCTTTTTTTTCTTTGTTTGCCAAAAGCGCCATGATTATGTCTTAAAAATAAATAAATAAATAAAAGGATATATGGGCTATGATTTCAATTATAAACCACTTGTGAAATTACATTTCTTTTTATTCCATAATATAAGAGGTAGGTAAGTTATTTCTATTTTGCTATGTACCCGAAGAGATATTTCTTTATTTTTTAGCCTAAAACTAGGTTGTTGTCGTGCTATGCTACAAGTCATGTCAAGTTATTATAAAAAAAAATTAGATAAGTTTTTTTAAAAAAAATATTAAGATAATAATATATTATATTAATTTAAATTAATTCGGGTTAATTTATTAAACTTGTGATTCAGGTCAGATTAAATGAATTTTGTTTTATTTAGTTATATAATAAAGAAACTATAAAGACCAATTCAAAATAAAATAAATATTGAATGAAAAAATTAAAAACAATCAATAAAAATTTATATTGAAAGATAAAATTGAAAAACAAAACATGATAAGTCATCATGATTATAAAAATAATAAAATAAAATATTTATTAAATATTAAAATATATTATACATGTATCAATTGGGAAATTTTTCTTTTTTAAAATAATATAGACATAAACGTTATCTACAATTTAATTTTTATAGTTCTTTGAAACTATTAAATAATGATAATTAAATTAATTAAATGATGTCTTATTTAATCTTTTGCCCAGCAAATCTTGCAAATCTCTGAAACATGGTCTAACTTATAAAAGCTACAACACATGAAATCTCTAACCTAATTCAATTAAAAAAATCTAATTGCTCACCAATTTAACTTTAAAGAATAAGATTAGTAAAAAAATATTCATAAAAAACCTAGCAAAAGCAACAAAAAAAATAATGATAAAATTTAATAGAAAAAAACTAAAAAGAAAGCAATTTAATTAAAAAAATTAAAAAATAATCCCAAATAAAATAAATAAGAAATAAAAAAACTTGATTATCAAATTTTAAAGATAAAAATAATCTTAGAGGTAAAATTAAAAAATACATGTAAAAACAAAACAAACCTAGAAAAACATCATATATCAGGTAAAATCTTAAAAACTCTTAACTCGTAAACTTTAAATCCAAGTACAATTAAAAAATTTATTTTGAGCCAATTTTAAAAATCTTATCAAAAAAAAAATAACAATTAAAATAACATGAATTAAACTTAAAAACACTACCTTAAAAGCGACGCTTGATGGCTAAATAGACTCCATCCACCAATAAGGCATTTTTTAAAAAATAAATATAATTTATAACAATACTCCTGAATGTAATTAAATTTTATAATAAAAACAATATTAAATAGTGAAAAAGCCATTGTATGAGACTTTAAGGATAACAATTTAAAGTAATTACACTATTAAAAAAACTTAAAAGTAAAAAAATATCCTAAAGAAATAGACATCAGGTTATTTTATTTCAGAATTAAATAAATAATTTTATTGTACATTTAAAAACAAAATTACCATCCTACTCCATAAAGTTAAAAAATAAACAATTACATAATAGTGAAAAAAACACTTTACCATCAATGCCAAGTTCAAAGTTTAACTATACTATTACAATTATTATAATGAATAGTATTCCACGTCTTGGGACTCTGGTAACTTTCCTTCAAATTATCACGGGTGTCATTACACTACATTGAGGTGACGGGTTCCAACTAGAAATTCCAGACTAGCTTCTTAACGATGAAACACTGCAGCAGGAATTACTTAGAAACCTGATACAGGAGAGGAAGCATGGCAGCAATTTTAACAAGTAATTATCAATTTATTTGTTTCTCCTCCTCTGTAGCAACTTTTTTCTTTTTCTTTTTTTTGTCCATTAACAGCTCCTCCACCTTTAAAAACCTCCCCCTTCCAAGCTGGCAGCACCGACTGAAATTAGTGCATACAGGAATGGTGTACAGTACTGATGCTTCCCGGACATATAAATAAATTGTCAGTGAAGAACGACTCACAGATGCGACGATCCTTGAAAGAAATAAACAAAGATCAACATGTAAACTCAACACAGTAATGCAGAATATTGATTATTTAACAGCAGTAAGAACCAAAAAGGCATTTGAAAATAAACATGCTTGCAGAAACTTTGGCAAATGTTGCTACGTAATAGGCACCAATTAAATGTGAACAGAGAAGGAGAAACAAATTGAAGACCGTTTAGAATGCAGTTGTTTTACTTTCTATCATTATCAGTATCTTTTCTTCCTTGAATAAGTTCTTATAATAGAGAGATGAAACCATCAGGAGCATTGGATAATTGAATCAACACTGAAACTTGAAGAGTCTCAGATGACCATCGTGAGAAATTTACATCCAAATTCATCATTTGGTTTCAACACGTCATGTAGGACTCAAGTGAAGAAAATGAAAGCACGCATAAGCAACCATTTGTTCTAGCTTTGAAAACATAAATCAACTTTCTGAAATCTTTTTCCTGAATCTTTTTGACATGAGAACATATCCACTAAAATTTTCTTTGGTCATAATTCCACAAAGGCATTTCAGAATCTGCTACATCCTAGGCAAACAAAAGTCCTCCGTCCCAACCCAAACTTCTGCATTCAACAAACTCATTTAACAGTACATGATTCAGGAATGAATATCATATAATAGCACAATATTTCACATGGATACGAAACAGGAAATTGCAAGCCAAACGGTATGTTATAGCAAGCAAGAGTGTGTGATCGTGTACAAACTTAAGATATTGTATATAAAATATACAAATAAACAAGAAAGATAAAATGTATCCCTCAGATACATTGTTCATCAAGCAGAATCAGTTCACTACTTTTACTTTCAGTTCTATTCTTCGTAGGGACACAAAACAATATCACCAGGAAACCAATAGCAAATGCATGTATAAACACATACACGCTTTCATTCAAGAAAACCACTCATTTTCCACAGTTTATCTTGGACAAGCAAATATTCCTTAATTTCTCCGTATTGGGAATCAACAAAATGATTCACCAATCCAATTCACATTGTAAGACCCATCAAAGCAAACGATAGAATCTCAAAATAAAAACGGGCGTTTCCAATGGGTCCAAATCATGAACTTCTTAAGCCATTTTGAATGGACCCAGTAAAAAAAATCCGACTTAAAGCAAAACCCAATTTTTTTAAAACAAGAAAACTACTTTGCAAACATATTGAACAAAGAAATGACAGAAACCGAACAGAAGAAGTGGCACATCCCTCAGAATTGGTTAGTGATCATCAATGGAGATCAGCCCACTACTTTTAATTGAAAAATCAGTTCACTCTTCATAGGGATACAAACCAATGGAAAATTTCACGAGTAGTGTGTTAGTGAAGAAGATTGATTAGCTTTTGTATTTGTAGAAACAAGAACCAAAATGGCAGCGCTTTCAATTTGTTACTTACTGTTTTACCTCCTAAACTTTAGCTTTATATATTTTTTTTCCAATATTATAATTTAAATAAAAAAAATAAATTGAAAATATTTAAATAAACAAAGCAACCAAGAAATCTGGTGTTGGGTCCTTTTATATAGACACACTAACGAAAAACACTGGTGAAATGGCACAATTTCAAATTCAACAGCACTGTCAAAATCAGCAACATTGATGAGATCGACAGTGTTGATAGTAATAGAAAGTATCGGCGGAATTGATAGCAGGGGCTAAAAATAAGTTTGGATATTGGATTGTCTAACTTGACAAAAACACTACTTAAATAAAGGACAGTCAAGGTACATAACAAACACAACAAATTTGGCTACATAGACCGGCAATTACACAGCAGTGTTGATGGGTTGTTATAACAATTACGATCATAGCTTCATGGGAGAAATGAATGTTCAAATCATAGAGACATGGTTACTAAACATGAAAGCATGACTGAAATTGCTTCTCAAGATATTAAGATCATAAGATCATGGGTCAAAACCTCCCACTAAATTCAAGAGAACATGAGGAGAAAGTGTCTCACTACTTCCCAAAATGTAGGAATGGTAGTTATATTCTTTGTAATCTTTCATATGCTTGTTTATAAATAGGCTAGAGAGCCTTGGCTGTGTAGGCAGAAATGTATAGCATGCAAGTTTTATATATAGTACACACATATGGATTTGTGTATTTTCTTTGTTGTTGAGATTAATAAAGGTTCGGATTGATTCCTATAATAACTTGTGTGTTTAATATACATTACGTCCTTTCTATTATGTGTTTCGCTTGTCTGATAACAAGGGAGAGTGTGAGGAAACCTTTTGGTAAGGAGAAACACTTAGTTGCTAGGCCAATACGAGTGAATCAATAAAGGAAAGGTTGAGTCTAGTAGGACTAGAATGCTATATAGGAGCTGAAAATTTCGACGAGAAATTAACCTCGTGATAATTGGTATTAGAATGCGGTTACATTCTTGGCAGGATGACGAGATTGTTTTGTGGACAAATCGACTAATTGATTTGGGAGAGCCATCGTTGGGATAGTTGCGAAATTGGTGGCTAAACTTCATATGCCTAATGCTATGAAGGCAATTCAGGAAAGATTGACGCACCTTGAGGGCTTGATGGGTCAGATTCCCGAAGATGAAGATTATTCATTTCATGACAAGATAGAGTTGGCAATGGATATCGCTAAAAAGGCTGATGGATAGTATGTCGAACTCGCGGTAGAAACAGGTCATAAGTGGTAGGCTGTCGATGAAAAGTTGTATATCTTGAGGAGGTAGTTGCAAACAATATTGAGGGTGTTGGATCCTCCAAGCCAAAGGTTTTAGAATCAAAACCATTTGCTGGAACAAGGAGTTCAAAGGATTTGGAGAACTTTTTGTGGGGCATGGAACATTATTTTAGTATGGCCAAAATCTATGTTGATGGTCAAGTGGACATCGCGATGATGTACCTAACAGGTGATACAAATTTATGGTGGCGAACAAGGACCAAAGAGGACATAAATGTTGGACAAGCAAAAAAAAAGACATGAGAAGGTCTAAAACAGGAGTTAAAGGAATAATTTCTACCCAACAACACGTCCTGGATTGCAAGGGGAGACTTGAAAAAGTTAAGGCATGATGGATCGATGAGGGATTACATGAAGAGATTCAATTCTTTGATCCTAGATATTATTGACAACATGTGCAAGGAGGATAAATTGTTCAACTTTCTGTTTGGACTTCAGTCGTGGGCATAGTTAGAGTTAAAGAGCAGAAGATTTCATATTTGTCTTTAACCATTGTCGTTGTCGATGGATTGGCAGACTTTAAAGTAAAAACCAGCTAAGGGACTACTGGAGCTTCTTAGTTTTTGTTAAACCTTAAGAGGAAGGATGGGATGAAAAAGAAGAAGAAATTTGGTGGGGGAGAACCTAAACATGTTGCTGATAATGAAAAGTCAGATGGGAAGGTAATCGGTAAGGGTTCAAAACCAAATTTCTACTGCTTTTTATGTGATGGAAATCACTCTGCTAGAGACTGCCCGAAAAGGGAAAAACTCAATACCATCGTTATGAAAGATGGTGATAAGGACACTGCACACATAAATCCCATACATGTGTTTAATGGCTAAGATGAAATTTAGTCATGTTGGGACCAACTTGGATAAGGTGGGTATGGTTGGGCAAGACTACCTTGGGTGGGGCAGGTTTGGGGTCTGTTTTTTGCATTTTGTCAATAAAAGATCAAGGTGACAAAAGCAAAATAGCTATGCTGGAATTATGGCCAACAGACAAGCTATACTGTAGTGATTAGGAATTCAAGGAGCCTTAACGAAGACTGATAGAGGAGAAGAATTTGACAGCCAAGTCATGTAGAGATTTGGTTGAGGCACCATACTAGATGAATTTGGTTTGGTATGTTGCCTTGGAAGGGAGGTAATACAATAACATTGAGGACATTGGGAGTCTACACTTTGATGATGAACAGTTTGAGTGACAGATTAAATGACTGGGTTAGTAGGTTCGGTTGAGGAGCCAAACTCATCGACAAGGATGATTTGGTATGCTGCCTTAATGGAGAGGTAATATGGGTGACTATTTTGTGTATCTTGATGTTGAGAGATTCAAGGTGATAAAAATATTGCTATTGGCTTTTGTTGGGTTATCATGTTGTGAGTTTTTGATGGACAAATATACAGCAAATGTGGGAGCAGTAAGGCTGTTACATCAACTAAAAATGGTGTCATGAAGTGTCTTGGCTATAACAGTAGGCATATGGATAGAAGGTCAGGAGGGTTTGATGCTGAAATGCTACGTATGTGCATGTTTGGGCAGGGTTGGGACTTGCAAGAACTTCAACATAGAATTATGTTGATCATTTAAAAAAGGGTTGTCTCATTTTGCTTACAAGTTTTACATGAAACAATTAGAGAGTTGAGTGGATTTTATAGGGATTCACGTGATTCTTTAAAGTGTTTTGTATGGTATTATTTATGAGAAAAAAAGATGGAAGCATCATGAAAATAGGCTTGCATGTTTACGAATTGGCATGCGGGATTGCTAATAAATGAGGACAGCTTATGTGTGGCTTAAGGAAGTCGCATACAAATTCTGGTAGACATTGAAATTAAGTGATCGTGAAGAGGTGCGGCTTTGTCTTTGGCCAGATGAGATCGATGAGATTGGTCTCATTGCTTTGGGTTGAGACTTAAAGTGTGTTTTGACTTTGTGGGAAACAAGTAAGACCTTAGAGAAGACGTTAGTCATAGCTTGGTTCTAAAACTAGTGACGACGAGAATGTCAAAGTCCTAGGCATCCCAGATTTGGTGGACAAAATTTTATTAAATGTGGGCAGACAAGCTTTGTGTGTTGGGTATAAATTTGTGATAGTAGGTAGATGTGATGTAGGGGTATTATAAGTCTGTTCAATGAGGGCTTCAGTTTCTTTTAGTGGGGGAGGTTTGTAATATAGTCAAAATCCAGAATGAATACGCTAATGAAAAACATTGCTAGAATGACACAATGGACAATGTCAAATTCGACAGCAATGTCAAAATTGGTAGCACTAATGAGATCGGCAACGTTATAATCATCAGCGTCAATAGAATCAACAACAGAGGTTAGCGATAAGTTTAGATGATGAATAGTTCAAGACTTGATGAAAACACTACTTGGACGAAGGACAATCCAAGGCAAACAATAAACACGGCAGATTCAAAAGCATAGACTGACAATTACACAACAATATTAGTGAGTTGTTATAATAGTTATGATCATGGCTTTATGGGGGAATGGATGTCCAAATCATGGAGACATGGTTACTAAATGTGGGATCATAGTTAGGATCGCTCCTTAAGACACTAAGGTCATGAGATCATTGGTCAAAACCACCCATTAAGTTCATGGGAACATGGGGGAGAAAGTGCCCCACTACTCCCTAAAATAGAGGGATGATAGTTGTATGCTTTGTAACATTTCATATGCTTGTTTATGAATAAGTTAGAGAGCCTTGGCTATGTAGGTAGAAATGTATAGCATGCAAGTTTTGTACATAGCACACACATACAAATTTGTGTATTTCCTTTATTGTTGAGATTAATAAAGGTTGGGATTGGTTCCCGTAATAACTTGTGTGTTTATATACGTTACACCCTTTCTACTTGTGTGTTCTGCTTGTCTCGTAACAAGGAAGAGTGTGGGGAAACCTCTTGGTAAGGAGAAACACCTAGTTGCTAAGTAAACACAAGTAGATCGACAAATGGAAGGATGAGTCTAATGAGACTATACTATCGTATAAGGGAAGAAAATTTCGATGAGAAATTAACCCGATGATAATTATTGGTTGTTGGGTAAGTCTGGTTTGCTCATTAGGGATGAGTCTAGTCCAAGTTATTAGATGAGTTACTAAAGGAAGTAACCACTTTCTCAATTTATATATATAGGGACATAACCAATATGAAAAAAAAATTTTCATTGTTGAAAGAATATAGTTCTCTCTTTCTTTTCTCCTCTTGGACTCTCTGCATTAACTTGACAAGATTTATAAAGGTATTCTTACTGTGAAATATCACTTTGGTTCTAGTGATTGAAGTGGCACTGAAGTAATTGATCGAGGGACAAGAAAACAAATTATCATTTAACAAGTAAGTTTTCTTTTTAAATCTACATTGGTAGCGGAGCCATGGTTTTAATATTTTTTTGTGCAATACACTTGTTACTGTAAACGTTAGTCATACATTCTGTGTTGAAAGAATGCTTCCTTTAAGTCTTGGATTGACAAAACTTTATCTGATGTATTATCATTCAAATTTGATGAAGCATTGAAGAATGAATAATTATAATTTGGTTAGGATTTTGTCTTTTGTATCATTAATTAGAAAGACCCTTCTGTCAAAAAATAACATTTGTATAATTACCATTTGTTAATTAAAAAAATGAAAAATTATGTCTATTGAAAATTTGTTTTAAAGGGCACAATTGCCAAATAAAGCACATACACATCTGGAATATGACAGATGTGCAACTACCATTTGGTAGTTGAAAAAAAAACCTGAGAGTAATTGCCATGTGTAACTACCATTTGATAGTTGAAAAAAAAACACAAATAAAAATGTAAAGTGGCAATTAATTATCGATTAATTGTGGTGGCGATTTAATTTTTTTAAAACTAAAAAAATGATACATGCGTTAATTAAATATTGATTATTATATTTATATACTTTTGAAATATTTTTGTTGTAATGGACAGACAACTACAAATTGATCATTTATTGAGTTATATCATTAATCTTGTTCATAAAATTTAAAACCACATTGATTATGTATCATTGGATGAGTATACTAACTATGAGTGGTGTTTACAAGTTCTATATGGAACATCAAATATTAATCGTTCTCAATTTTATGCTTGAGGAATGGATGTTAGTGCGACTATCATTGTAATATAAGCTAGAATCCTTAGATTTCAACAATCTCGCTGATGAAATGCTGCTTGAGAAGGAATGTCAGAATACTGAAAAGGTTATACGGCGCACTAGAAGAAGCACAAGTCATTTAGATGCTACTATTAAATTCATTCCATGGTTCGAGCAAAATGAACTTAGAGGAGATTATTTTGATGAAGTAGATGACGTAATTGGAAATCATATTTATGTACCTGCAATATAAAATAATTCTGAATTTTTTTTTTTTTTTCAGATGGGTCCATAGAATGTTATAAGGCTCAATTAGTAGCAGAAGGCTACACTTAAGAAGAGGAAATTGATTATGAAGATATATTCTCACCATTTGTGAGGATTACTTTTGTTCACCTCATTTTAGCTATAATCGCACATATGAACCTAGAGTTATACCAAATAGATGTTAGAACTATATTTCTCAATGGAGAACTAAATAAAAAGATTATATGGTTCAACCTTTAGGATTCAAGACTAAAAGACAATAATGCAAAGTTTGCAAGCTTAAAAGATCCATATATGGTCTTAAGCAAGCTTCTAGATAATGGAACATCAAGTTTCATCAAGCTATCCTTAAGGATGGTTTCATAATGATGGAAGAAGACCATTGCGTGTATGTAAAATGTTCTAACAATAGTTTTATAATATTATCCTTATACGTTGATAACATTTTAATAGCTGGAAATAACAAAGAGATGATTGAAACTACTAAAAGGTGGTCGTCATCAAACTTTGAAATGAAAGACATGGGTGAGGCCAATTAGGGGTGAGCAAAAAAACCGAGAAACCAAGAAAACCGAGAAAAAAATAACCGAAAAAACCGAACTAAGAAAAAAAACCGATTAAAATTTTAAAAAAACCAACTGGTTCAGTATCTGTTTTAGGCTTATAAAACCGAATCGAACTGAACTGAAAAAATAACCTAAAAAACCAAGTCAAACCGAAAAAAACCGAGCCAAAACCGAAAAAACTAAATCAAACCGGTTTTTTCCCTTAAAAAACCAAACCGAACCGAACTGAAACCGACCGGTTCGAACCGATTTCAGTTCGGTTTTTAAAAAAAAAATCGGTTGTGTTACTTTTTTTGATAAAAACCAAACCGAACCGAATTTGCTCACCCCTAAGGCCAATTATGTTCTTAGTGTGAAAATCATAAGAGATCATACTAAAAGGCTTTTGGGTTTAATGCAAGAGACTTACATCAAAAGGATATTATAGTGCTACCATATACAATATAGCAAATCAATAGACACCCATGTTGATAAAAGCTTGAGCCCGAGTTGTGATATGTGTCCTAAGACTCTAAAAGAAAAGAAGAAAATATCCAAAGTACCTTATACCAGTGTTGGTAGTTTAATACATGCAATGATGTGCACATGTCTCGATATATGTTATGTTATTGGATTGGTTAGCCGATATCAATCAAACCTTATTCATAAACATTAGATGACAATCAAAAGGATTTTACGATATCTGAAAGGAACTTCAAATTACATGTTATGTTACCAAGAAAAGAAATATTTATGATTGATTAGTTACTCTAATGTTGATTGAGAAGGAGATGTTGACTAATTCAAATCAACTTTGGGATATGTTTTCTTACTTAATGATAGTGCAATACTATGGAGGAGCAAGAAACAATGTTGAATAGCCTTATCTACTATAGAGGCTGAGTATGTAGCTTGCTTCATAGCAACATAAGATGTTGTTTGGTTAAAAAGTTTCATGTATTATTTGAAAATTATCAAATCAGCATCAAACCCAATGATAATTTACTGTGATAACACAGTTACAGTAGCTGTGGTAAAAAATTCAAAAACCATGGAAAGACCAAACACATCAAGATGAGATATCACTACATTAGAAAAGTAATTATTGAACATGACATGATCCTAAAACACATTTCTATAAATTTTATGGTTGCAAATCCACTCACAAAACCAATAGCAAGGAATGCATTTGTTAGACAAGTGAGATCCCTTGGTCTATCTATAATGTAATTAGTAATATAACTAGTTTCTACAAATTCTATAGTTGCATATCCAATCACAAAATCAATAGCAAGGGATGCATTTGTTAGACATGTGAGATCCCTTGACCTATGTAGAATGTAATTAGTAATATAACTAGTTTTAAGGATCATACAAAGGTTTACAGTGATTAAGTAATGAATAAATGCCATTAGAATATCATTTTATTTATTATTTATTTTATGAAATATATTGAGTATTGTATAGTACAATTTATTAAAGTATATCGATAGACTTAGATTGACCCACTCACATGAGCAATGACTTCTAGCACTTGTAAGGTGAGTAGAGATGAGACTAATTAAGTTTTCATGCCCAATAAGCGATTTGGGAGCAGTGAGAACAATTTTAACTTAAAATAATTATTAAAATGTCATCTTGGTTGGGACTAAGATGAGGTTCTTAAAAAAAAAAAAATAGACATGAATGAATTCCCATCATTCATTTGTCTATTATGATTAAAACCAAGTATAAAATTATCCATCTCCTAATAATGACAATGAGCAAATGAGAATTCTAATTTGAAGTTTATATTTTTTGTGACAAAACTAAGACTCATATGATGTATATTCTCTAACAAGGAGAGCATCAACATACACTATTTATCTTCAAAAAAAAAAAAGAGTAAGCTCCACTATAACATATATTACATACTACATGTGCTGATGACTATTACATGAATAAAAAAATGGATCCCTACTTTTTTATTATACAAGTCTTGGAGATCATATATAAGATCTTTGTAACTTTTAACTGTATCATGAGGTGATATATAAAATGATCGCTACTTTAGGAGTATATCTTATGGTCATGAAAAGATTCGACATAAAAAAATACTCTTAGAAAAACAAGTTAATTTAGATATGATTGATATGAGTTTTAAAAAAAGAATTTTAGTTCTACACCTATTACTTGTATTCACCGGTTAGGATCATATTACTTGAATAAATTTAATATGATTTAGAATACTTGTAATTGTAAGGATTGATTAAGTATGAAATTCTTGAGGGACTGAATTATATTCAGTTATGTGTAACTAAAAATATTTAGGGTATATTAGTACACCTTAAGGAATAATCAATTATGAGATTGATGTCTTCTATATGGTCTATATTAAGTTTATATATTGGAGCTCCTTTCACTGTGTGCGTTAGGTTGCACGGTATATTCATCAAGTATGAAATTCTTGTCCAAGTTTGAAATATAATGCATTAGATAGATTTAGTTAGTCCTTTAGGAGCGAGTGAGAGATGCTAGTTATTGGGTTATGCATGGTCCATCTATGAGGGATGGACCTGATTCAAGTCATTAGAGGAGTTACTAAAGGAAGTAACTGCTTCCTCAACTTATATATATAAGAACATAACTCATATGAAAAAAAAAAAGGTTTTTCATTGTTGAAATAATATAGTTTTTTTTTTCTCCTCTCTTTGCATTAACCTGACAAGATTTACAAAAATATCCGTACTGTAAATTATCACTTTGGTTCTAGTAATTGAAGTGATACTGAGGTAATTGATTCAAGGACAGGAAAATAAATTCTAACATAACAAGTAAGTTCCTTTTTAAATCTATAGTCAACAATCTTTGCTTTTAGTGTCAAAGCTTGGATAGGTGAAATCCATGAAAAAGTTGTTATGTATGTGGTGATTCTTTTATTGGACCTGAAGATCATGTTTCAAAAGGTTCCTCTTTAATTTCTCTCATTTTGTTTTGTATCTTAGATTAATGTGTTTTTTAGTTTAATTTTTGAAATTAACTTTTATTTTGTTTTTTTTTAGATGTAAAAGTCTAATTCGTTCATGTATTTTGTAGAGGTGAGTGATTACTTAGTAGGTTGGTGTTTATAATGATTCTTTGTGCTAAAAATTGTTTCATTTTAATTATTGAATGGTTATTGATTTGTTTGTGAGTGTATATGCACTAATTAACTAAATCTCAATTTCAAAGTTGTTGGGGTTAATGGTGATTGTTAATGGATCTTTTTTAGTTTTTTTTTTCAGGTTTAAATAGCTTGTTTATTAATTTAATTGGATGAAATTGTTTTTGTTTATGAGTGTACTTGGATAAAGTTAATTCAGATTGTTGTTGGGAAATGTGTTTATATTTTTTGTTTTGATGGTAGAACTATTTTGTTGTTTTGCTGCGATCGTGAGTTCCATTGCTGTATTCTCTTTATATTAGCTACATCATTATTGTGATTATGATTAGGCAGATGTTTGTCAATGAATGATGAAAAGACCTGTCTTAGCATCGTATTATGTTCCAGAAAGAGAAAAGAACGTGGGCATTAATGTCAATAAAAAAGAAACTTGTAATAGACAGTTGAATCCTGAAACAGAGAGAGCAGGAAAGAATGGTATCAAATGAAGAAAGTGAAGATTCGGTGAAAATTAGAGAGGTTTTTGTTTTTGGATTTCAAAGATGATTAGAATGGGTAAAGCAGAAGGCATTCGGGGCTTCATTTTTATGGCTTATCTGCTAGATTTATTTCACTCAGGTTTCTTTATCGTTTCTTTTCGGCCTCTTTGATGAATGCATGGGCTTTGTTGGATCAAATTTCATTAATTCTATAGGAAGTTGATCTTTTGGGTTTTTTTTTTTTGTGAAATGGGTTGTTTTATCCTTTGATGAGAAGAAAGAGGGGATGTTAAAGTCTGTAAGTTTGTTGTTTTTGTGGATTTGTTTATTTTTAAGTTTCTTAGGGGGTGATTTTGTTGTTAAGGAATTTATTGCTCTTTTGCTGATTTTTTGAGAATGTTGTTGGCTTGTAGCTTGGTTAGCATTTTGAAGTTGGCTTTATTGCTTTTTTAAAGCAACATTTCTCCTGGTTTTTGCTCTTAAGAAATGAACAAAATAAGAAAAAGCAAGTTCTTACATGCGAAATTGCTCTGTTCAATTTTCTTGATAGATCTGTGGTGCAACCTCAAGAACAAAGGGAGATACGAAACTGTTTGCATTGAAACACTCATTTTATAGAGAAAGTATCTGCTGTTTTGTGGAGGAGTGGTAATTTCCTAATGGAATAGCAGTTTTGGCAACTCCGTTATACTGCTGTTTTAAACATCCAAAATGGTATGTCCCAAAACAGGGATTGTATATGCATTACAAATTACATTGTAGTGCTTATGGAAATCGAAGAATATTGCCCTTTTTGCTATACATTATTTTTGTGTATATTCTTGGAAACTTAAATTTGCATCTTGCTTGCAGAATTTTGTCTGACTGCATCCCAATTAAGGGAAGGAAATGGATACCATACCTAGTAATTGCATCCCTGCTCTCTCTTCTGCCCTGGCCTCTTCTAGGCCTAAATTCAACCTTGAGGAGTTCCCAATGGCATCTCACGCTCGTCTTGACAGTGCAGAACCTGGGCTCTGCTATGGTAAATGTTGTGGTTGATGCAATGGTTGCTGAGGGCTACGTTTTTGTGTATATATAAGAGCTTACAGATGCCATTAAACAGGGCTACGTTTGCTGGAGATCTGCAGTCCATATCTTGGCTGTCAATGGCTTTGGGTGGAATCTGGGGCAGATTGTTAGATAAGATTTTCCTTCGTTTTTCTGTACTGCCAGCCATACAGTTATTATCATCTGGTTTGGTTGGGGAGAATTCTGCAGACAGTAAAGTTTTTCCTGAGTCTGCCAATTCAAGCAACTCCCATCCTGTTAATGGGAAATGGTAGTATTTCAGGCGAACATAGTATCTCGCTGAAGAGGTCCAAAACAAGTACTTCAAGAAGAAAGAAGAGCCAAAAGAAGGAAAAAACGAGGGCTAGTATGAGTACTAAATCCCAGATTCCTGAGAAGGGTGTTTCCTTAATATCACGGTGGTTCCACTCTCTGAAAACAGCTACTTACAGCTTGTTACGTTCTTTTAGGCAGCCAGTAATTTTGAGGTAACTACCAAAACCTATTTTAATTATCAGGTGTATGATTTTATAGAATTTGATGTTTATATATCAGTATGCCCTCCTTTAGAATAATCTGCAGAATGGGTGCTTGATTTATTTGATCAGATTGTGTTCTTTTCCACTTTTATGGGTGTAAATGCTGTTTAATGTCCTTGGTGTCAATTTAGCTGCCATGCTGGATTTGTTTCCTTTATATACTCTACTTGATATTAGTTTATTCTTCTAACCATATTCGCTTTGATCTTACTTTGATCTTTGGAAGACCAGACCAATGGCTTGGTTTTTCCTAGCACAGGTTACTGTTCCAAACCTCTCAACAGTCATGTTCTATTACCAGACAGACAGAGGTCTTGAACTTGGATGCATCCTTTTTGGGGACTGCACGTGTTGTTGGATGGTTAGGCCTCATGCTAGGAACCTTTACATACAATCGTTACTTAAAGACCATGAAACTACGGGCGATTCTCTTGTGAGTACTTAGCAGCGTAAAATACTTTTTTCAACAAATATGGTTCTTCGTCAACTTAATTTGCTCAATGCTTCTTATGCAGGTGGGCTCACATTGGGTTGTCTTTGTTGACCCTCCTAGATATCATTTTAGTGTCTCGAGTGAATCTTGCCTGCAGAATTTCAGACAAGATCTTGGTCATCTCTGGATCTGCCCTTGCTGATGCTATTAATCAATTCAAGTGCGTTCATGTTTTTCTAATTCCCTAGCTTTTCTATTGATGTATTTTGAAGTTAATGCTTGTATTCCACTAAGAACAAAGAAAAAAGAGGCTTGATTTTGGATTCCAGATCCAGAAATCATCTGCAAGTCCCCATAAGAAAAAGAAAAAAAGAAATCATATACATGTACCTCAAGATGTTCATGCATTTATGGATATCGTTCTTCACATTTCACGCATCTGTACATAATCCTTGAATGCACCAAACCAAACGAGTAACTTTTGTTTCATCACATTTCGCGCTATATTATGCAGGTTCTTGCCACAGTTATGCCTGCCAGGAATTGAAGGAAAACTATTTGCCCGCTTTTCTATTTTTGATACCAAAAGAAGCCACAGGGATATCAGCAGAGGCAAGGAATAGAATTCATTTTCCCAGTACAAGAATTGATTGCTCAGTAACTGTAGATTGAACTGAAATCTTGTTGCCGCCAAGTAGTGTAGTGGCTGAGATACACGAAGGGCACTCTTGAGGATTGAAAGAAATAGGTGCCTTTGATTTATAGTTCTCAAATCAACCTTTGGTTTTGCTGATACACTGAGTGCAAGGTCTGTAGAACAATTTTGATCAGTTTTTCAATTTGAAACACAGAAAATTATTGCTGTTGCAATGTTTATGGAAGGCAAGGGCTAGATTGTTGTCCCAGTGGCACCAAAAAGGGCAATCAGTTCTTTTAGATGTGAGCTTTGGGATTATCAAAAACACTATGATATTTTAAACTGTTATCAATTTTGTAAGATATTGCCAGCATACATGTTGAAAAACGATTAGGGGCTAAGTTGAGTCAAATCGATTAGCTCCGCACCTCAGATGAGTGTTTGAGCATGGTCTTTCAATCCACAATGAAACCGCTGCACAAGTTAACATCTCCACCCACGCTTGAGTTGTCAGCTGCCATCTGCGTTTATCTTCCCGACCAACTTGTGTCTCAAGTGGCTGCGGTGGCTTCTTGGCAAGCTTGCAACCGTCGAGCAACACCGACGCATTGCTTTGGCATCCCTTGATTTCATGGAAAATTTCATCAAAATCCCATGCAGTCCGCAGGGCCAAGAGAATTTGGTGGCTTCAACGCTGGTTTCCTTGTACCTTTCTGGGAACATCATCAATAGTAACAAATTAATATCAGTAGAAATTGTTTAAAAGTTTTAACCATCATCATGGAGAAGCCTTCCTTGAAAGTCTTAACAGGTTTTTAATATATAAAAAAAAAATAGAATACAGGGGAGCGATTAATAAAAAAAATATCGAGTGGGAAGGTAGAAGCTACTCTTCTATCAGAGCCTGGTTTCGATCCAGGGACCTGTGGGTTATGGGCCCACCACGCTTCCGCTGCGCCACTCTGATTGTTGAAATTAGCATGCAGAACAAATGTATATATAGTTTATATGTCTTTTCTTTCCTTCTCTATCTCTATTAGTAACCCACCAATTCCAAAAAATTGGATTGATTCTTCAAATAACTTTGATCTTGTACAAGGATGTCAACTAATGGAAACATCAATTATTAACAAATGAATTTAAGAGAAAAATCCTTGATTGATAAATTATTGAGATTTTATTAAAATTATTCAGGTGTTAAGTTAATGAATATCAAATAAAATAGATTGAACTTAATAAAAATATTTTAAATTAAAAATTCACGTACTCAAACAATAAAAATAAAGAAATTCAAATCAAGATTATTGAAAAAAAATTAGAAACTTGAAAATGCTATTAACTCCATTATATTCATATCACTCCTACATGTTTAATATTTTGCCGACGTCAAATGGGCAACTTGTAGATGCTTCAGGACTTGAATATTCCACAGCAATTTTCACTATCAATGGCTATATTATTAGAACACCACTCCTTTTCTGTCCCCATCTGTAGAAAAGTTTCCCTCACAAATCCACCACTAGACAAAAAGATGGAGAGAGCCATTTGGTCACAACCTTGAGCATCGAAAGATAAACCATCTTAAAAAACTGTCCACTCAATTTGTCTGTCGACTTTGGCAGAACTTGGTTTATTTTTATGTTTTTTCTCTTAAAAAAAATCTATTTTTTTATATGTATTTTTGTAAAGTATTCTGAATAGACTCGAAAACCAATCCAATTAGCTCAAAAAAAACGTCACCCAAAATCTTGGCATATGGACCACTATATATGAGACCAAATTGTATGGTCTCTAAGGAGTTTTGTACTCCAATAAGCTAACCCTTTGTCTTCCACCATGTATTTCATCACTTGTTATGTGTCAAGTTCTTTGCCAAGGCAACGTAAAGTGTAAGAACAAGTTAAATATTAAAATGTCGAGGCAAAGACTCTAGCAAATAGTGTATGTGATGCAAAATTCAAAGCAAGGAACTTGCGACTTCCATAACCCCACGAATCCTATGTGCAGACCATAACATTGAAGTCTTTCAAATATCTCCACAAGACCACCAGCGTGATTTAGGGCCACTAGTTTCATGTTTTGAGCTCGTATATATCGCCTCTCAAGCCACGGTGGTGTTGGTTTCTCTTAGCCACCCTCGATGTCTATCCTCCCCCAACACAACCATTACCTCACAAGGTCCCCAACCCATAATCCATGGCACCGCAAGCGTATCATCTGCTCAGCCACTACCACCCCTACCAAGCCTAAGTCTAGTCCTAGCCAGTTAACCTTTGAGCCACAGTTTGTAACCCCTCCAAACCTAGTCACCTCTATTAGCACCCCTCCCGTGCTCAATGACCCAAGCTTGCAGTCAACATGGTCTCACCGAACATGGGTGGCAACCGGGTGCACCACGGTGCTGGTTTCTCTAGCTAAGGCCATTGCAGGTGCAGGTGATTCTCATATCTGGCTTGAGCCCATGTTAGCAGGCTATATTGGGTACATTTTAGCTGACCTTGGATCTGGGGTTTACCATTGGGGTATTGACAACTATGGTGATGGATCAACACCGATTTTTGGCAATCAAATTGAAGCATTCCAAGGTCATCATAAGTGGCCATGGACAATAACTAGGCGTCAGTTTGCTAATAACTTGCATTCTCTTGCACGAACAGTAGCATTCTTTGTGCTTCCTGTAGACTTGGTTTGTAATGATCCCACTGTAAATGCCTTTGTTGGTGTGCTCGCCGGTTGTATCATGTTTAGCCAGCAATTTCATGCGTGGGCTCATGGCACGAAGAGCAAGTTACCCCCCATAGTAGTGGCATTGCAGGATGTTGGATTGCTTGTGTCAAGGTCACAACATGGTGCTCATCATCGGCAACCATATAACAACAACTATTGCATAGTGAGTGGAGTTTGGAATGAATTCTTGGATAAGAATAAGGTTTTTGAGGCATTAGAGATGGCCTTGTACTTTAAGCTTGGGGTAAGACCAAGGTCCTGGAGTGAACCGACCACTGACTGGACTGAAGAGACTGAGACCGCTTCTCAGGTTGCAGTCCAATAATTCTGTCAAGCACATATGTTTTGGTTCGAATTCAAGATGTGTTGTAAATGCATGAAATTTTTAGCAAAATTTAAGAGGCACACTCAGTCATAACATTGTTTTCTGTAATTCCTTGCATGTTTCGATAATCTCAGTATACAATTTATAGTTAATTTCTCAAAGAACTATAATTGGGACCACAGACCCTTGGTCATCAATCTCATTCATCTCTTAGTTTTTTTTTTAACAGAATTTTGTTTACTCCTTGATTAAAAATGAGCATAAGCAAACATGCCCTCTGTACATTGCCATTATTAGAGAGAGGAGCTTTGAAAGATTTACCAGAAGCAGTCAATCTCATCCATCTCTGGCAGAAAAGAATTTTGTTAAATGCATTTGACCGAGAGGAGGGAGGAAGGCAGGCAAGGGGAACAGCATACATTAATTTCTGTCAAAATTGTATTTGAAACTTTCATAGCTCCTCCAACACAACAAATACGGAGGAGAAAAATCAAATGTCTATGGCACTTTTAAGTCAGTGTACAGCTATAAACGACGTGGAGAGATAAAGAACCACGTATTAAATATCAGAAACCACTGAAGTGGAGATGGAAGATACACAGGGGAACCAATAGCGGCGTTTGCCATCTCTATGGCCATCGTCAATCATAGCAAGTCCTTCCTGCATTGATACACCAATAAGGATTTAAGAACCCCAAGAATCCAATTGTTTGAGAAGTGAGAATGGGGTAGATGAGAAATTGGACCATGTGTAATAAAATATTGGTGACAAACACTTACATCTAATAAAGTATCAAGGGCATCCGTAGCACGACCAGTTGTCCAAGAAAGCCGTCTCTCTAACTCATCAACAGTCACAAAACCTTGAGCCTGATAGAATTAAGAAGTTTGATGCAACATGAGAGACTTGTTCTTTGATGAAGATGATATTTTAAGATCTAGAAAATAGATAAACCTGAGCCAGCTCCAGAATTTCATTATGGTCTTTGTTCAATTCAGTTGGAACTGACCGAACAAGCTTTCTTTTCCCAACAGAAATCACCTCAAAACCACTGCCCAATATCTGAAAAGATTCAAGCTCTGGATGTTAATAATGCATCAATCAGTCAATTAACAAACGTTGCCAGGAAACTAACTTGAGACATGTAACTCTATTGCTGATCATGAAATAGAGAATGACACTATTGCATGCTTGAAATATAACACTGTGAAAGCAAATGCAAAGACTAATCTATCTTACAGCAAGCATATGCATCTAAACTAATTTGCAAACACCACACATAAAAATGTTCTGTTGCCCCCACTAAACAGTAGAAAAACTTCACCTTGCATTTGCGTCTTGTTTCTCAAACAGAGCTAGTATCAATAGAACACATACCACAAAAGCTCCTTAATACAAACCTTCAGCTTACTTATAGCACGCAAACAGTCATCCTCTGACACAGCTTCACGATCACTTTTTCGTTTCTGCCGAAGCAGAGCACAGAGTTCTTGCAGGTTGATCAAACCTCCATTGTGAGGTCTTGTTGCCAAGCATATCTCCACAATTTGCACTCCTGGAGCCAAGTAGATATTTATCATTAATGAAATTTTAGAGCAATATTGAATAACATGCTATACGCTGAAAAGATTAGACTTGAAAGTGGAATGCAGGAACTAGAGGAGCAAAAAGATTTCCGAGATACAACCTAATACCTCAAGAACAAAGAATCACATAATGCACCAAAGATTATATGATTCACCATCAGAAAAATGAGACTGCACTTTTTCAAAATACAACATTCTAACTGGTAATCCCCCAAAGATCTTTGAATTTAAAGCCATAAGGTTTCAATCCTCAATAATTAAATCAGAGCCCAATTTGAGACCCGCCACCAGTCTTATTACAAAACAAAGTAATTCATTTTAGTTAAATAGCCTCTTAGGTGATGTATTCTTGCAAACATGTCAAAAGATTTCAATACAAACTGCAAATAAATGTTCTTAGAATGCATTTATAAAATTCTTGTAAACAACAGATACACCTTCTTGTCTTGCATCAAAGACACTTGAAACCTCAAACACATTTGCATTACAAACAGCACCATAATAATCAAGAAAGAAACAGTACTAACCAAGTTCATAATAGAAGTCACCAATCCCTAACAGCTCTGCCCAAAAACCCTTATTCGATGCCAGTGGATCCACTCCAACTTTAGCACACATCTCATGGAATTGCGTCCTGAAAGTAGGGTTCTTTCGAATGTCATTCTGCACCAGCCCACATCAAAATCTCAATACCAGTTTCCATAAAGTCACAACCTTGACAATCATATTATTTTCCCTTCATTTTTCCCAAAATCCATCAAAATTAGCAACTGGGTTAGGATTGAATTTATGAAAGAAGCCCAAAATTTCATCATTCTTTACCATAACAGAACTAAACACCTTTAAATTCACAACTTCAGCAGTAAAAGTTCGAACTCTTTCATCCTCAAATAGTAAAATATATTGATATAATACAGAGTTCTATCAGCTTACCTTGTGTTTGCGGGCAAATTCTTCAAGCTGAGAGCGAAAAGTGGCAAGCTGTTCTTTCATAAGATCAGTTCTTAGCTTTGCTACATTTTCTCCTAGTAACCGATATTGATCCTTCAATAGCATTATGGAAACCAAAAATAAAAACAACAATTCAGCAACAATAAATTTTTAACAGTATAACAAACAAAAATGAAATCTATGAATCAAACAATAGTTACCCTGGCAGCAGCTGCTGTTTGTAACCCACCAATACCAGGTCTCCTCCTCATTCTTCTTGATCAAAGATTGTTTCTTTGATTGATTTCTTTTGTGGGTTTTGATCAAAGCTTTGAACTTCTGAATTGCTTTCTTGGTTAGTAATTTTTTTATGGATGCTGCTACAATAAAGAAGCGAAAGAGAGGTAGAGACGGTCAAGACAAGATCAAGTTATATGATATATAATTTAGCTGCTAACTAATTTCAACAATCAGAGTGGCGCAGCGGAAGCGTGGTGGGCCCATAACCCACAGGTCCCTGGATCGAAACCAGGCTCTGATAGAAGAGTAGCTTCTACCTTCCCACTCGCTGGTTTTTTATTTAATCGCTCTCCTGTATTATTTTTTATTTACAATTAGGGCCCTCGTTTTATTCTCTAAATTTAATACTGCCCTTTCTGATTCGCAACACGCCTCCATTTTATTCAAAATATATAAAAAAAAAACTCAATTTTTTTTATTTCAATATTAATATATCAAAATTATTATAAAACACTTAATAAACATCAATTTAATAATTTTTCAAGAAAAAAATATTTTAAATTTAGATAAAAAAACTACTATATAAATTTGATGGAAGGATGATCTAGCTTAAGATGAACGAGGGTATTGAACAAAACTAGAAGACCCTCAAGGAAAGCTTTCTCCACGAGGATCGGATGTTTAAAACTCTTATCAATTTCTAAAGATATTGCTACTGATAATGTCTGCATAAAGCATGGTGATGCAAATAAGTTTCCTTCATGTGCTCATTTTTATTTAATTATTTGTTTTTTCTCTTGGTTTAAATTGTTGTGATTGCAGTTGTGTTTTAATTAATTTTTTATACTAAAATATATGTTAATAATTTTTATTTTTAAAAAAATTATTTTTGACATTAGCATATAAAAAATTTGAAAATACTAAAAATATATTAATTTGAAGTAAATAAAAAAAGTTTTAATTTTTTTTAAAAATACTTTTAAAATACAAAAACAAACAAGTTCAAATCTATCGTTGATGATGCTCCACTTCTCTTACGCAAAATACCTTACATAAGGAGTGTTCTATCAAAAAAGTTATCGGGGTATGCATAATATTTTTTATTTATTTTAAATTAATGTTTTTGGATAGTCATTTTGATATTTTAATATTAAAATTAATTTTATAAAAAAAAAAATATATTATTTTAATATATTTATAAGTAAAAAAATACTTTAAAAATAACTGCTATTATATTTTTAAACACCTCATATATTATTTTCTTTGTATATTTAAAAAAGGTTTTATAATAAAGGTTAGTTTCAAAGTAATATTAAATAATTGTTAGTTTTTAAAGTTTTTTTTGTTTTAAAATATAAAATAATATTAAATTAGTTTTGTCTCCAACTTAAAGAAATACAAAGAGAAATTCTTGTTCCTTAATACACAGGTGAAAATGAGTTTTCTAATATTTAAATTGAAAAATATTGCAAATATAGATACATTATACAGGTACGATATGAGAACAATGCGAAGATGGATATCTCGATAGATGGGAGACTTAATTGAAACAAGTATAATAGTATGGGGACCAATTTCCATTTCCCTAACTATAATTAGTCAAAATGAGAAAACTTGAATATAAAGACAAAATAAACCAATCATGTCATGACAGGACATGTACTTTCATTAGAGAAAAAAGTAAACAAATATATTTTTTTTCCCTACTTGTTGGTCCTCTCTATCTACACTCCATTGAAACTGCAAACAAAGAGAGACAGATACAAAATCAAGCAACTTTCAATTCAATTCTTCTGTTTACTCTCTCATGGAGCCATCTATCTCTTTGAAAACATTACTGACGATCTCCCTCTTTCTTTTCTTTGTCACCCCACAATCATCTCTAGCTGTAAAATTACCCTTCCATCCTCAGGATTTGCTTCCTTTGTTACCAAGACAAGTTTCATGGCCTATTCTCAATCGCCTACATGGTGCTGTAGACTTATTGCCCACATTTGTTGGTGCTGCCTCTGCTTTAAATGAAACCGGTGACTGGAAAGGTGCTTGCTTTTACGAGAACCGGGCTTGGATGGAGTTTCATAATAAGACTGGTAGTGAATTTGGTGGTGGTACACTTCATCTTAAGGTATTAAAGATGTTGACTTCTGGTTCTGGGTTTTGTTTGGGTTTTATTGAAGTTTTTGGCTTTTATTGAATTTTGGAGGATTTTTCTATCTGGGTTTTGAATTTGATTGTACTACATCCATATTTAAGGTAATAAATATGTGGATTTTTGGTGTTTTGGGTTTTATTGAAGTTGTTGGTTTTGATTGAATTTTGGGGGATTTGCTTTCTGGGTTTTTAATTTGGTGGTGGGAAATTCTTGTTTTATGGTAATATAAATCTTGAGAAGTTTTGATGTTTTTGTTGAAATTTGAAGGTTTTGGTATCTGGATATTGCATGTATTGGGGTTTTGTGGAATTGAAGCTTTTCAGGGTGTGGAAGGAAGTCAATTTGGGGTTTCGGTGTGGTAGTTTTGATTGGTTTTGTTGGAATTTTGACCATTTTTACTATCTTGGCAATGATATTGGATGTGTTTTATTTTAGTGTGAGTTGAAGCTCGTTTGGTTGTTATCTGGGTGTTAAAGGAAGTAAATATGGGGGTATGGTGTGATTGTTTTGATTTCATTTTAATTGGTTTTGCTGAAAATATGGAGCATTTGGTACGTGGTTTGCATGAGTTGAATGTCTGGTGAATTTGAGTTCCTGTAGCACGAATCCAGGTTTTCATTGACTTTTTTTAAAAAAAATTATGGTGACTGGTTTATTTTCTTTTAGCTGTTTTGTTGAATTTGAGAATTTAATATAGGGATTTGAGTTTTGTTAATTTTTATAACTGAATTTGCTCTTTTTCGGGCTTTGCAATGCCTGGAGCATCGTTTGAGTTTTATTTTACCTTTTCTAGTTTGGAGTCTGGTTCATTTTGTTGAAATTTTTAGGATTTGTTATATGGTAAATGGATATTTTTATTTTGAGGGAAAGAACTCGACCTCTGTTAGTCCATGTAAGTTTTACTTTTGGTGTTTTATCTGTGTTAGCACCTATGAGTGGTCACATTTTTTTGTGCTTGTAGTGATTTGAAATGTGTCTTTATGCTGTTTAGGTTAGCAATGCTCACAGCTGGACATGCATGGATATTTATGTCTTTGCCACTCCATATCGTGTGACATGGGATTATTACTTATTATCTCGAGAACATACATTAGAGTTTAAAGAGTGGGAAAGCAAAGCTGAATACGAATATGTAAGTTGCCACTTCCTGTCAGTTCTGTATTTAATACATTAGCTAGTTTGTTTTATTTTTGGTTTTAAGATTGGAGCTACTGTTGTGATCTTACTTTCAATGAAATCAGGTGAAAAATCGGGGAGTCTCTATTTTCCTTATGCACGCGGGGATGCTCGGAACCCTTCAAGCACTGTGGGATGTCTTTCCCTTATTTACAAATACTGGATGGGGTGAGAATTCTAATATTGGGTTCCTTGAGAAACACATGGGAGCTACCTTTGAACAGCGTCCTCAGCCTTGGGCTACCAACATCAGTGTTGATGATATTCACTCTGGTGACTTCCTTGTTATATCAAAAATTCGTGGAAGATGGGGTGGTTTTGAGACTTTGGAGAAGTGGGTCAGTGGAGCTTATGCTGGTCATTCTGCTGTTTTCTTACGGGATTCTGAAGGAAAACTATGGGTTGGCGAATCAGGAAATGAAAATGAACAGGTAAGCTAAGTGGAGCTTGCTAAACATGTACAATATAGTACTTCAATGGTGTAGCCTATATTTGATAGAACAACATTTAACATCACCACTTGGGTTTTTTTTAAAAATAATTTTCTATTCTTTGTCCAATGATTTATGTGAAGGTGTGATACTGCCCAGGATATGGCATTTCCCCAAAACATTCATGTTTAGTTCTTTCTGGACACCTGGCGATCTCAGGAGAAACCAAGATAGCCACATTAATTGTCTGGCTAATTTGAACATTTTCGTCCATTTTGCAGGGAGAAGATGTTATAGCTGTGTTACCCTGGGATGAATGGTGGGAATTTGAGCTGAATAAGGACAACTCAAATCCACATATTGCACTGCTTCCTCTGCATCCTGATGTGCGAGCTAAGTTCAATGAGACTGCTGCGTGGGAGTATGCTTTGAGCATGAATGGAAAACCTTATGGATATCATAACTTGATATTCAGCTGGATAGACACTCTGGATGGGAACTATCCACCACCATTGGATGCTCATCTGGTAGTGAAACTATCCATGTTAATGCTGCTGCTATAATTTATTTCTTCCTTATTTTTCTACCTTCTTATCATGGACACCAGACAACATGATTTTTTCATTTCTAAAGTAGATGGGTCATCTCAAGATATTTTCCAGCTCTCTCTCCCCCAAGGTTAACCATGGATGATGTGCATCATGTTGTTACCCCTAGATAAGGAAGAAGATTACAGTGATGTAGTTAATTTTCTTGTTTCTGCCTAGTTTGTCTAGGAAAGTTGTGTTGGCGTTATATCGTGAAGTTGTATGCTGATGTCTTCATAGCATAAGTTGGAAATTTATAAGATAAAACATCTAGTGTAATAAGAACTTGTAATCCTGATGAAATGAAGTTAGAAACCTAGTTTATTTGCATGCTACATTTGTGATGTTTAACTGCCATCAACAAGTTTGAGCCATATGTGGCATCTTCAAAAAACTTGAAGAATTTCACTGTGATGCTGTTATGAATATCATCCATAAATATTTTAAGATGTGCATTTGATCTGCCAGGGGTACTGGATAGTATTATAACTTAAAAACCAAGTGGTGAAAATATTGGTTTCAGAAGTTTAACCAGCAGTATCAGCCAAAGAATGTTTTCCAAGTTTTGCAGAACAATTCTTTTGTTTGCAATCCTTAAATATTTCAAGATGCGCATTTTATCTGCTAGGGGTACTGGAGAGTATTATATCTAAAAAACCAATTGATGAAAATATTGGTTTCAGAAGTTTTAAGCAGCAGCATCAGTCAGAATTTTTACAGAACAATTCTTTTGTATGTACAGCTTTACTTTGAGGTTTTTGGTCTACATAGTTTTGATTGCCAGTTTTGTGGTCCTGCAGGTTGCTTCTTTTATGACAGTTTGGAATCACATACAACCTGAATATGCTGCCAACATGTGGAATGAAGCCTTGAACAAACGACTTGGAACTCAGGTATCTTAATAAATCAATCCAGCATTTTTATGCTATTTGATTAACTTATCAAATGATTTAAGTTGTTTAGACGGTTCAATTAAATACGTGCACATGCTATCAATAACTGGTTGATTTTTAGGAATTGGTCATTTGTATCTAAAACAATCGAAAAAATTGTTAGCCTGTTACTCCCATCCTTGATCTCGTTAGCTTTATCCAGATATTATGGTTAGTTCTTAATCACCAAGCCACATATCCAAGGGAGTCAAGATGATTAGATGAGTGTAGCTGAGTTTTCAAGTGCCTGCGTGAATTTATTCTTCTGAAGTCAGAAAATTAGGTGTAGGTGTTCTGAAAGGTCTGTGTTCTGATTCTATCAACAGTGATTTTAACTTTTGTGCTCCATATAGGGCCTTGATCTTCCTGATATCTTGGTAGAAGTTGAAAAGCGTGGGTCATCCTTTGGAAAATTGTTGACAATTCCTGAACAGGATGATTGGTTGTATACTGATGGAAAGTCGACCTCATGTATTGCTTTTGTCCTGGAAATGTACAAGGAAGCAGGACTGTTTGATCCAATTTCTAGCTCTGTACAAGTGACTGAATTTACGGTTAGTCTTCCAAGTACACTTATTAAAATCTGTCCTGTTTGGATCAAGACATTGATATTTAACATCAATATTCTACTTACTGCAACCAAAGAAAAAAAGAAAGAAGGAAAAAAAAAAAAAAACAGAATCACTATAAACTTTTTAGTTTTAATGAAGAACTTCAATAATTGAATGTATTCTGCTGCTCTTCCCCATCACCACCCCCTGAGTGTATTCATTTCCTTGATGAAAATGCAGATCAAAGATGCTTACACACTAAGGTTTTTTGAAAACAATTCAAGCCGCCTGCCAAAGTGGTGTAATGATGGAGACGATGTGAAGCTCCCATTTTGTCAGATTAAAGGGCAGTATCGAATGGAACTACCAGAATACAATTCCATGGATCCTTACCCCCATATGAATGAAAGGTGCCCATCGCTTCCCCCAAAATACTTTAGAACACAGAATTGCTAAATGGCTTCCCATCTCTTGATGTTGATGTAAAATCATAGTTGATGCCAGCTGCTGCATTATTCTTTGATTTGATGCATGGAAGCAGCTAAACAAAAGGGCTTGTTAGTGAATGTAAATATGACTATGATAGTGTAAAACTACAGAAACTATTAGCTGTTAATTCTTTTACACGTATACATTAGCCACATGGCAGACTATTTACACGCATGGAATGTGTTTGTTTCTGTCATTCCATTCCATCGCAGTTGTCTAAGCTGAATTGGTCCATAGTTGCCACTTGTACTAGTTCTTTTAACAGAATTTGTTCCAATTTCTGATATGCTCCCAAAATCTCATGTCACATTCAATTTCATGCAAGAGTGGAGAAAGATGCTTTGCTTGTTGCATTCGCCGAGATGTTCCCTTTTGGGAACACTACTCTTGTATATTTCTGTTAAGTGCCAGTGCTACGCCATACAAGTCGCAAGTTTCAGTTAGGTAGTTGTCATCTTTTTCATTCGTTTAATACGGACATATTATACTTGGTTTTGAAAGAAATCATCCAGCTTGATCAAGTGAATCTACTCTGCATAACAGCAACCATTCTATAATAAGTGGGATAGTGCTAAGTAGTCAAGACTCGAAGCTTGAATACCAGAACATCTTTTTGCTACAAACTCGTTGAGACCAGTTCTGTTGTCTAGATTTAGAAAACTAGAATGTAAAGTTTGTCTTTGGCATGATTTGGATTGGCAGTCCTTTAGTTGGAACTGGCATTGGATCCCTTTTGAAAAAATTATCTGCCAATACTTCCATGTAAATCGAGTGACTAGGTGATGGATTGTAACTAGGGTTTCAATCCTTGCGAACTCGTATCCTGGACATATCCGAGGGCCACCTCCTGGTGGAATAAAGCAGTAAGGTGGAATTGAAGCTTGGTTCTCGAATCTGGTTGGATCAAACCATGATGGTTCTGGAAGTATGCTGTCGTCTGTGTGGGTCATATTTATTGCCCGGAATATCTAAATATCATAAATGAAGAGTTTCGTTAAATGTTGTGCACGAAAGCAATAAAGAGAAAAAAACCTTAAGGAATAAGGTATCCATTGTATTCTTTATCTTTCAAGGCTCGCCTGAAGCAACCGAAGACAGGAGGGAAGATTCTCAAGTCCTGTGCTATTCTCCACGTGTAACTCATCTTAGCAAGGTCCTCCCAAGTTAACAACTGTCCCTTGTGCTTGTTCATCGTGATCTGTTCATGTTCTGCAAAATACAATCGTCATCATTGACATGCAATGCATTTCAAGTGTTTATGTTCAAAGCATTTCTGCATATTGGTGTTGTTTATGCTGCTCAGATGTTCGTACAGATTGTCGGTTGCAGAGTAGAAGATTACGTCATGTATACCGTTAAGAATAGCTGCATAAATTGAAAGCTCGTTAGATGAAGTGTCATGTTCTGCAGTCATGACAGGCATGTAAAGTGTTTTTTAAAAAATATATATATTAAGATATATTTTTTTTTAATTTTTAAAAATTATTTTTAATATTAGCATATTAAAACAATTTAAAAATATTAAAAAAAATTAATTTTAACAAAAAAAAAAAATTGATGCAACTAATGAGATCTTGGCTTGGATCGGAACTCTTCTGTGCAAGTTCCAACCATCTTTTCACCTATGAGATCCTTCCCCATATCTCGAATCATTGCACTTGCCTGAAGGCTACGGTTATAGCTTGTGAAGGGGATTGACCACACCCCTTCCATCATCTGCTGAAATCAAGTAACAAGTTTATTTCTTCTAGCTCCTCGTTCGATTCCAAACAGAAGAGCAGATGATGTTGAATGTTAGCGTCTTCATCAAGGACAATACCTCCAACAAAGACAATTACAGGCAGTCTTTAATTGATTATCATAGGATCAGAGACCAATGATCAGTTGGTCTAGAGACACTTCGCCAAAAAAAAAAAAACACACACACACACACACAAAAAGGTGCGGCTTATGATCCTTGGTTGAGGCCTGAGTTCAATGGGCGGTCGAGGAAAGTTAAAAAAAAATGTTTTCTAATACTCAAAAGAAAACTAAAAGGAAAATTAAAGAGTATATATGGAATACTCAAGCATAATTAAGGATCTATATATCAAGGAATAATAATTGATAAATAAAAGTTATAAGCATGCCTAAATATATAAAAATATATATTCCAAAGTTTTCTAAAATAACAATTAGATAAACATAACATTAAGTTACCAAACAATTACGTGATAATTATGAACAAAAATAAATAAATCATACGAGCATACGCGGGAAGGGCTACGAGATATGCTCACACTGCAATTTATTTTTCTGAATTAGGGGTGCAGTGAGGGGGAGAAAATACAGCTTTCATTTTATTTCTTTGGTATGATTTTGATTGGTAACCCTTCCGATGGCACGAGCCTCGGATTCCTACTGAAACTAGTATCTGTACATAACTTCCATGTAATAATGGATTGTAACAAGGGCTTCGATTTTTGCAAATTCATATCCTGGACACATCCGAGGCCCTCCTCCGAATGCAATAAAGCTGTAAGGTGGGATTGAAGCTTGGTTGTCGAATCTGGTCGGATCAAACTTCGATGGTTCGGTGAATATGCTGTCATCCATGTGAGTCATATTCATTGTCCAGAATATCTAAGTATCAGAGATAGAAGGGTTCAGTTTACTGTTAAGCACAGAAGCAGCTTAAGAAGATAGAAACTGAAAACTGAGGATTTAACTTACTTGCCACCCTTTAGGAATGATGTATCCGTTGTATTCTATATCCCTAACAGCTTTCCTGAAGCCACCAAAGATTGGAGGGAACATTCTCAAAGTTTCCAATGCTACTTTCCATGTGTACTTCATCTTGGCAAGGTCCTCCCAAGTTAACAACTCTCCCCTGGGCTTGCTTTTAGCTATCCCTTCTTGTTCTGCCGCGGCAATATTGTATGTAATCAAGATGTGTTTTTCGGCTAGGTTTCGAAGAGTTAAGGTTCATGCATACCTTGAAGAACAGCTGCGTAGATTGAAGGTTCAATAGCTAAAAGCCGGATCATGAAAGTTATCAGAATAGCTGAAGTGTCATGTCCTGCAGTCAAAACAAGAATAACATTATCCACAATCTCCTTCTCGGTCATCCCTTCTCCATTGTTTTCATCTCGGGTGCTAAGCAAGCAAGTGATGAGGTCCTGGTGAGGATCAGCACCCTTTTTCAGCTCCATCCTTTTTTCAGCTATGAGATCCTTCAAAAAGTTTCGTACCCTTGCACTTGCACGAAGGCCGCGATTGAAGCGTGTGAATGGCAAGTTAATGGGGACTGACCATATTCCTCCTATCATTTGTTGGAACCAAGTCACAAGCTTATCTCTTCGAGTTCCTCCTTGCTCGATTCCAAATAGAAGGGAGCAAATGACATCGAACGATAGCTTCTTCATTAAGGGTAAGACCTGTTAGCAAGCACAAAACGACTTATATTAGTCATCTTTCTTTAATTAACAAAGGGAAAAATTTATTCATAGGAAACTTCATAACATGCAGTGATCTCTTGTTTTCCTTTCCAATGCGTCTCCATATTAATTTGCTTAACTTTGGTGATTCCCATTAATGATTTTTCAGCTCCTGCATCAGTTACATTTATGCTTTGGCATGATTTGGACTGGTAATCCTTTACTTGGAGAGAGTGCTGGATCCCTGCTGATACCATTATATGCTAGCAACTTCCAAGTAAATTGAGTGGCCAGATAATGGATGGTAACAAGGGTTTCAACTTTTGCAAAGTCATTCCTGGACAAACGCTAGACAGGAGACCTTGCTCCGAAAGGAATAAAGCAGTTAGGTGGGACAACCACGTCGGATCAAACTTCGATAGTTCTGGGAAAATGCTATCATTCATGTGTGTCATATTTGTAGCCCAGAATATCAAAAAACCAAAGAAAGAAAAGTATCAAAGAGAATGAGATAGAAAGTGAGAACTGGGGAATTCAGTTGCCACCCTTCAGGAATAATGTATCCGCCACACTCTGTATCTTTAACAGCTTTCCTGAAACCACCAAAGAGGAGAGGGAACATTCTTAAGGTTTTCAATGCTACTTCCCATGTGTAATTCATATTTGAAAGGTTCTCCCAAGTTAACAATTCTCCCTTGGGTTTGCTCTTTGTTGATTGTTTTACACTAAGCGCATAACAAAACGTAAAAGGATCAAAAGAATTGTATGGGAGCTAGCCAAGTGGGGCAAGCAGAAAGATACCTATTGATCATTCGCTTAGGAACCGCTTTGCGCTGCCAGGCGGATTCAGAAGACGACTTTTATTAATTGCATATCTCTCTTCAATAGAGATAGAGTTTTAGTTTAACTCAAAGACTATCAAAACTGAAGATTACATAACAAATAAATCAAAAAAAATCAAACAGTTTTATTCCTAAAGACATGGTCATCTAGTAGAGATCTTCCAGCCAATCTTCATCATCAGCAAACCTCCTGATCTTCTGCAGCTTTTAAGGCATTCTATAAACACTCATCCTTGTCCTAACAGCTGCAAACACCTAACTTTGCTTCTTAATTCTTCAAATCTTGCTTTTGAAAGAACTTTAATCAAAGCATATGCAATCTGGTCATTAGTTCTACAATAAAGCAGAATAACTTCTTTTAAAACTTTTCTTAAAAAATATAGCTTGATTTTAAAGTGTTTAGTCCTACCATGAAAAATAGGATTGTTTGCAATAGAAATGGCAGCTTGATTGTTAACATAAATCTGTGTTGGCTCAAGTTGATCCATATACAAATCTATAAGTATTTTCCTTATATAAATTCCTTGATTTATAACAGCAATATTACTACATTCATAAATCTCAAAACAAGATCTTGTACCTCTGACTAGCTCATCATCAATAATATCATTAATAATCTCCTAAGTTGATGATTCCTGCTTCGTTATTGATGATTCCTCCCATTTCTATTGTTTATCTTCCATCAAGTTAACATCTTTGCTTACAAGAATTTTTCCATTTTATGGTTGGAAGATTATGTAGGTTTTCGATGGATTGCTCTATCCAATGAACACTCCTGGTTCAGTCTTCCTATCTAGCTTGTCTCTTTTAACCTGTGGCACATAAGTAAAACAAACGCAATCAAAGATTTTTAAATGTTGCAGGTCTGGTTTGTATCCAAACCAAGCTTCAAATGGGATTCTTTTATGCAAAGCCCTGGTTAGCATCCTGTTCAGCAAATACACTGATGTGTTTGCAGCCTCAGCCCATAGTTTTTTTAGCAATTCTTTTTCATGCAACAAACATTTAGTCATCTCCAAATTGCTCTTATTTTTTCTTTCACTCACACTATTTTGTTGTGGTGTGTATGGCAATGTAAGTTGGTGTTCAATGCCAGATTCATCATAGAATTATTGAAATCTTCCATTTGTATATTTCTTCCCATTATCAGACCTTATAATATGTATCATGCATCCACTTTAATTTTTCACCTATGTTATATGCTTCTAGAATACATTAGAAACTTTAGATTTGAATTTAAGAAAATATATCCAACAAAATCTAGAATAATCATCTATAAAGATTATGTAGTATATATTACCATTTACGAAAGTTATTCTCTAAGGACCTCTAATATCTGTGTGTACTAGTTTAAGTTTATGTGTTGCTCTTCATGTAATTTGAGGAAAAGGTTTTCTAGCATGCTTTTCATATTGACAAGCTGCATAGTTTGTTGATATGTTCTCCAGCCATGAAACACCTTTCACTAGATTGTGTTTCTGCATATATATTAGTCCAACATGATGAAAATGCCCAAGCCTTCTATGCCATAATTAATCGTTGCATGTATTATAGAAAAAGCACTTTGCAACCTTTTACTCTTATTTTCACTTTGAATACGTTGTTGCCTATGTTGTTTTTGATCAAGTGTCATTTATCTTCAAATATCACTTTGAAACCTTTCTTCATTAGTTGTCCAAAACTTAGTAAATTCTGATCAATATCATGCACATATAAAACATCTGAAATATATTTCAAATCTGACAGACTATTTATAGCAACAATTTATTTGCCTTTGACAGCAATATAATCACCATTTCTAATTTTAACTTTGGATATAGCAATTTTGTCAGGTTTCTTGAACAACTCCTGATTATTTGTCATGTGCTTTATGCAACCACTGTCAATTACAATGAATTACTTGAGTTGTTGCTTATTGTAAAGCATGATGCAACAAATAGTAGCTCCTCTTCAGGTTGTTAAGCAATAAGATTTGCTTTTCTTCATGTTGTTGTAATCTGTAAATTCTTTCAAGGTGTCCAATCTGACCACATTTTCTGCACTTAATGTTTGGTCGCCACCAACATCTTCTCTACTAGTGATTTATTTTTTTACAGTAAGAACATGGTGGATATGTCTCCACCTTGTTTCTGTAATTTTCAGCTTTTTTCTTCTTGTTGAATCTCTTGTTTTTGTTTCCTTATTAGTATTGAGCATTTGCTTGAAAACCCCCTTACATTGATTCCTCATGTCTCAAAGTCTTTTGACTCTTCTAATGAAGAAATCTTAGACTCATATTTTTCAGGCATGGTTACCATTTTTATTTTTTTTTGCACAATTCGATCATTAAAAAATTTATTTCCCAATAATCTTACTTTATTTATTATGCTTAGTAATTTATCAGCATAATCTTTGATGTTTTCTTTTCCCTTCATCTTCTACATTTTAAATTCTTTGATTAATTTGAGAGCCTGCATATTTTTAGTTATTTCATTGCCCTGATATTTTTTTTAAGATAGTCCTAAATATTTTTTACAAATTCCAAATTCATGATTCTTGTGAATATTGTGTTTGACACTGCAGCATATTTGTAGGCTTTAGCTTTGGACTTTCTTATCTTCTTTACCTTGTGGATCTTTAGTTGAGCTATTGTTGGATTTGTTGATAAATCAGGAACAACATAGTTTTCTTCTACACCTTCCCTAAGATCTAATATTTCAAGATGAATTGTCATTCTGATGGCCCAAGCTTTATAGTTATCACCATTGAAGACCGGTGGTAAACCGTGTGAGATAGTTGAGTTTGTTTCCATTTCTAGTGTTCTTTTTTGTTTTGTATTTGTGGTTTGGTTTGGTTTGTGTTTTGGTTTTCTCAACTCACAAGTCTCTCAAGATAATTATGTTAGAATACTAATTTGTTGATTGTTTTACACTTAGTGCAGAACAAAACGTAAAAGGATCAAAAGAATTGGATGGGAAAGATGACTTTTATTAATTGCATAACTCTCTTAAAAAGAGATAGAGTTTTAATTTAACTTAAAGACTATCAAAACTGAAGATTACATAACAAACAAATCAAAAAATTCAAACAGTTTTATTCCCGAAGACTTGGTCTTCTAGTACAGATCTTCCAACCAATCCTCACCATCAGCAAACCTCCTGATCTTCTGCAGCTTTTAAGGCATTCTTTCAACACTCTTAGCTACCTCTTCTTGTTCTGCAACGAACATCAATATAAGCATTGCATTGCACTGCTGTTTGCAATGTATTTACTAATCTTGGACCATTTTAAGAGGGAAAGTTCCATATCCCCAATAAAAGATTAGTGCTTGTGCTTTGTGTTCATTGACAAGTCTTATCAATGAAACTGAATTATAGATATACACTGAGAAAGAGAATGTCATCTATACCTTTCAGAACAGCAGAATAAATTGAAGGTTCATTAGCAAAAAGCCGCATCATATCAGAACAGATGAAGTGTCATGTCCTGCAATCGAAATAAGATAAGAATAACATTATCCACAATCTCCTCACTCACTACTTCTTCATTGTTTTGATTACGCTTGCTAAGGAGGCAAGAGGTGAGATTTTGGTGAGGATTAGCGCCCCTCTGCAATTCAACCTTCTTTCCGGCTATGAGATCCTTCAACATGTTCCAAACCTTTGCACTTGCCTGGAGGCTGCAGTTGTATCGCGTGAAAAACAAGTTAATGGCGACTGACCATACTCCCTCTATCATATACCGGGACAAATTGACAAGTTTATCTCTCCGAGACCCTCCTCGTTCGATTCTGAATAGAAGAGAGCAAATGATGTTGAATTTTAGCTTCTTGATTAAGGGCAGGACCTATAAGAGAACATAAAAAACTTGTTTTGGTCATCTTTCATAAACAAAGGGAAATTCATTCATGGTAAACTTCATCAACAAACCGTGACTTGTTTTCCTTGCCAACGCGTCTCCATATGCATCCAGAATTTCTCATCCATTTTCCCCACATAATGTTTCAGTGATTCGGGCTTCAAAAAATGATACAAGAGCATCCCCGACACGCTTGTGATCTTTTCCACTGAGTTCTGCCAAACATTTATCCCCCAAAATCCTCGTCAAAGTTTGTGTTTGGCTTTGGCGAGTGTGAAGCTATCGCTAGTGAATATGAACTTGTTTTCAGCCTGGCCATATATGAAAACAGTTGGTTTGCCAAACAGACTTAGCTTTGATTGCACTCTTTGTTGAAACCATTTTTCTGCAGTATTGGCTCTCATGGCACGCTGAAGGTGTAGGCTATATGGCCTACTAATGGAATTCCTAGTGAACCTGAAGGAACCTTCTCTGATGACCTTCTGCACCTGGTAAGCAGAAGGAAGATGGGTACAGGGAAGATAAAAATTGTGAAAAATGTATTCATTTCTGCAGATATGGAGTTGAAGTTGAGTGGGTATGTGACCTATATATGCGAATTATGAGGACAATTAAATTGCTTTTGGTCTTTGGGGTTGTAATTTGGCCATAATTGGCGATTAACCTATAAAAAATTGATGTGGGACACATTTTTGGACCATAAAAAATGATTGATCTCTGCGGATGAAGTGGAAAGGTGTCGACTGTCAACTGTCCTAGGACAGGTACGAGGTTAGGTTGCAATCTAAATTTGGATCATAATTTGCTGCCAGCATTATAAGAAATTTGACGTGGGACACATTTTTGGCTGTTTTGACCTTGTATAAGAAACGCATGATATTGATCTTGCTCACGGCTATGAATATTATATTAACAGTGTTGTATTTTTTTTTATTTTGTGCATTTGATTCCAATGCTTTGCACCAATCAATGCACGAAGACAGTTGCTTTGCTGCCTCTGTCATCATGTGGTTTAGGATCGGACATCAAATTTGATTCGTAAATTGTGAAAGTTAGAGCAGGTATATAGCACTGTGAAAGCAATATGTCTAGATGGATTTGTTCATAGTTCTTTTGTGATGGTTTAACCTAGTGAATTTCTAGGGTTTTTCCAGTCTCTTCAATTTCCTCCTTGTCCTGCATCAAATGAAGACTGTCTAATGTAATAACCAAACCTAAAATAATATCTTTCTGGGCAGATCCGAAGCCTGAAGTCTACTGGGTAAAATTTCACTCTTTCGTTTTTCTTCCTCTATTGCTTTTTGCAATGCTTCACATGAAGAAAGAGAAGACTGAAGAGATTTCCAAGAAAGCTAAAACTCTCCCACATGCAAGGGGATAAAAAGTTTAAAACTTTACCCATTACCTCTAATTCTTATCACTTTTTCCTCATCAGGTTTTCATTTACCAGTGAGTTCGAGGAGAAAGGGGGAACGAGGAGGGAAAATATTGAAATACACAGCATGATGAAGAGAACGCCCCAACTGGGCCAGAAATCGGGTTGTACTTTGCTTTTGAACAACATTTTGCCTCATGCATTTAATGGCCTCAGCACACACTGGTACAAATCAGTTCAAAATTTTAAAATTCCTAGACACAAATATATGAGTTTCTACAATCTCAGAGCATCTATTGAAATCAGTTATATAAAAACCCTCAAAAGCCTTCACTCAGCCTTAGCTGGAATGTGATTGCCACCAGTCGCGATTTTGTACAGGTAAAACAAAGTCATGAGAGCACTGCAAGAAAACACAACGGTAAGTGCATAGCACATGAAATCAAAATAAATGATTCAATCAATAAAAAATATCCCCATTAATATGGTGATTATTAGATGGAGGGTTTCATAAAGTAAAAGTTAACGCATAGTGGCATGATGCAATCGTGCACAATACAAAAGGATGGAAGAACTGAAATTTTGGGTGTAAACAAAAAGAAACTTTAGCAACATGGCTTCTAGAATATTAGATCAAAGGTTTCACAAGGTTAATGGTAAGGCATAGTGCCGTGATGCAATTACACACAAAACAACAGCCATGAGAACCAATACATCTTAGGCACTAGCACATGCTAGAAAGATGCTAAACAAGAGAGAGCTCAAAAGTTCTATGCCCATACCATGCCAGAACGGGGTTGGAATATAGATTTCCAGACCAAAAATCAGATTGAATAGCTCTCATTTGATTTATATTTCACAGAAAACACTAGAAAAATATTCAGCAAAGAGTACAATAGATAACCATCGAATATAAGAAGATGAAAAGTGAGATAAGATGTATACAAAATATAAGGCAAATGCATGAATTTTTACATCTACTAATCAATTACTATGATAGGGTTATTGCAAATATAATCAGAAAAGAAAATAGCAGGAAGACGAAAGAGCATGATTTATCTTACCTGATACCAGCAACAATGCCAGCAGGCATTATCTTAGAGGTTTGCATATAGCGTTGCCCCATCACAAATGTCAGTATGGCTGCACAAACTGTTCCAAAGGCACATGAATGAATGAATGAATATAATTACAAATTTCCAGACTATTGGAAAACGACCAAGTAATATGAACACAGCTTGAGTAGTAAAGAGAAGGATGCGATGTTTTCTTCATTTTTGACAGTCCTTGTCAACAAAAAAAGATCAGGATCTGAAGCTTCGCAGATGAATATAAAGCATTTCTATCCTCCTCTTCGACCATCAACAAAAGCACCATAGTCTTGACATTCAGAATAGGGAAGAAAATCCAATTAACATTTCAGTCAAAATAAACTGCTAAAATGGATATTTTCCTTTCTTGGATTCATATGACCATCAACAAACATGTACTTGTACTAAAGGTCATTTTTTTCTGTTTTTCCACACAATCGATTTTAATGCATAGATTAAACTTGAGAGTAGCTCCAATCACCAAAAATACACAGAATGATTCAAGTTGAAAACAAAAACCCTTCAATCAACTTAAGCCCAAATGACTACTTCCACTACCCCTTCATCCCATTCACAAACTAATGCTATTTTCTAGACATAGCATATATAATCACAAACCAAGAGGAACCCATTACAATAATAAATACCATCTCATCTAAATCAAAAAAGGAACCTTATTTACTCCATAAATACTTCAAGCCTTAAACACCATGCTCCTTTCTTTTAATAAGGAAATCCTCACACATACTGTCCGTATCCATTCAATTTTCCATCTTTCACTCATTCCTACTCATTGATTATCAAGATCAACACCATTTCAAACACATAACAAGTTAAATTACAGACACAATCAGGAACGTGAACAGCACCAAACCAAAAAGCTACAACCAAATGGAAGAAACAAAGAAACGAAACAAAAAGGTCTTACCAGTTTCGATAGCCAAGCCAAGAAATGAATTCTTCCTCTTCTCAAAAGCTTTAAGACTCAAGTAGCCAGCAAAGATAAGAACCAATCCCGTGCCAGCACCCCCTCCTAATGATGCCATACTCCCTTTCTTCAAATACCCAATAACCCCTCCAATCACAAGAACCAAACCATAAGGGATTGTGAAGCAGAAATCATGCATCTTTCTTGGTTTTCTTGATTCCAAGATCGAAACTTTTTCTTCACAGATCAAGCAAAGAATGAGTATTTTTTCTGTTGGTCAACTGTTTTTGGTCGACCAGAAATGAATTGATTTTATTATTTTTGTTTCCTGATTTGCCCTGGGGACTGTCAAGGGAGTTATACAAAACGTGGTCGTTTTGTTAGTTCTAATTGTAAATGGAAAGTGGTGGGGGGACCATTTATCATTATCGGAGTGTGGCAAGCACGGTGGGAAGGAGTCAAGGAGTTATTCGTGATCAAGTTTGGTTATTTGTTGCATTATGGTCCTTGTATTTTTATAGTAATGACAAATTGAGCATTTTATAGAAACATTTTGCTTGTTGAGTTTCTCTAGTTTCGACATTGGATTTTTGTTCTTCTTTTTTGTGTTGATTGGTAACTTGTTAAATAACATGTACAATTGTTCAATGGGGAGATATTATAAAGTTTTTAAAAATAAATTAATATGTAAATTGTTTAAGTTATAAAGAAATTTTTTATGGCAACATGATTTATCACCATTGTTTATAGTTGTCAAATCCAATTTAAAAATAAAATTGAAAAAAAAATCTAAATTATTAAATCAACCCATGAATCCTCGAATCTACTATATATATATATATATTTGTACTGTCTAGATTGGGTTTAGTTAAGCTTACCGAATCATTAAAAATTCAGTCAAAAAACCTCTTGAGAAATATGCTGAGAGCACCCAACCAAAGAGACTAAAAATGTAACAAAGTAGCAGAATATTGAGACACAAACAGATCCAAATGAACAAAGTCTAATGGGTTTGGGGCAGAAAAGAAAACAAAAGCAAAGCACGTTTTAAAAATTTCTGTTAGAATGCTCGGTAAAAAAAGTTAAATTTTCTACAAAATAATTTCATTTAAATAAATAAAAATAGTATAATTTGAATAAAAAAATGGATAGAATATTTTAAAAATAGATGAAATTTATTAATTAAAAAGATAGTTATAAAATCAGGACCTACCTGACGGATAGATTTAGGATCTAAACCAATCCAAGGTAAAGAATAAATAGAAAAATAAATTAACCTAATTTTATCTAATAAAAAAATTAGATTGCCTCGTAACTCGATAACTTAAGTAAAAATAAGTCAAAACTTAATCAAAACTCAATAATTTTTAAAAAATTATTATTTAAAATTTTTTTAAAAAAAAAATTAACTCATGCTGTAAACCGAGCTCGTACCAGATCAAAGAGTTTTTGAAGTCAAATTGATATCAAACATTGTTTAATGGTAACATTAAAACTATATATATGGGATATTAGGTAGTGTGGTAAAGTATTTTTTATTTAAAAATATATTTTAATAAAAAAATTATTTTAAAAAAATATAAAATAATATTAATTTAAAAAAAAAAAATTAAAGGAGTTATATTTCTAAGGTTTGCATGTAAGAGAACGTCGCAACTTTTCACAGTACTCTAATGCTGGTTTGTTTTCGTAGCCGGATCCAAACCCCAACCCGAACCAACTCGTTATATTCAATCCCCATATCTCTCCCCTCCGAAACCCCAAACGCATCAAAAACCCTAATGGCAGCGCCAGGAACCCAATTGAAATCCAAGCGACCCACTTGCCCATCTTGCTCCAAACCCGCAATTCTCTGTATCTGCGTTCGGATCCAGAACCCGGGTCTTCAAAACAAGGTAAACATCACCATTCTCCAACACAGTTTAGAGAGAAAACACGCTCTTAATTCTGCAAGAATCGCAAGGGTAGGGCTTCAAAATGTCACTTTGAGCACTGTTTCTGATGTTAAATTCGATGCCAAGTTCATGATCCATTTGTTTGACCCGGGTCATGATTCGGGTCAAGATGGAGAAAACAGTTCAGATTTGTATCATGTTATGGATGATAAAGCTGATGAATTCGATGCCAGTCATGTAACTAAAGGTGGTAAAGAGCCAGTGATTACTTGTAGTATAGGTAAATATGGAATTGTTACTAATATTAGTATTGGTAATGTGTGGATGCCTCATGTTCAGTGGAAAAGAAGGCTAAGTTTTGATAAGATTTTGGCCTCAAAAGTGGCTGTTGATGATTTGGAAAAAGGGTTTGTTGTTAAAAAGCTGCAAAAGAGAAGGGTAGATGGGAGTGAAGAATTGGAAGAGGTAGAAGAGTTTGAAGTTGCGGTGCCTCCAGGGTCAGTGCTTTTATTTCCTAGCAAGAACGCATTGGATGTTGATGGTCTTAAAGCAATGGATTTTGAAGCGAAGAATTTGATTGTTTTAGATGGGACATGGTCAAAGGCAAGGAGAATGTATTGTGAGAATCCGTGGTTGAGGTTCTTGCCGCATTTGAAGTTGGACTTGGATAGGTTGAGTTTGTATAGTGAGGTTAGGCAACAACCAAAAGCTGGTTATTTGTCTACTATTGAGAGCATTGTTTATGCGTTGGAGGAAATAGGGGATTATCCTGAAGGCTTGGATAATCTATTGGGTGTTTTTGAGTCGATGGTTGGTGATCAAAGAAGATTTAAAAATGAGAGGCTGAGCAAGCTCTCTTCTGCATAATCATTCTGCTTGCTATTGTAATTTTATCTTATTTATGCAATACCATTTTAATATGGAGGTGACTTCAATGACTTGCGAACCTCAAAACACAGTGCTTGCATCCAGTTGGGACTTGAGATGCTTCATCTTATCTATTATCTATCTTGAATTATGTTGTTGACTCATGCATTCATGTCTTCCTGATTTGCTGTTGTGGACTGTAGAAAGTTGATGTGGCTTAGTGAAATTTAATAGTCTGTGCATGGACCTTTGATTGTCTTGATATTACTCTGAGAAAAGATATACACGATACGACTAAGCTCAGCTTTTAAGAATTCTGTAGCTGAAATTAATTGTCCCTAGTCATTACGGATGCAGAGAACATTAGCACTGGAGTGAAAAATGCCAAAAATAATGGCAGTTTGCTGTAACTGATGGTTTTACTTTACTGTCTTGACAAGAAAATGCAAAGGGCAGATTTGCACTCGATCAAGGCTGATAGCATGATAAACTGCTGCATTTAATCATCTTTGAGATGGTGCCTGAATAGCAAGATGTGTAAGCGAAGGAATATGTTTGCCTGCACTGCAGAATTGAGTTGTATCTGTAGAACATTGTAATTTAGGTTGCAGATTTTGAGTCAAGTAATTGTATTGTGTGCTCTTAGTTGCAAGGTCTTGAACTTCATTCTACAATTCTCTTCGTTAATGAATTCTCATTCTCTTTATTAAGATTTTGAAGTAGGATGAAGTTCATGTAATCTTCGTCGAAAAGCAGGCATTGATTTGACATGGTAAAAGATATGCTCTTTATGATTAGCAGCTTAGCTACAACATGGGATCGATCGATCCAAGAAGCTAACCTTTTTCAAATTAAACATTTAGAAGGGCAATCATGCAGGATAAATGAATTAGTCAATGGATCGTAGAAGATTGCAACACTTTACTAGAAGTTGCTAGTCAAGGCATACAAATGCGAGAAAATTAGTAAGACAGTTACACTGTAGCTATAAATTTAGTAGCTGTCATGATCCTGACATAAACATTCAGCCCTGTGCTTCTACACTGATATCTCCTTATGTTCTCTTCTTGGTGTATTTATTAATTCACCAAACACTCAATATCATGTTATCAAAACCTCCACCAGAAAGCTATATTAAGCTTCAAAACTGATTTTGTCAGTAGGATTTAGTTTCTCTGGTTAGTTCCTTGTACTCTCTTTGAAAAATCGCTTTTTCTCAAGTGAAAAAAAATCAAGAAAATACAATCAGGGCAGGTTTCTTTCACTATATGGGCAAGAAAATCAAGAACGAGCGAACCAGTGCCGTGCAACATTGCAATGAAGCTAAGGTCTCAGCCTTACAGATGACATTCTGTCACTGCCATCTTTCATTTGGTGAGAGAGAGACAAAGATCACTAGGTCAGGGTCTCTCTCTCTTTCTTTATGGGAGGACTAGTAAGTTTAAATAGACTTCAATATTAATTATAGTTGGCTGATTGATGGTTCAAGAGACGGGAGAGTCTTCTTTTTAGGGAGTAAGATTTGAAACATATCCTGTAATGTTTTCTTAGAAATTTGAGAGATTCTATGATCCCTTTTAGGCTTTTATGATTTAATTGGTAACTAATTTCCAACCCTTTTTAAGTTAACTTGTCTGTTTTCATATACATAGCTTGGTTTTTCCTAAACTAACATGAATATGCTTTTTATTCTCTAAAGCTTAGTCTCTCCTCACTACTGGATGATCAAGATTATAGATAGAAGAGATTACTGCTTGTGACACCTTTTGGATTAGTTGGCACGCTCTTGCAGGCTAGCCTAATAACCTGCCAATATGAATAAATTGTGTCGTTCTTCACTTAATTGCAGTATAAGAAATTTCTTCTGCAATTTATTCTGCCATTTCAGTATCTGTCATGTCTGTTCTAGTCAATGGACTCCCGCTTGCAAAAAGAAAAAAACAAGAAGAAGAAGAAGAAATCTTTAATGCTAGTAGCAATGAAGACTGCTTCTTCACTATATGGAACAAGGCATAATGACTTCATTCACTACATCCAAGGAGGTGTGATTTACACTTGGAAGCCTCATTGATTGTACCTCCTTTGATAATTTAAATATAAACTCTCAAGAGCTTTTTGTTTTTTTTTTTACACAGCAGTGTAATTTAACCTTCTGCTGCACCAAATGGCAGTAAAGTTCCTTTCTTTCACTCACAAAACCCTAACCCAAAACCCTAAATCAAAATCCCTCTACGTTTCTTACTTCCTAAACCACACTCTCTCTCAAGACCAATATGACCCGCCATTTTCTCTCACCAAAAAACCCAAACCCAAAAACACCACCGAGCCGGAAGAAACGCCTGACCCGAATAACGACCCGAAACTCCCTGTAAAATCGGACCTTCCTTTTGACTTCAGATACTCATATTCTGAGTCAAATCCTGCAATTGAGCCAATTGGGTATCGTGAACCGAAACGCTTTTCTCCATTCGGACCCGGTCGCCTTGATAGGAAATGGACTGGCACCGCTGCTCCGACCCAGTGGGAGACGGACATGGATAAGTTAATGGAGGAGAGGAATCGGGTTCTTGGGGACCCACTTACGGAGGAGGAGGAGGCGGAGCTTGTGGAGCGGTATCGCCATAGTGATTGCTCCAGGCAAATCAATTTGGGTAATTTAGTTACATTAAGATGACATATCATCTATTATATGCCCAATGAACGACTTGTTGTTTTGATCAATTTGTTTGCTTTATCTTGGTGGTAGGCAAGGGAGGGGTTACTCACAATATGTTGGATGATATTCACAACCATTGGAAGAGAGCTGAAGCTGTGAGGATCAAGTGTTTGGGAGTACCAACTCTTGACATGGACAATGTTTGTTTCCATCTTGAGGTGTTGAGCTAAATACAAAGTCTCATAGAATTTTATTTCATAGAGTTGGAATTCATTGTATCAACCAATCATACATAGTTTTTGGTGTTTGTTAGCTGATGTAGATGATAGTGTTTTTTTGTAGGATAAATCTGGTGGGAAGGTTATCTGTAGGAACATTAATATCCTTCTTTTGTATCGGGGTCGAAATTATGATCCTGAGAACCGGCCTGTTATTCCCCTCATGTTGTGGAAGCCTTATGCGCCTATATATCCGAAGCTTGTTAAGAATGTGGCTGATGGTTTGACGTTTGAAGAGACGAAAGAAATGAGAAACAGAGGATTGAATTCTCTGCCCCTGATGAAACTCAGTAAGTGAAATGTATTATCTAGGGTTGGATAGATTGTTGCTTTAAATAAATTTCAAGGTGATTGAAAGTGGAGGGTGTGTAAGTGGTGTGTTAACTTTGAACGCTGTGAATCTGTGTTCAGCCAGGAATGGTGTGTATGTGAATGTGGTTGACAGAGTGAGGGATGCTTTTGAAACTGAGGAAGTTGTGAGACTGGACTGCAAACATGTGGGTACGAGTGACTGCAAAAAGATTGGTGTGAAACTAAAGGTACGAGTATGACTCAAGCATTACATTTGTTATTTATAAAATCATACATGAATGTCTCGCATGACCTTTTATTCCCGAACTGTAGGATTTGGTACCTTGTGTTCCTATTTTATTCAAGGATGAGCAGATTATTCTTTGGAGGGGCAAGAGAAATCCGGAACTGGAATCATCAACTGCCTTAGCGCAAACTTTAGATACTTGACTAGGCTGTGTTTTTGGCTAGCCAGGATTGCTGATTGCAGTTTGCTTGTTCTCTAAACACACTCAACTGGCTGAGACAACATGGATTGGCTTGGTTTACCTGATCAAACCAACAACATATCATCCTTCGTCACTTGTTTGGTGTGACAGTTGGAATGCCGAAAGGTGCATCCATTACCTTCTTCGCGTAAAGGACTATAGCGTTGCCCATTTGCTTAAAATTGGCAGTCTGTTAGACTAAAATTGAGGCCTGATTTGTACAATCTTATCACATTGCAAGAACTCGTGTATTTTCTTGTTTGGGATTGTATCTAAAACTCACTCTTGTCAAACCGCAATATCCTTTGTTGTTTCTATATCCGGAATTGTGATCGTGGGTCATTATGCCATCTTAGGTGTAAAGAAAGATGAGACAGAACTCTGAAGTTTTAGGTTCTTAAAAGTCTTCTTATCCTCTTCAAGTTTTGATACTATGTTGTTGATGCTTGAGGATTTCCCATGGCACATAAAATTAGGTGCATGTAAAGACGTACAAGAAATTGGATCTATCGCTATAGTCTGGCTACCCTCTTACTTGTTTTGTACGATAGGATCCACCGAAAGGGTATAACCATAAGCTCGCTTTTTTTGTTTCTTTTTGGTAGGATTGGTAGGCATACTAGATCTTGGATTACATCGAGGAGTTCTTTCTGTTCCATAAAGTGGCCGTTTTCGCTTATGGAATTTCACAAGCTTGCCTCTTATTCCGATCCCAGCGGAATATGAACTCAAGATTTCTAACTTTGACTTGCAAGCTCAACCCCTCGAATTAAATTATCTAATCAGTAATGCTTTTTAATGGAAAAATAAAAATGTTGCTGTTACCCATTTTCAGACAGTAGCACCTGCCAGGCAGATCAATAGTTCTTCGTTCAGATATTTGATCATTATTTGAGGATCAAGAATACTGTTTCATAGCTCTTTCACCTGAATCCACCAATCCCTCTTGGTACCAAACTCTTTGAAATTATGTGTTGTAACCATCATTGTTTTTTTCTCTTGGCCCCCTAGTGTTATAGCAAGTAGAGATATCTAAAAGGCCATCTACTAGCCAACCAACACAGGAAGAACAGCATCCTTAGGTGAACGACTTGAAATTATCATTCGTAAGAAACAAGTGAAATACAACAGCAGCTAGAAGTTACTATATTCTATACCCCAGACAAGAGGTGATGGCTTCATTTTATCTACTTGACTGAGATAGGCATGGTAGACTGTGTATCACGACTATTTACTTTGACTCGCTCGGGTAAAGTTTCGTCCCATTTTAGGGTGACAGGAACCAAAGTTTGAGCATTAAGGTCCCGAGAGAATCTTCATCAGTTCATGTTTCTTTTCAGCGATGCATCCAGAATTCTCCAATGAAGTTATCCAGACCTGATCTGATCTAACAGACTCATCGTCATCGTTCCTGTGCCAACTCCAGTAGGCATGAGTTGAATTCGCTAATTTGAGCTCGCCATGGCCAAAACTTGCTTCACGGAAGACTGACCAAACTGGTTGTGGGTTTTTGTATCTGTTAATGATATGAAGAAAATTAGATTGTAAGCAAGACAAAGAACTACTCGTTTCGAAAACATTATTTTCAAAATCTTTTGGTTCTATAAAAGTTAGCTCGCAACATAAAGTTGTTTGAGTGAGGACATACTTGCTCGCTAAACCTTCTCTGTTTCCTCCATCTCCGATCGTAATATGGACAGCACCACATGGATCCAATTTTCCTTTGTTCACGCGTTCCTATCAAAGAGAATGCCAGATAATATAATCAATGTTTCATGAAACTGAGATAATATAAACAATGTTTCATGAAATCGAGGATGACAGAAACGTAAAGGCAAATGCAAATGCAAATGCAGACAGACTCCTAAACAATTTCCTTGTTCATCATTTAGGGTAACACTCTCGTCAAGAGAATTTGAACGACAAAACTATAAGGAATGCAAATCGAAAACTTTATACTTTATAGTGAATGAAAATAAGTCAAGACAAAGATACTTTAGGGAGTATCCCTGGATCTCTGCAAAGGAAATTCTATACCATACCGTGCGTTCATAAGCATGCACATGGCCAGCTAGCACAATATCCACACTAGCAGCGTAATGATAGCTGCCAGCATTCTGTCCCCTTCATCTTGATGAGCCTCGTTGCTATTATACCATGGGACGTGGAATAGTACGATCAGCCAAGGTGTCTTCTTTCGATCCACCTTTGCAACATCAGCCTGTAGATCAATTATGATAGTGAAACCCCAGTATTAGAAGCAACTAAAATATTCTCTATTCCTCATGGAGCTTTGAACAAAGAAGAAAGAAGGACAAGAGAACAAACAAGACACCTATCATGTATGCTCATGAAAAGATGGAACTTGAAGCATTTTGCATTAACTTTTGAAATGGCTCAGCCTTTTGTTTTTTTTGGAGGCTTTCACCCGCACCGAAGCAACTTGCATTAACTTTTGAAAGGCCTTGTTCATGGTGTGATCACTAATATGCTGCATCTTAATAATCTAAATTTCAATACGGTACGGATCTATGTTGACAAAATGAGATTGATAGTATTTGATACAGTTTCACGTGCTGCTTTCCAAGTTCTACAAATCAACTAGTCCGAATAAATGTTAAGATAATTCAGGGAAGGACAATAGTAAGTCTTGCATTGTTTCATAATGCCTTAGATGACACACAAACAAAGGACACACATAGCCAGGAGCATGGAATCACAACATGCTGTTGACAGGTGCGAAAGAACCACGTGTATACATCAAATAATTATTTCCAAATTTCCTGCCAGCGAGTCTCTTGACAAATTCACATTTTCTTACCAGCTCATTGAGCCTTTTGTTAATAAACTACTATTTGCACTTAAAACAGAAAAGGAAAGAAGATCACATTGTAAGAGGATAAAGATTTAACTAACCTTGAGCCAGTTATATTGATCCGAGTGCTCATCGTAATCTGTATATGAGCCAAGCATAATAATGTGAGCCCCTGCAACTTCAAAAGAATAATAAAGATTTGAACTTGATCCACTCTCCTCATATGGCATCTTCCATCTAGAATTGTAGGATTGAAAACCATCCTTAAAGAACATAATGCTTTCCTTTTCATGATTCCCCTGTGTTACCATCCATGGTCTTGCACTGGCAAGTGGCTCAACCAGCTCGCCAAATGTGTCCCAGCGGTGCTGTATGTAATCAGCATATGAAAGGTCTCCAGGAAGCAGATGCACATCATATTTGCATAGGTCAATATGATCTAGTGTCGATTTAGTCCATCCAGTTTGGCCTAAATCTCCTGCCACAGCAAACATAACAGGGAACTGAGCTGGAGGAGTCTTGAGCTTGTACTCAGGACCTCCTCCACCACATCGATAGTAATAAACCGTGTTATCTTCCAGCGGCCCAATGACTGTGTGGTGTATCTTTCCAGAGCTATAAAATAGATAACTATACGAAGTGCTCTCTCCTTGAGACTTATTGCTGTATCTTCCAGGAGAAGTTCCATATTCAACCATGGGTAGGGTAGATTTATCATTGGAGACCCATGAGACTCGCATGTGCTTGTCTCCAGCCAAAGAGATGTGCACCTACAATAGGGGATTCATTGAGCCAAAGCACTTCAAAACCAAATCAACATCATAAATTACCTTGAAATCCAGAAAAACCATTGTTCCAAAGCATTTCACAGAGTCACAGACAAGAAAAGCATCTCAGAAACAACTCTTTGGGGGAACTTCAGCATGTGATACAGACACCCACCAAATCAAGTCCAATAAAACAACAATCAACATCAATAAAATCAAGAGTTCCAATGCAACTAAACAGCAACAATTCAACACATTCAAAAAGTAACACTTTTTCTTGACTTTATCCTATTCAATAAACTGTTTTTTCATCAAAAGAACCCGGATGAAGAAAACAAAGAAAAAACCCTGGATCAGATAATTGGAAAAGAAACAATCTTTAACACCAAAACCAATGCAAAACACAACCTGATCAACAGAACAGGAAGAGGGATGATAAGATAACCTGTTGGGGATGAGAAGACAACTTTGAATTCCAAGGAAAATGAAGGGTCTTCCGAGGTGGAGGTCTAATGTATTCACAGGTAGCAGCTGCAGAGATTAGCAGAAACACAAACAAAACCAGTTTTGGCTCCATTGTTTGATTTTCAGTTAGTTACTATTATTGTATGAAAGAGAGATCAGACAATTTATATTGTTTGTTTTGCTTGAACTGGTAGTATCTAGCCAAGTTTGTCCTGTTTTGATGACGGGTCTGCCCTTAATACAAGGGGCAGGTACATGACAGAAAAAGGGTTAATGTCAGGCATATTTTCTTGTCACTGACCCATGATTTCTTTCTTGGAAGTATGTTTTTACTTTTTCATGGGAGTGGGAGATAATGATCATGTATTCATGCTCCACTTCCGCATGGTTTCACGTTAATGTATTTTTCATGAAAAGACAATTTTCATAAATTATGTTTAGTAAAAAATAATTTATGAGTATCACCGATCAACAACTAGCTGTAATGTATTACCTATTTATTTTTTTAATAAAAATATTATTTTAATTTTAAAAAAAAATTAATCTAATAATTCGAGCCTCAAACGAGTTAACCGTAGTAAAAGATTTAAAAAGTATAATCGGTACTAAATAAATTCTCATACAATTTTAATATACATAATCAGAATCTAGCAAGATACTTGATTATCCAAACTTTTCTTTTCTTGATAATTTGCTGCCAGAGAACAAGAAATCATATTTTTCTAGGGCGACCAAGTATTTAAATTATGAATTTATTAAAATAAATAAAAAGCAATGTATAGAAATATTTGTTAACCACCATGGTTCCTTGAACATGGTTCATTTAATTTAGAAATTATTATAATATAATATTAATTATATTATATATGGAATATTCGCAAAATTAATCAATGATGATAATAATTACATTAGGATCAATTAATTATTCTAAATTAGAAAGAGCGGCTCAACACAACTACTCTTCATTTATGCACAAAAATTGGATGGGTGTTTGGTAAATAAAGTATGCACAAATTAATAATCCTAGTTAGGTTTTAAATTAAGCTGGTTTTGATATTGATTTTGCTAAATTTATGTGACCTAGTCAGTTAATTTATGAGTTAGGTGATTTGTTAAACAAGATCTTAACCCAAACAAAGTAATACAAGAAAAAAAAAAAGAAAAAAAAAAAGGCAATAACACATATTGAATTCAACTAATCAATCACGTATTGATAAATAATTTAATAACCCGGTCAATTTTTTTTTCAAGCAAGATTCTCAGTTGGTATGTGACAAGCATGCAAAACAGTTTGAAGTGACCTCCAAAATTGTTTAAATTTTCAAACAGAATAGATTATTTTCACACGTTATGCTAATATATATACACACACACAAGAGAGAGAGAGAGAGTGTATATTAATGTATAACCTGAATAATTTGATAGATTCAAAAGTAATTCGAGCCATCAATAAAAATATAATTTTATTTAAAATAAATATTTAATATGGTATTTTATATAAATATTCAATCGATAATATATTAAGTCGATTTGAATCAACTAGGATTAACTTATAAATTCGTAAGTATGAGATTATAATAACCTCAACAAATCAAAACAAATTATAAAGCTTAATTTCCAATAAAATTAATGTTGAATGATGAAATTGATAAAAAAAAAAATCAATTAAAAAGGATCAAAAAAAGATGACCCGAGTCAACCCGACTTAACTTGACAAACTCATGACTCAGATCATGAGACTAAGAAAACTTAATAACAAGCAAATTAAAATATATTATGAAATACGATTCTCAATCAACCTAGTGATGTAAGATGAAATTGAAAAGAAAAAAAAATCAATTAAAAATGACACAAAAAACAACTCGAGTCAATTCGTCAAATTAATATGTGACCCGAGCCATAAAAAGAGGATAATCAACCTCATAGAAAGCAAACCAAAAGAAGTTACAAGGCTTAATTTTCAATCAACTCAATTTTAAAGGATGAAACTGAGATAAAAAGTCAATTAGAAAAGAGAAAGAAAAACTCGAGTCAATCGAGTTAACTCATCAAACATGTAATTTGGGTTATAATACTAGGGTACCTTCATAAAAAATAGATCGAAAATTATGAAGATTAATTTCCAATAAATCTAATATTGAAAGATGCAATTAAAATTGATAAATTGATTAAAAAAAACACAAAAATTAACTTGATTCAACTCAAGTTAACATATCAAATCACGAACTAAATCATAAGATTAAATTAAAATAATCTCACATAAAACAAATTAAAACAAATCAAAATTTATAATTATAAATAAATTTAATTTTAAAGGTTGAATTTAAAATAATAATAATAATAACTCATGTCGTTTGAGATAATTTAAACTTGTATTTGAGATTACATGACTGATACATTTATAAAAATTAAGTTAAAAAATGTAAATTATAATACTTAATAAATTTAATATTAAAAAAAAAGTGTCACGAGAAAGGTACACCAAGACTCTCATCTTTTGGTTTTTTTTAGGGTTAATGTGAATGGATTTATCTTTTAGAAAGTAACATATATTTCGTCATTTCTAGCTGACTTTTTGGGTCTCCCGGGTCCCATCTAAATGACAGATTTGCCCTTAATTTTCATTTCCAGAGGGGAAATAATGAAATATATCTCTAAGTCACCTCAAACATCAAATCCATACTAAAATTAAGAGATTTATTATTCAAATTAATAGATTTGGAACCCTATCCCTTCAACAATCATCATGCCCACTCCCTCCATAATCGATGTTAGATTTAGATCTGCTCTAGCCGGGAAAAAAAAAAAAAAAAGCCTCGGAATTTATTTTTAATATAAAGTTTTGTTTGTTAACAGCTAGCTACGCGTTAGCCGCAACTAGTGATGGCTAGCAGAAATTAATGTCATACCAAAACACGTGAACTCGACAGTGATTTAACGTTTGGATGTCTGTCCATAATTTTCGTACGTTTGTCTCATTGAGCAATCATAATAAATGAAGTGTGAGAATAACTTATGACTTGGTTCTTTCAAGGAAAATAATTTGTTTATTAATTATTTTATTCATTAAAATATTTTGAAAAAAATTTTTTATTTTAATTAAATTTTTTATGTTTTTTATCTATATTAATATCAAAAATATATTATTTTAATATATTTTCATATAAAAATAATTGCTATTATAATATAAACATCCTATTTAGTGGCCACCATTTTAATAGTAATTTAAATATGATTATTTATAAATATTATAAAAAAAAAATATTTCCTGAATCATTATTTCTTTCTATTCAAACTATATGGATATTTTAAAACTATTTTACACTATAATTGAGATTAAATATTTTTTTAAATAATTTTAAAAACTCACACAAAATTTCATTAAAAGTTTCTCTTAAGATTTACACATAAAATCAAAGAACATTAGACTACCCTTAACCACATGCTCATTGAAATTATTGAAAATGAATTATACAATGTTCGGTCTACCTAATTGTAGACTTCTATATTTATATATATATATATATATTATATATATATATATATATATATATATATATATATAATATCGTTTGGAAACGCGGTTGTACACATGTTTTAAAAAAAAATTAAAATTTTTTTTGCTAAAAGTTATTTTTTATATATATATTTTAGATCAATTTGATGAGTTGATCTTAAGAATAATTTTTTAAAAAATATACATCTTTTTAATGCATTTCAACATAAAAAATACTTTAAAAAATAACCACAATCATACTTCAAAACAGATCATAATCCCTGTCGCACCCCAAAAAATCCAATCGCGGGTTTGACTGGCGAATTTTTTTTTTTTTGATTTACTGATTTGGTTCTTTGGAGTCGCCACCTAGTATTTTGGTCACTAGGAACCCTAACTGGTCTCAGAGATCGGGTACGGAGACTGGTTGCGTAAAGGGAAGGTATTAGCACCCCAAATACGCCCTACCTAAGGTAAGCTGCATTGTTTTATTGTCTGATAAAAACTAAAGTGTTATTGTACTTCTAGTCGTTGGTCTGTCTATGGTTCAAGATAAATCCTCCTCGGTAAGAAGGTCTTTTATCTTATCGGGTAAAATCCTAACCGTTCTAACGTCTATACCAAAACTTTATTAATAATATTTAGGAATACGTTTTACGTATAAATTCGTAATCCCAAATACTAAAAAAACAAAAAGATTTTTTTAGAATTTTTGAAATATTGGCCTAGTTCTCATGGCTTGAATAAACTGGTTATTAAAGCCAAAATGCATGCTAATACATATATTGTTTTGAAAATTTTCTTTGTTGTGTGAAAATATGATGTTATAATATATATATATATATATATATTGGAGAGACTAGGCCGTATTTTAAAACAAAAACAATTTTTGGAAAATATTATTTTTTTATGCTTTGACGAAAATCGGGTATTTTAATACTGAGCTTGTATCCTTACGGTATAAAAATACAACCCAATATTAATCCACTTTGATAAAAATATGCAGAAAAATCAACAACATTTTTAGGGACTTTTTAGAATTTTTTTTGAAAGCAAAAACATTTTTTATTCTGAAAATCTTTGATATTTTGACGAAAACCGGGTATTTTTAACACTGGTTTTGTATCTTTACGGTATAAAAATACAAACCAACATTAAACCACTTTGAAAAATATGCAGAAAAATCAACAATATTTTTTAAGATTTTTCAAAATATTTTTTTATATATATATTTATATATATAACATATATACACACATATATTATAAATTTATAATATATATAATATAAAAAAAACGGGCTGGGCCGGCCCAAATAAACGGGCCGGACTCAGCCCAACAAGGAAAGGTTGGGCCGAACTCGGCCCAACCGAAAATTCTTCTTCAGTCTGGGCCCGGACCGCCCAGACTCCAGGGGCGGGCCAGCATCGGGCTGGCCCGGCGCCAGCGCAGCAGGGGGAGAATTATTTTTCTCCCCCCCCGCCTCCTGCATGCAACATGCAGGAGGCAAGACTGCCACGAAAAGAATGCAGGGAGAAGAAATGGGTACCTGGCGTGGAGGCGGTCGCTGGGGAGCTGCGGTGGCGTGGCGGGCTCGCGGACGGCGGCGCTGTGGCTGTTCAAGCGGCGGAGAGAAAAGATTTCTTCCTCTTCCCCTCTTCTTTTTTCGTTTTCTCTCTCTTTTCCTTCCTTTCTCTTTGTTTTCTGTTTTCTTTTCTTTTGTTTTCGGTTTATTCCTTTCTCTTTCCCTCTCTCTTTTGTTCTCTCTTCTCTCTCTCCTCTCTCTCTCTCTCTCTATTCCTCTCGGTCTCCTCCTCTTTTTTTTCGCCCTGTTCTTCTTTCGGTTCTCTATTTATAGAACCAGTGAGCGCGACTTCAACGTGGAGCCCAGGAGCGGCTGGTCGGGGAGCGGCTGTCCAGGCGGGCCTCCCTCGGCTTCGGCAGCGGCGGGTGGTCGGCCAGTGTTCTGTCGGTGGCCCACCGGCGTGGGTCCTCGGGTGGTCGGTGGGCAAGAGGGACCTGCAAAGAATTAACAAATGCAAACTTTTCCTTCTTCCCCGCTGTAATGTTCGGTGGGAAGAAGAAAGGTGAATAGTGTCGTTCAAAACGGCACCGTTCGGTCTCTCTTTTTTTTTTTAATATGAAACGGCGTCGTTTTGGACAAAACGCGCCGTTTCATTGAAACAGGGCGCCAACACGCGCCAAACTTCAAATCAGCCCTCAATCATCTTTAATTCATTTCAATTGCATCCCTGCCAATTTCGGTCCCGCCCCCCATAGTTGGCCGCGTTTTTCACTTTGGTCCTTGGCCTCTGATTTTCACAATTAAGTCCTTAATTGATCAATAAACTTTCAATTTCTTCAATTAAGCCCCTGATTCAATTCCAAACAGCCCCCTCTATCTTTGCGCCTTCTCCAAATTGGTCCCTGGTTTCGGATTTTCTTAATTAAGTCCCTAATTGGCCATTAAACTTCAATATTTATGCAATTAAGCCCCTAATTTGACCCAATAAATTCCTAAAAAATATATTTTGGCCCCAGAACTTAAATTTCTTCTAATTAAAGTCCAAATTGACTTAAAAATCAATTTTTCTTACACTCAAATCCTTTATAAATTCAATTAAAAAACCAATTAAGTCCATAAACCTCCAAATTTGGACTTTTCTCCTCAAAAATCAAATTTTTTATCCATCAGGGCTCTTATCCTTCAAGAATATATTGTCAAAAATCCATCTTTGTATTTTTATCCTCCTTGACTGATTTTTCTGACCACTTTCTGAGCGCTTCTGCCTCCTGTTATTTTTCTAACCTCCTTTGGCTATTTATTTTATTACATTTATTTGGGGACCCGAAAATGGGTTACAACAGATGCCCCCTCTTTATAATACTTACGGAGCATGGGTTTTGCGCAGTAAGTGTTATAAAGATAAAACCAAAACAGAACTCCCGAAACTGATCTGGTTGAAGCTTAATTGATCTAGAACTTTGTCTTTTACAACAATCCTCCTTAGCCCCAAAAACTATGATCAAAACTTAGTCATCTCAAGATCCTTATCCAGCGATCCTCTGAATTCTTACTTTAGTTTGATCAACATGTAAATCCATCCGAGATCCCATCTGGTGATCTTCTTTAACCAGGAATCCCATCTGGCGATTCCTTTACCCATAACCAAAAAAAATGTGTGTGTGGTCTCATTATGATGGGTGACTTGCCCGAGTGGAAAAGGGAAAGAGTGGTTTCATTCTTTGGGTGACCTGTCCGAGTGGAAAAGGGAAAGAGTGGTCTCATTCTTTGGGTGACCTACCCAGGTAAAAAAAAATGGAGAATGGTCTCATTCTTATGGGTGACCTACCCAGAAAAAATAATGGTCTCATTGTGATGGGTGACCTACCCAAGGAAAAAGGAAGAGTGGTCTCATTCTTTGGGTGACCTACCCAGGGGAAGGAATGGCCTCATTCTTATGGGTGACCTACCCAGGTAAAAAAGATGGAGAATGGTCTCATTCTTATGGGTGACCTACCCAGAAAAATAATGGTCTCATTGTGAAGGGTGACCTACCCAAGGAAAAAGGAAGAGTGGTCTCATTCTTTGGGTGACCTACCCAGGGGAGGAATGGCCTCATTCTTATGGGTGACCTACCCAGGTAAAAAAAAATGGAGAATGGTCTCATTTTATGGGACCTACCCAAGGAAAAAGAAAGAGTGTCATTTTGGGTGACCTACCCAGGGAAGAAATGGCCTCCATTCTTATGGGTGACCTACCCAGAAAAAATGATGGTCTCATTGTATGGGTGACCTACCCAGAAAAAATGGTCTCATTGTATGGGTGACCTACCCAAGAAAAATGATGGTCTCATTGTTGGGTGACCTACCCAGGAAATGGCTCATTGTATGGGTGACCTACCCAGAAAAAAATGAGAATGGTCTCATTGTATGGGTGACCTACCCAGAAAAATAATGGTCTCATTGTATGGGTGACCTACCCAAGAAAAATGATGGTCTCATTGTTGGGTGACCTACCCAGGGGAAAATTCTTAGTAAACTCCATGCTTTTCTAAGAAATGGTTTCAATATGAGGTCCCTTCTGGCGACCTTCCTTGATGAATGTCGAAGTACGAGATCCCTTCTGGCGATCTCAAATAACTTGGAATCCCATCTGGCGATTCCTTTTATTCAAAGCTGAAATATTAGGTCCCTTCTGGCGACCTTCATGAATATCGAAATACGAGATCCCTTCTGGCGATCTCCTTTAGCCAAACAACTTGGAATCCCATCTGGCGATTCCTTTTATACAAAGCTGAAATTTGAGGTCCCTTCTGGCGACCTCCATCGAAATACGAAGATTCTGGCGATCTCAACAACTTGGAATCCCATCTGGATTCCTTTTATTCAAAAGCTGAAATATGAGGTCCCTTCTGGCGACCTCCATCGAAATAACGAGATCCCTTCTGGCGATCTCAACAACTTGGAATCCATCTGGCGATTCCTTTTTACCGAATGCTATCGATGTCGTTCTTCCTGCTGGCAGGGTTTGAAAACCATTATCTTCTCTTCTTGTTGTTCTAGAATCAACTCAATGATTCTTTCTTCGTCCATAATCTTGTTGGAATGCGCTAAGATCTCCTCCTGTAACGATCCAAAAAAACATATATGCAATGATTTATGATTAGATGCAATGCATGCATTCGTACCTGGTTTTGAAACATAGGCCCATCCTCTTCTTCTAGTTCATGAGACTCCCTCTTAACATGAACTTGCTTTTGAAGTCGTATGCTGGATTCATCTCTCGTGTTGCCTATCATATTCTTGGAGAAGAAGTCTTTGACTTTCTTCAAGTAGTCCTTTTCTCAAAATGTATGACTTGTATTTGCCTCTTTGTCATGCTTTTGTCAAATGCTTTAGCTTGGTTTTCAAATACTTGTAAAAACGTAAAACTTTTCATAAAACACTCGTCTTGCCCCCAGTATAGGGGTGCGATTAGTCTGGGTTTTATATAGAGAAGAAATTCATTCAGCCAAGATAAACTCTTTTTAGAGTGAAAGATAATGATTTTTTTTCAAAATGCACATTGTTAGGTTGATAAACTCTATTTTTATCTTGAAAGAAAATTATAGTGATTATCAATTCATTATGTTCCAGAGGTAGAGGTTGTATTTCAGGGTAGCTTTTCTTAAATTTCATATTAAACCATTTTATGATACTTTATTTGTAACCACTCAAACTTGTTAAAAAATGCATAAACTCATCATTTATTTAAAGAAAAGGTAGCTCAAAGACAAACACAAAATCTGGCTGACATCATGAGCCTGATGCCCACTAGAGAAAATAAAAGCAAAGACAAAAGCAAATGACAAAAACATGCTAAGGCAAATAAAGTTGTTTTACATTTTGAAAACTACGAGAAGTTCTTGGGTCAACCCGTTCTGAAACTTCTTCTAGTGTGTGGAAAGTCAACCGAGGCAATGCTTCATCTTCCTTCCCCACTTGCGTTTCCTTGTCTTCTCCTTCGATCTCGCCTTCTTCATTATTGACGATTCTTGACCAAGGTTTTCCAACCTTTATCCCCTATCACTTTTGTCATGACCAGGCAATGGATTTGAATGATATTGGGTGTGCTTCAAATGACACCCATCCTATCTTGATGAGCTTCAACAACTTGTTCTTGAAACCGTAGCACGTTTCAAGACAATGCCCGGGAATACCAGCATGGTACTCGCAAGTCAACTCGGGCTTATACCAGATGGGGAATGGTGGCTGTAGTGGTAATGTAGGGATAGGAGCTATTTGTCCAATGCTCAGTAGTTTGGCATATAATGTCCTTCAGAGGCATGGGTAATGGCGGTAGTTGTTCTGAAATGTATCTTGTGTTTGGTCTTTGGTGGTTGTTTTGGGTGTTTGACTGATTTGCTCGATTAGGGAAAAAGGTTTGTTAAAGTTTATGTGGGCCACATGAGAGGTAGGTATTTGTGGGTTATATGAATCTGTTATCTTGTCATTGGACCCACCTTCGAAGTTGTTAACGGGACCTTTCATTTTTCTTCCGAAAAAACCCTTTGTCTCCAATGGCTCAATTATGCGTCCAGCTTTAATCCCTTGCTCTATTCTTTCCGCTATGCGTACAACATCATAGAAATGTTGAGATGAGCTACCCATTAAATGCTCATAGTAGGGTGCCTTGAATGTATTGGCGAACAAAGTCACCATCTCCGTTTCTATCAAAGGGGGTTGCACATGCATGGCCTCGTCCCTCCATCTTTGCGCATAAGCCCTTACTGATTCTTGGCTTCTCTTTTCCATTGACATAAGGCTCGTTCGATCTGGAGCAATTTCCAAATTGAACTTGTATTGCTTAAGGAAAGCCTCAACTAAATCCTTCCATTTCTTGATCTTGGCATTATCCAGCCTCATGTACCAACTTAGCGCCGACCCCGATAGACTGTCTTGGAAAAAGTAGATCAGTAACTTATCGTCATGAATCACCTCAGCCATCTTATTGCAATAAGATCGAAGGTGAGTGTTTGGGCATTCCAACCCAGTGTACTTTATAAACTCCGGTATCCTAAATTTTTGGTACCGTGATGTTTGGTACCAAGCATATTTCAGACGCTCGCATGGGGTCAAACCAGTCATTTCCCTCGACTGCTCTTAACCTTTCTTCCAAGGCTGATATCTTGTCATCGTTCATAAAACCAGTGGACCTATTATCGGAAGGCCCATCTGCCACATGATGTGAGCTTGAGGGGGCTGAATGGGAATGGAGGTGCAAAGTGCTGCCCCGTCACTGAATCTGCCCCCAAGTTCTGAGATACCCCCGGACATGAACTGACGGTGCTCCTATAGGTGGTTGGGTAGATGTTCCCTCCCCGTTCTTGGCTCTTAAAAGTTGCTCAAGCAGATTGGTCAGTCGAGAAACTTCATTTTACGATTCCAACTTCTGGTAGTGCGACTCTAATGGCTCTTTCTTCGTTTTCCATTCTTGATCTGGACCGGGTTTGGTGGACTCTGGATGTGGGACCTATGTTTCACGATCTGTAATGCATATGATAACAAAATGCGTGATGAAAATGTGATGCACAAGTGATGTGCGATGAGTATAACATTACCTAAGGACAAGCTCTATTTATTAAGTGAGAGTGGGTAGTTTTTCTATCTAGTTTTGAAGGGTCTCATATCTGCCCAGTGACGTTCTTCGTAAAGACAGTATGGGGGCGTTGCAAGGAACAGTTAAGACACGTATGCCCACCATTACCAAGCAGGCACCCAGATATGAGTTGGGTGTTTCACGCATTTAAACCCTGACCAATAGTCTTAGGGTAAATCGCTAATTCCCCACTTAACTTAAGGCTTGTGTGTGCTTTTCAAAATAAGGCAAGTGATGCATGAGACAATTTATACAATGCATGAATAATACGCGTAAAATAAAAAACAAATACGCAAATAAAAGGAAAGGCATATTAACAATAAACACACAAAAACAAATCAGACAAAAACAAAGCTTAGTCTACAAGGTCCCCAGTGGAGTCGCCATTCTGTCGCACCCCAAAAAAATCCAATTGCGGGTTCGACTGGCGAATTTTTTTTTTTTTATTTTGATTTGGTTCTTTGGAGTCGCCACCTAGTATTTTGGTCACTAGGAACCCTAACTGGTCTCAGAGATCGGGTACGGAGACTGGTTGCGTAAAGGGAAGGTATTAGCACCCCAAATACGCCCTACCTAAGGTAAGCTGCATTGTTTTATTGTCTGATAAAAACTAAGTGTTATTGTGTTTCCTAGTGTTGGTCTGTCTATGGTTCAAGAAAAATCCTCCTCGTAAGAAGGTCTTTTATCTTATCGGGTAAAATCCTAACCGTTCTAACGTCCATACCAAAATTTTATTAATAATATTTAGGAATACGTTTTACGTATAAATTCGTAATCCCAAATACTAAAAGAAAACAAAAAGATTTTTTAGAATTTTTGAAATATTGGCCTAGTTCTCATGGCTTGAATAAACTGGTTATTAAAGCCAAAATGCATGTTAATACATATATTGTTTTGAAAATTTTCTTTGTTGTGTGAAAATATGATGTTATAATATTTATATATATATATATTGGAGAGACTAGGCCGTATTTTAAAACAAAAACAATTTTTGGAAAATATTATTTTTTTATGCTTTGACGAAAATCGGGTATTTTAATACTGAGCTTGTATCCTTACGGTATAAAAATACAACCCAATATTAATCCACTTTGATAAAAATATGCAGAAAAAACAACAACATTTTTAGGGAATTTTTAGAAATTTTTTGAAAGCAAAAACATTTTTTATTCTGAAAATCTTTGATGTTTTGACGAAAACCGGGTATTTTAACACTGGTTTTGTATCTTTACGGTATAAAAATACAAACCAAATTAAACCATTTGACAAAAATATGCAGAAAAATCAACAATATTTTTTAAGATTTTTCAAAATATTTTTATATATATAAATATATTTTTTATATATATAACATATATACACACATATATATTATAATTTATAATAATATATAATATAAAAACCAAACGGGCTGGGCCGGCCCAAATAAACGGGTCGGACTCAGCCCAACAAGGAAAGGTTGGGCCGAACTCGGCCCAACCGAAAATTCTTCTTCGGTCTGGGCCCGGACCGACCCAGACCTCCAGGGGCGGGCCAGCATCGGGCTGGCCCGGCGCCAGCAGCCCAGCAGGGGGGGAGAATTATTTTTCGGCTTCGGCAGCGCGGCGGGTGGTCGGCCAGTGTCTTCTGTCGGTGGCCCACCGGCGTGGGTCCTCGGGTGGTCGGTGGGCAAGAGGGACCTGCAAAGAATTAACAAATGCAAACTTTTCCTTCTTCCCCGCTGTAATGTTCGGTGGGAAGAAGAACGGTGAATAGTGCCGTTCAAAACGGCACCGTTCGGTCTCTTTTTTTTTTTTTTTAACATGAAACGGCGTCGTTTTGGACAAAACGCGCCGTTTCATTGAAACAGGGCGCCAACATGCGCCAAACTTCAAATCAGCCCTCAATCATCTTTAATTCATTTCAATTGCATCCCTGCCAATTTCGGTCTCGCCCCCCATAGTTGGCCGCGTTTTTCACTTTGGTCCTTGGCCTCTGATTTTCACAATTAAGTCCTTAATTGATCAATAAACTTTCAATTTCTTCAATTAAGCCCCTGATTCAATTCCAAACAGCCCCCTCTATCTTTGCGCCTTCTCCAAATTGGTCCCTGGTTTCGGATTTTCTTAATTAAGTCCCTAATTGGCCATTAAACTTCAATATTTATGCAATTAAGCCCCTAATTTGACCCAATAAATTCCTAAAAAATATATTTTGGCCCCAGAACTTAAATTTCTTCTAATTAAAGTCCAAATTGACTTAAAAATCAATTTTTCTTACACTCAAATCCTTTATAAATTCAATTAAAAAACCAATTAAGTCCATAAACCTCCAAATTTGGACTTTTCTCCTCAAAAATCAAATTTTTTATCCATCAGGGCTCTTATCCTTCAAGAATATATTGTCAAAAATCCATCTTTGTATTTTTATCCTCCTTGACTGATTTTCTGACCACTTTCTGAGCGCTTCTGCCTCCTGTTATTTTCTAACCTCCTTTGGCTATTTATTTTATTACATTTATTTGGGGACCCGAAAATGGGTTACACAGATGCCCCTCTTTATAATACTTACGGAGCATGGGTTTTGCGCAGTAAGTGTTATAAAGATAAAACCAAAACAGAACTCCCGAAACTGATCTGGTTGAAGCTTAATTGATCTAGAACTTTGTCTTTTACAACAATCCTCCTTAGCCCCAAAAACTATGATCAAAACTTAGTCATCTCAAGATCCTTATCCAGCGATCCTCTGAATTCTTACTTTAGTTTGATCAACATGTAAATCCATCCGAGATCCCATCTGGTGATCTTCTTTAACCAGGAATCCCATCTGGCGATTCCTTTACCCATAACCAAAAAAAATGTGTGTGTGGTCTCATTATGATGGGTGACTTGCCCGAGTGGAAAAGGGAAAGAGTGGTCTCATTCTTTGGGTGACCTGTCCGAGTGGAAAAGGGAAAGAGTGGTCTCATTCTTTGGGTGACCTCCAAATTTGGACTTTTCTCCTCAAAAATCAAATTTTTTATCCATCAGGGCTCTTATCCTTCAAGAATATATTGTCAAAAATCCATCTTTGTATTTTTATCCTCCTTGACTGATTTTTCTGACCACTTTCTGAGCTCTTCTGCCTCCTGTTATTTTTCTAACCTCCTTTGGCTATTTATTTTATTACATTTATTTGGGGACCCGAAAATGGGTTACAACAATCCCAAACGCGTACCATGTTCCCAAAAATCCCCTTCATGTTCAAATTATGCAGTGGAGATTTAAAAAACATGTTTAAAGCGTTTCTGAGAATTTTATTGCTTTAAACTTTTATTATTATTTTAATATTTATATAAATATCATAAATAAATTTTAAAAAATAAAAAATAAAATATTTTAATAGACTCTACATAAGAAATACAACCTACTCTCAATAACACGTACTGATGTAAAATATGTAGTTCAAGATTCACGTACAAGAAAAGCATGCCCTATCCTCGGGATTTATATATATACTAGCCTTGGTATCCACGCGATGCCGCGGGTCATTTTTTTGTATAAAAATATTAAAAAAAACAAAAATTTAAAAATCTTGGGTTTTTTTGCAAGGCCATACACAAAGAATTTTGAGTTTGGCTGCAACGTCTGACCTAGAAGTAATATTTATAATATTAATAATAAAATTAAACTTGCATGACCCAAGTTTAAGTGAGCCTGATTGCAACACTAGACTCAAGAATATTGGATGTGGGTCTGGTTATAAGATCGTATCATAAAAGTGTGATAATTAAATAGACTAATTAAAAAAAAACAAAGAAAAAAAATTAACATGAAGGAAAAAACTAATGAAGAAAAAGAAAAAAAATGAATTAATTGGGTTAACCCTTTAAACCAGGTTATGCTGTAAAACCTTGGATTCGCGTAATGAAAGTTTGATAACTAAATAGAAAAAAAATAACGGGTTTACCCAGAATTAACTGGGCTAACCCATCAAATCAAGTTAACCTGTCAAGCCCAGGATATGTATCATGAAAGTATAAAAGTCTGATAATTAAATAAAAAGAAAATTAACTTTAACAAACTAAACTAAATGAAAAAAATAACTCGTCAAATCAAGTTAACCCATCAAACCCGAGATCCGTATCATGAAAATCTGATAACTAAATAAAAAAAATTTAACATTAACAAACCAAATCAAAAAAAAAATTCATAAAAAAAAATTAAAAAGAAAAAAACAAAGCTAATATTGTAGTAATCCATAGTGTTTTTTTTTTAAAAAAAAAAAAGCTACAAAGCTAAGTTTTCAACCAGATCAATATAAAAAAACGACAAAGACTATTTTTTTTTAAAATCAATTTTGGGTAAAATAAATGAAAAAAAAACATGTAAAAAAAAGAAAACAAAAGCGGAAAAAAAAAAACACGTTGGAAAAGCTACAGTGTTTTAAAGAAATAAACAAAAAAACTACAATTTCAACCAGTTCAATAGTAAAAAAATAAAATCAACAAAAAAAATTCAGAAAAAAATGCAAAAATTGACAATTTGAAAAAAAAAAAAAAAAACAAATAAAAAAAACATGTGGGGAAAGCTAAAGCTAGATTATCATTCAGCTCTATTGAAAAAATAAATTCGATAAATATAATTTTTTAAAAAAATATATAGGGAAACACTGCAGCAAAACAAAAACTATGTAGGGGAAACACTGTAGCAATCCATATTATTTAAAAAAAAACTACAAAGCTAAATTCTCAACCAACTTAATATAAAAAAAAATCTACAAAGATTATGTTGAAAAAAAAAATCATAAAAAGAAAAAAAAATCAATGTATGAGAATATTATAGCAATCCACAATGTTTTAAAGAAAAAAACTATGTAGTTAAATTTTTAACCACCTTAATATTTAAAAAAATTAGTAAAGATAATTTTGAAAAAAAAATTAAAAAAAAAAAAAAGACAAAGAAGTCAATTTTGGGTAAAAAAAAAAAAAAAAAAAAACATGTAACCAAAAAAACAAAAGCAAACAAAAAAAAAAAGCTACAGTTAAAAAACTGCTAATGAAAAAAAAAACATGTAAAAAAAAAAAAATTCACAACTGCTACAGTGATTTCCCCTAGAGTTCTTTAATATATATATATATATATATAAAAGGAAGCCTCGAAAGCCGAAGACTTGGAACAGAGTGCAAAGATGGCTGAGTTTAGGATATCTTCCAATCATATTTATTTAACATATATTTTCATGTTTCTTCAGGTGTATAAGCAATCCAAACATAAAAATATAATGTTGGTCACGAGATTAATAGACAAAACTGAACTGATTTTACATTTAAAATGAAAGTACATTTGCACAAGTTATAATTCAATTTCTGCTATAGTCCTTTCCCATTTGAAAAGACCAGAATTTTCTACATCTTCAAGTGATAAAACCCGTGTATCATCTGATGATTTCTTTCCAAGAACATTTGAGATGATCACTAGAAGAGATTGGCAGGCGTGCTGTTCATACATTCTCTGTGATTCACTCAGTTCATATGAAAGATCCTTCCACGGTTGGTAGAATGACCTGCACAAAGAATGTTGCAGAGCAATTTAGTTTATATTAGTAGCCTGGAAAATATTTATTTTGCAGCAATGATCAAATTCCTTTCAGTCACACATCATAAGATAAAAGTAGAAACACTCTGACACGGAATATATTACCATCTCCAAGCAGGATTAGCTTCAGCTGGACAACGAATTTTCGACCATAGCGACAGTGTAGAAGTCCTGTAACCAAGTGCGAAATCTGCTCCGGGTTCAACACACATCATCAAAATTAATGAAACTATCATTGCCGAAGGATAACCAAAAAAAAAACACAAATCTTGCAGACATATACTTGGGAAAGAAAGCAAAAGCATAAAACCAGGGTGCCTGACAGACAAGTCAAAAACCAACTACAGTACCATACCTGAAAACTTCGAGTTCTTGCAAAGAAGTAGAAGAGACAGTGAAGACACAACTGAAGGAAGCACTGTGAAATTCATGCCAAGAAGCTGCTGGAGGTAAAATATTGACAAAGCTAATACCTCTTCACAATCAAATCCCAATCTGTTGCTTTCTCCACACCCTTTTTCAACATTTTCTAATAAGCTTTGCAATGTTTTAAAACTTGATTTTTCAGAAAGTTCAGCATTTACATCAAGTTTCCTTGAAAGCTTTCCCAGAATTACAGAAGCAACAAGCCAACGCAAAAGTTTGGATATCAAAGACTCTTCAGATGGTGTTTCCTCCGAGTTGATTGTGAGATTCGCATGAGAATCTTTAACATTGATGATTTGGCTGGAATCAGACTTCATGGCAGTAGAGACTGCCCACAGAAGGAAACTTGAAAGCTTCTCTTGATTCTGTAAATGATATCAAACAAAGATTTAAAAGACCAATGTCAGGTGTGGCAGTATTGGCAACACTGAATAAAAGTGTGAAAAAATAAGTAATTCACTAAACAATTCATGCAACCAGATATACTCATTATTTATCGAATTTCATTTCATATCACTTCATTTTGTGCCCCCCCTCCATTTTCCTTTTCTGTTAGCGTCTGACAGTAAAACCTCCTTTCTTTTCTAGTTCCCCTTTTGTATCCCTGTTTTCATTATTGTAACTTGGAACGTTGAGCATGCATTAATGCAAGAGAGAAGGTAAGAGAGGGGGGAGAAAGAGCCACAGAGAGAGAGAGAGAGACCATGTGAAATATGTCAACCCGAGGAAAACCCATAAGTATTGTTTTAAGCCCAAGCTCTGAACTTGCACTTGGTCTTGAAGTATTGAATACATCCAAAGCCTGATAAATTTGGAATAAGCCCTCAAATGTTAGGGTAAAATGTGGCTGGTATATTTTCCTTTTTTGGGATATTTTCAATGTTATCAGCATTATATGCAGAACCGAATTAACCAATGTGACATTCTCCTTTATCAACTTTGAGCCAGCAACTAGGAGCTTGTAAAGATAAGTTGCAAGTTCCATTAGCTGCTCAAGAGCATAGTTTTGCAACCACTCAACAATGTTTCTGGATGAAACAACATCATTGACGACCTAAATCCAAAAAAAAAAAAAGAAATGTCACTAAAACAAAGCATCAACACAATAATTGTCAAAAGAACCTAGATAAAAAGAAAAGACATTCAAACAAAAACCAGCATAATTTGACCAAAAAAAACCTAGAGTCCATACAAGCCTATATAGCTTTAAAATATGTACAGGTCACTCATAAGCATATCCACTTTTATTCTTGAGCCTATATAACCTTCAAATATGTACAGGTCACTCGTAAGCATATCCAATTTTATTCTTGCCAGCATCAATGAAGTAGGTTGTGTCCATAATAGTCTCCTATTAAGCACTTTTAACATTGCAAATATTTCAGAGAACAGTCGTGACAAAATTGGAGCAATGACAAGATCCCAGTTAAGGACTGAAACAATAATGACAAATTTATTTTACCGGTATGAATGAAGAAAATACTATCAAGTGAACTATAGAATAGAAATATCACATGACAAATGTTTCAAAAAAGACAGCAAATAAAAACTAGCAACTACCTCTATGACCACAACCAACAGCTGTGAGAAAAAAATTCTTTCATTTTCATGCAGCGTCCCTTTGTAGACTGAGAGAACAGATGATAACCACGGAAACAGACCACAGTGTTCCACTAGGTAACGAACTATCCTGGGCAATTTAGCCGCCTTCTTCACTATCTGAAAAACAAATAAGAAAAAACTGTCATCTGCAAGAAGAAATCTTAAAAGAAATACGTCAACTGCAAAGCATGCTAGACCAAAAAATCCAAACTTTACCTCAAGAATTATTTCTTTTGACTCATTATCTGAAAGAGGAGAAGAATAAAAACTCAATAGGGTCTCAATAGTGGAATTCCTAATAAATATTTGAGTATCTTCATCTAAATTCAGCCCTCCACATGCTAGGCGAAGCATCCAGAGCCTCTCCATTCTGAAATTGACTGCATTACTCAGGAAAAAGACATGAAATAATGGTATGCTCTGCAATATTAAACAAAGTGAGAAGGATGGAGTTAGTCATTGTAAGAGCAAAAGATTATACAACGAACAAAAAGATGAGTATAAAACAAGCTGCTGCAAAACAATGGAAGAGATACATTCATAGTAAGTCAGATTGCTTTGCTCATAAGACAATACCTTCATGTTCACCTTAGAGGAATGCATCAAATGCTTGCTTAAGGTTGTGTAATGATCATGTGAAGGATCCAACAATATCAAAGATGACTCTGCAGCAAAAAGTGCTAGAACAGAAGGAATTCTCTGCCATGGTTCAGATATTCCATTTTGCAAGTATGTCAACAGGAGTCGGAGCCGCATTACATCTTTTGTCTTTTGACAGTTCTGTGCAAATAAAAAATTGAACTTGAATAAAAAATGGAAGGGAACTTGGATGTGGGAAGAAAAAAATCATGCACTCATGTAAACAAGAAGAATGTGTCACATAACTCTATCCCATATTCTATATTCCATTACATAAAGGGTCCAGCAACTCTACCTTTTTTATGTTCTTGCATCACAATGAATTTACAATTACTATATATAAAAGTTCCACTGTTTTGAAATTTTTTGTGAAGACAAAAAAATATCCTAATTGCTGTATTTACAAAATAGCCTTATATTGAATTATTACAGTATCTGGTCATTAGAGTATAGCATAAGAGAGAGCATTTGAATAGTTACAAATTACCATAGAAAAATTTTGGAGTGATTCTTTTCCTACTGCAAATGTATTCCCATTTGGTTTGTTTTTCTTCTTTCTATTTAAACCTCTCTAGGGTCTATTTTATCCAATGAACCGTGAATAATTTTGATAAACAAGTGAGACAGGTATATTTGATTGGTTAAAGTTGAGACATGACACTTCTTGAATTACTGTTTACCAATGAGACATGTCAACTTTCTAAGATGCATTTAACGCCCACATGAACCTCTTTACCCATGTTCAAAAACTTCTGGAATTATCACAACCCTTTTAAGATGCATCTTACCAATGAGACACGTCGACTTTCTAAGATGCATTTAACACCCACATGAACCTCTTTTTACCCATGTGCAAAAACCTGGAATTATCACAACAACCCCTTTAAGGATTTATAAGAGAAAACAGATCTAACCATTTCCTTTAATGTTAGTCCTTTTCCCTTTCCAAATATGTCAGTTCTTATCAACCATACTTGTTATTTTGCTCACTCAAAAAAGTTTCTAAACTTAAGTGACTTTTTGCATAAACATGAATGTTATCGTTTGAAAATATACATCACCCATCTGTAATACATTAAATACTATGTTGTAAACAACAAAGAATAAAATGCATTGCATGTCTCACAGAAAAATACTGTACATTAAATGAGCAATCCACCATTCTGAGTAGCATGCCATAGGAATTTCTTTTAAGGAAAAATAACAAATGAAAATTCAATTATTGAATCAAACCACAGGGATAATATGCATGCACATGCATGGGGACCCATAGACATTAACTCTCTCACTTGCATGCATGATCATATGCAAGCTCGGCATGAGCCAGTAACAGCATGGAAGAGAGTATTACCTCTAGCACATTCTTATATTTCCCAATTAATTCATAACCCAGTTTTCTCATCCCAACATCAGGTGAAGACATGCTAACAAATGCAACAGCAAGCAACCCCAAACCAGCAAACTCCACGGCTTCAATGTAACCCATTGACAGAGCATGAATTGAAAAGCGCAATATGAAAACAGGATCATATAGCTGTATGTTTTCAACACCAGGAACATGTCTCTGCACACAATACAATAGAATCAAATAGTTCTGAGTTGTCATGGCCAGAACAAAAAGGCAAATTCTTCAAAAGCACAAATTCAGATTAATCTGCTAAAGTAACATTGATCATACCTCATATATATCCTTTAGATTATCTAGTTGAAGCCTATCCAAGGATAAAGATCCATCAGTTACAGTTCTGTCGTAGGGAAAATGTAGCACCGTTGTCACACACATCTTGGGATCAACAGAAGATTTTCCCTAAATTGACTTCTTCGATGTTCTTTAACTGCTTCTGTATTAGTCATGACATCATATGTTTCCTGATCGAGCACCCGTTCTTTGCTTATCTTTAAAACAGCAGTTCCCCACAGATAATCCATATCAGCAACATCAAACAGAATTATCAATTGACTCAATCTCAAGCATCAAATTGTATATCTCCAAGTCAGTTTCACTTAGGGTTGCACCATAAGAAGATAGAAGCAACAAATGTAATTCTTTAAGATTTATGCCAATATTGTTTCCAGAATCAAAACTGCTCTGACAAGGCTTTAGTTGAAGGAGTGTTCTGAGTAACTTAACAATTTCCAGCTGCTTCATGTGCAGCTCAGTTGTTTGCAAATCATCACTGCTTTTTGTACGAAGGATAACAGGTGATCTCAGAATGCTAGACATGGGCTTGACAAAAGCGCCAGTCTGACATCCAAATGATTCAGTGATAGATTGAATAGTAGAAGAAAATTGAGAGTGAGAAACAAGCAGTTGAAGATATAGAGCACATGAAAATTTTCCTTCTGACAGCAAAACTAAAATACCATGAAGAATTTTCATTGTTGTTGGATCCTCAAAACGATAGAGAAGAGAAGACCTCATCAACTGTTCAAGGAAGGGAACAGACTCCAAAAGGATAAGATCCTCACGCATCTCCATGGCTAATTCAAAAATGGTTCTGAAAATGAACAGCTCCAGGTATCTGTATAACTGCAAACAATTGGAGATCTTTTCTTTCGTTGAACCATTTGAAACTGAAGGGAATTTCTTAACCATGAATTGCCAAGTATCTACCAAAATCTTTAACAACCTCATCCTTGATTGGCCCTCCTTGTTAGACACCTTTTCTAAAGAAACCTCCTGCAAGTTCTCAACTGCTTCTTTTGGCAGAGACACAATCTGATTATCCTTTGGAAATAACAACATTCGACAAAATGATATTTTTGCAACAACTCTATTAACAAGGTTTAATGACTGGTTATGAGAACAAAATTCCATTTCATCAACTTCACAATCTAGCAGTTCAACATGTGTATCGGAACAGGATAGAATGGAATTAAAAAGTTTCAACCGCTCCTTCAATTTCATATCTACACTTATGGAGAAGTACTGTCGTAACATACAGATTGCCTTTCCAAGAAGACTACTATCCACGAGATTGAGAAGTTCTTCAATGGATGATGGCAAGAAATCATTATAACTTTCCTGAAATACATATCCAGATACAAAACTCTTCCAATGAAGGAAACCCTTTAATAGCAATTTTGAGTAGAACGAAGGTATATTTGTAAACTGCTTGTATTGCTGCTTTTCAAATTTCATGAGAATTGAATTGAAGTATGACAAAGCAGCGGGTAGAAGCATAACAAAATCTGTATTTGAAAGAGCTGAATCACGAGTCTTTTCCACTGTCTTTATCTTCAGATTAAAATCTTCATCCAAAATCCCAAAAAATAAGTGTCCGAAGACTGACAAATGCAAGGGGCTCATCTCAACAAGAAGAGACAATAATTTAGCTTTTGTCATGTTTGTTCGGTAAATGCATTGAGAAAGTATTTCTAGAGGAGTGCTCCTTATAATCCTAGGCAATACCAAGCTTAATGGATGAAGGATGCCATGTTGCATGTATTTTTGGCTGTAGACAGCATTCACAGCTTTCAGCAAACAAACATGCGCAAAATCCTGGTTAAAATCAGTGGCAAACTTGCATACTTGAACATAGATCTCCTCAATCAGGTTAACATCAAAAAACTTCTCTTCTGATTTCCAAAGCATATAAAATGGCACATTCCTTGTCATTGGCTGCTGCAAATAAGCAGACAAAATGTCAAAGGCATCAGCAGCGATGCAAAGACCCACAGAAAGAGCTGATAACCCAAAATGTTTCTGAACATTTAAACCACTCGCATCAACCCTACCAAACATCCAATGGACCAATTTGAGAAGCTCAAATGGGGATATAAACCGATTCAAAGCATGCAAGGCATAAAATAATGGGAGAAGGGGCAGTGGATCTTCTGTACTAGTGCACTGATCAAACTTGTCCCGAACTTCCAGATATAGCCTCTGTAACAGGGTGTTGAAAGCCTTCACAATTAGTTTGCTAGCAAAATCATCAAATTCAAGTGTAGAACGATGTTGCCCATCAGACAGAAGAAACAAAACATCAAAAGTTGCTGTCAACATATCCAAGACATGATGATCTATTTTGTGAACCGTCTGTCCAGAGAAACAAAGGATTTCCTCCAAACTTTCCCCAAACGTTCCCTCGGTGAAATCACCATGACAACACAAAGGATGAACCAAAGATGCTACCACTGCAGGATGACAGAAAATGGTTTCAGCCACTTCTCCAATATTATCTGCTGATAAAGGAACCCCTGCATTCATGGGAGAATTGAGCTTTGAAGCCAGTGGTTGAGCAAGGATGTGCTTAACAAGAACATAGCAAATTTCAGCAAGTCGTTCAAGCTCAGTCAATGGTTTAATTCTATAAGATGACCGTATTTGATGAAACCAAAATAGAATAAGGCGCAAATGAGAAATAACAGAATCAGTTGATGACTCAGATAGTCTTGCCAAAAGCAAGTCTTTTATATTCAAGGATTCCACTAAAGAAGGAGCATTGATGCTCATGATTGCGGGAAATAGCAGATGAAAAGGCACCTGCCTAAGAAAGAGGCTGAATGAAACAGCTGCTGCAGATTCACTGACATCAAAATCCACATGCTGTGCTGTTTCTTTAGCAGAGGCATCACCAATTGTGCATTGAGAATTAATCATAGAGATAACCATTTCTAGACCAGAAAAGAACACTTCAGGCCACAGCTTCAGAACACCAACAAGAAAACTGTGCTCAAGAAAGATTATTGATGATAAAAATGACTCGGGAACTCGAAGGCGTTGAAAAGTTATCAAAACTGACGGAAAGTTCTTTAATAGCTCATTGGATGTTGTACATATAATTGAAGAAGAAAGAGCTTTTGATATTCCAGCTATTTCACCACCATGCCCACTCTCTACAATATTCCTTACTTCATCAAGTGTGTTTGCAAAAGAACCAACAGCGGGCATAGCTTCTTGGTCAATGAAAAATTGGTAGCAAGCTTGTTTATTCAATACACTCTCCGCAAAGAGCAACAAGTTCCTCAATGGTCTCCACTCACAGAACAAAGTCTCAGAATCATCAATTGAAGGACAGTGATCCGTAAGCCCCTCGGACAAAACTGACCTAATCAAAGCAGATAATAAGCCCGCATCTACCTGTAAATTTTCATCTTTCTGATTACATGAAACACAAACACCTCTAATTGTAAGCCAAAGTACAAAATGCTTACCTGAGTTTGCAAAAGATACTTCAATGTGCTGCACACATATACTGAAATTATTGATTTCTCAGGCAATGAAAAGGTTCCTGATTCAGAACCAAGTAACCTGACACACTTCTGCAAGATACATATGATGAAAGGGCTAAAATCCAGTGATGCATCTGCAGTAAAAAAACAATAAAACTGTAACCAAAATACATGCCATCATCTGTCATCGGTCTTTTGGGTGAGCAGAAAGAATTAGACATCCCTTTTATGCAATCTATTAAACAGACAGACAAAAGCCAATTTATAGGACTGTCAAACTATCAATACAAAGCTGAAGTGATGTTCCTAAGGTTCAGGGGATGTTAGGTATCTATTCAACCAAAAAAAAGTATAAGAAATAAAGCTACCAAACAAAAATATGTAGTTAGCGGGGAGGTGTTAGAGAGGTGCTCGTGATTGAAATTGGCTACCTGAATTATCAGAGAGAGAGAGAGCTAAAAAGAGGAGAATATTATCCTGGCCTCAACAAATTTTATTTGAAATTTCACTACAGTGTCAGAGAATCATTTGGGTGTATCAATCCAATAAAATATGATATAATTTTGTTCTCAATGAATGAACACAAAAGTTATTCTGATCACTCAAACAGCACAATCAAGCAAAAATCCTTGGAAAGCCTGCAATTGAAGTAACTTCCTGTGGCCCAAATATACTATTCTTGCACAGCCGAGAGATCCATGTTGATATGCATATGCATCGACATGTCCAGTTTGACCACAACTAAATGCAAGAACGCAGGACCATAGGGCATGATAAGACATGGATGCAAGGGGCCAGCCATTCTATACAAGAAAGGATCATGTTAAAATTAAAAGATCAAGCAACAAAAAAAGGGAGATTACCAACCAAATATGGTCCACGTCTTAATTGGATTAACATCAGTGTCAATGCATGTTAAGCTGACAGAAGTACCGAAGGATGAAATGACAAGTCCATAATCATATTATATAGCCAGTGTATTATGCAAACAGCTAACCGAATCCTAACAAAGCTAGAACATTAAAATAAATGTAACCTTTTTTTTCCTTTTAGCAGACATCCAACATAACCAATGTATACGCCTCCTACTAACAAATTCTACAAGCAATTAAAAGGGCATGCAAATAGTTTCTTTAAACAGCAAATGCTTCAAAAATAGCTGAATGACCAAATTATGAAGAAAAGCTTAACAATATTTTCTATATATTATTGATGTAAATATCAATAAAAACAAATTGTCATATGCACAGGTATAACAATATAATTTCAATCCACAAAACAAGACTCGCAGATACCATTCAATTGAAATGTGTGAATTAGTAGTTACCTTTGAACTCTTTCAAGGAGTGATTATAATTCCTGAGAGCATCCCAGTATTTGAATAAGTTATTCCCAATGGTAGAGATGGCATCACATAAGAATGAAATGACAGCTGATGATAAACTCTGCAGCACTTCAATTCCTTGGACCTCAAAAGATGATCTGACTGCAGTGTAACCAGGTAAGAAGAAAAACCATGCATCAATTTCCTGTAAGTTTCTGTCAAATGCACCAGTACTTGACATAGCTGCCCGTGCCAGGTTATATGCTTGAACCTTTATGTCATCAATGGGTGAAAAGATCAGTAAGTTAATAAAGGTCTGCAGTTGCTTGTACATCAAGGATGGTGTTCTAATAACAATTCCACTCGTTGGAGACCGTTTAATGTACTCAACTAGAAGAGACAATAAAGAGCCCTGCAGATTATTGGGTAATGCTAAAGGATTGCTGAGAAGATTCATAAAAAATTCAAATGATCCCTCCAAAGCAGTGGGCATTGTCAGCTGCAGAAGATGAAATTCAAAGCTAAGGTAAGAATGATCACTTGAAACAGGCTTTAAGGTTATAAAGTTGCATCTTCCACTCAGCATTAATTGTTGCCACATAAAATGTTCAGAACTAATAACACTTGGAATAGTCTTTCAAAATCATAAAGTTAATCCATCATTCAACATTCATTTCCCCATAAGATTGACAGACATGATAGGAGTCATCAGCTAGATGCTGGAGTATAATAGTGATTTAAAGTCAATAAGCCATAAATTAAAGATGGACCAAGTAACAGGAAAACATAATACAAGTCATACTTGGAGAAACAAAATTACAGCACATTGCAACTCTTTAGCAAATTAAAGATGGAAAGCACAAAATCATGATATCCAGAAAAGGAGAGATTGCCAAATAAATTACTCAAATGGACAAATCAAGAACAGTTTAGTCACTAATTTTCCATCATACAGCAAACAAGCATTTGGTGGGCCAAGAACCATCATAAAAAATGACTGGCCACTGGATGGTAAAAAAACAAATGCACCAAGAACAAGTGTCCTGAACTTGGAAAGGCCAGACCAACAAAGGCATATCAAATCAAATAGCTTCTAAACAAATTATTCTAGAATAAAACTATCCATTTTTTGTATATGAAAATTACATGCACGGAAAACAGAAAGAAATTCATGTTCCCATACAATGTCCAAGTTACAGCATGAATTGAAACTTACAAGATAAATTTTCAGAGCATCAAGCAGCTTAGAGTGGAAGAATATCTCTGCATCCTTCAGTGTAATAACAGGCTCAGAGCACAGGTCAGAACCCCACAGCTGTAATATAACATTTATAAAATCCTTTCCGCTGTCTGGCTCCTCTGGTGCCTCTGCCTCGGCAACAGATTCACCCTCCCCAGGCAAAGGGATATCGGGAACTGAACTTATTCCAGCTACAATAATGTCCATCTCCTCATCTACAGCATCTGTTTTCAGTTTCTTTATTCTTTTGCCTCCTTGTTCAGCAAAATTTTCTTCATCTGCTTTTCTTTTCAAACATTTCTCATCAGTTCTAGCATGGCTACCAAAAGAAGAAAGCAAGGTCAATAAAACTTGGGGATCAGGAAGCAAAGTTCGAATTTCATTCTGGATTTCCTGCTTAAGAGATTCCCAGCTATGCAAATTTTTTTGTTTCCTGGAACAGGAAAGGTTTATTGATCTGAAGAAGGAATTCAACAGTTTTAGTCCCTCCATAAGAAGTCTTAAAGTTCCATTCTTTACTAGAAAATCTGAGTGAAGTAACCCCTTATTGATCACTGATCTGCTGAATGGAGGAGGAGATATGCAATTAATGATACTCTTCACATCCATGCTATCGAAGGAAGGTGGATCATTGGATTGAGAATCAAGAAAACCAAAATGAAGGCCGACTCCAACTGACGAAACTAAGTTTGCTGCCAGAGAAACAGTAGAAAACCTGCTGCAGCTTCAGTTGCAATGTATATGTGTAGAAGCAAATGGAAAAGAAAAGAAAAGATAAAAAACAAATGAATAAAGATATGGTGTGTGCAAAACTATGCAGAAATCTGACCAAGAAGGCGATGCATAATCTTCAAGGTTGTAAGGGAACTCCTCCAAGTATGCTGAGCCAAACGACGGCCTTCCCTTAACAATAGCTAAGAGCAAGTCTCTGTGATGGCCATTATTAACTGCCTTTAGCTTCTTCATGAGCCCCAAGAGTCTCTTCGGATTACCCTTTAATGGACTTGGATGTCTATTCAAATCCGACATCAATCCATTGCTAGGATCAGTACAAACCATAACCAACACATTGTGTGCCAACTCAGCAGCATCTCCACCATTCTCCTTACCAGAAATCCCGACTAACTGTTCCAAAGTAACATTCCCAAAGAGAACACTCCTAAGACCAGGAGGCACCAATGACTGCTCGATAAGCACTCTATCCCTCAATGTGGACAAAACATAAATTAAAGTCTCATCGTCATCACTCCCAAGTCCACGTAGAACGCCTGAATACATCTCCTTTTGCTGCAGCACCCATCTCAACAACCCCGGCTTCCCCACCTCCAAAAATGACATCGCAAACCCAACAAATGCCTTTCTAGTGGACTTCTTCTTTCTCTTATCATTTTGTTGCCTCTTCTTATACTCCGCCAGTTTCAAAAACCCCTGAAGCTTAAAATCAAAAGTCTTCGCGACCTCCGAAGCCAAACCCGACCCTCTCCTAACAATAGACGCCATTAACAAAAGCACTGCCTTTTCACGCTTCCCGTCTTTACTATTCAACTCTTTATAAAGACCGTCCATTTTTTCTTGGACAATCAACCTAGCAAACTTATCAAGAGCCCTACTAACAAATATCCTTTCTCTATCATTAGCGCTATATTTCCCCTCAGAATGACTAAAAATCACCGAAATCAATGACATTACATATGAAATTCCATTTTTCCCTGCCCTAAGCTTCCAAGCACTTAAAAGTTCCGTAAAACTCGATGAAATTTGTACATAAACACGAAGCAATTCTCCCCCAGACTCACTTTTTAGTAACTTGATGAACTCTTTTGTTCCGTCTTTACATAACTTAATCTCATTTGAATTTATTCTGTGTAGTAATTCACTAAGTTTCGCTTGGAAGTTTGCTTTAATTTCAAACTTTGGCACTGCGCTTTCCTCTACCCCGACTTCGCTATCGTTTTCATCTCCCATTACAACTGCGAAAATGGTACAAAAATATAAATAAAAAAAAATACATTAAACATAACGATAAATAGAAAGGTTTGGACTAAAAGAGTGAAGTTTAAGTTACTGCATACCGTTGTCTTCAGAGGCGGAGCTTGGGTCGTCCATTGAAGAGAGTGAGGCGAAAGAGGACGTGGTTGTTTTGAGGTTTTGGAAGATTAGGGTTTTTGCTTTTAGGGTTTAAGCAGTGGAGCTGCTGATAAGGAAGAAAGGAGAGGGTTTCTTTTTTTGTTACAGAAAGGGGCTTCAAGCCCAAAACAAAGAAAAAGTAAGGACAAGCCATCCTGTCTTGGACCACCCAATTAGATCGGCCCGTAAAGCATTCAGAATCCAACGGAACCCAACTAAATTGGGCCATTCCATGCTCCATGTTTTTAAATGTTGAATGAAAATAAAGGAGATATGCTTTTTTATATACATATTTTGAGATTATATGAATTTATTAAGATTATTTTAAAAGTATATTTATTTTATATCTTTATATTTATTTTTTCAACCAATGTATTTTTCCTCTCTTATATTTATCACCTGTGTTTTAAAAAAATAATCAATTTATTGTAATTGATTAAAGTAATATTTAAAAATCTTATTGGGCATGCTAATGATGCGTGTTTTTTTTTAATCTGTATTTATTTAACTTTAAAGAAAATAAAATAAATACTCATAAGAATTTTAATGATTTATATTCTAATGGAAAAAAATGTTTTTAGTTAACACTCCCTTTTTTATTTATGTAATTTCTTGATAATAAAAACATGCTTGTTTTATTAATAGCATGATTTTTAATAGAAACTTATCATGGAAAGCCAATTTCAAAAAACAAAAAACATGTCTTGCTGGTTGTATATGAAAATGAAGAATTAATTAATTTGAAAACAATATATAAAAACTTTACAGTAAAAAATACAAAATAAATATTTTAATATAATTAGATACCCATGAGCATTAAAAAAAAACAATTGCATATTAGATTCATATATAAAATTTTATAAAATAATTGTTAGTATTATCATAAAAAGTTATAATTTTTTTTGAAAAATATAATGTCACCAAAAACATTTTAAAATATCATTACAATTATTTTATTTACAAAAAAAAAAAAACAATTTTAAAATTTTGAAAATAAAATAACTCAATAAAACAAATAAAAAGGTAAGAGAATCAAGCTCAAATACGCTTGGATTTTATAAAACATGCCAAATATATCTAGCTTTTTAAAAAAAAATGCACTAAATGACACATCATCTAGGCATAAGATATGTCATCTCTATATCATATTTTGGCCACCTTAGATAATTAAAAAAATAAAATTTGAGTTTTTAGATTCTTAAAACTCAAATCTTAATTACTTGTTTTCATCAAAAAAATTCTCAATGATTTAATTTTCAACCCCAAAGCACGCATGCATTTTAAATTTCGAGATGAACGCGTTGACACTAAAATCAATCCTTTCGTGTTTAAAATATAATTGACCATAAGTTTCTTCTCTCGTATCCTAATTTTAATTTTAATGGGAAGAAATGAAGTTTCAAAAAATAAAATTAAAAACTACATAGCCCAAAGTGTAAAATAAAAAACACTCCTCCTGAACAGTGTAATGATCCGGGGAATGCATGAACAATGTGGGGCGTGATAGAACACCATTTATTTTCTTAATTCAGTTTGATTTGATTTTAATAGCACAAGCGTCTCCTGCACGAAGTAATTTAATCTGTATATCCAAGTTCATCTATCCTTGAAGATTTGACTTGAATGACAAATGAGTTCAATCTCCAAGTTATACTATCCCAGCTTTGAACTAAGAAATAAAAATGTGAGAATTTTTTTAATATACCAATCCAAACGTGAAGGATATATATATGAAACCAAAAGGATACAGGTGATTTTCCATATGAACACTAGAATTGTAGGATCTGCAAAAAGAATCCTGTTTCTCTTGTTCTTTAAGGAGCTAAACTAGTTATCTTAAAGAACATGTCTGAATTAGTAATCTAACAAGTTCTCATTTAAAGATTTCACATTATCTTCAACCTCGAGTACAGGGAAAGCTCCTGCAAATGGCTATCCAGTGCTCACCGCACAGCTTCACACTAACCATTCTAACCAGGAGCATTATATTAGCATATAATCACTTTATTTGCAAAACCATCTCATACCATGAATACCATTACAGACGAGAACCTTAACTCCATGCCAAATTCATTACATTCCTTTTCTCCATGAAAACATCAAGCATGACCAGTAGAAACACAGAAAGAAAGCCAGAGGAACTAAACCTCAGTGATGCAAAAACATTAGAATAGTAGAAACACAGAAAGAAAGCAAGAGGAACTAAACCTCAGTGATGCAAAAACATTAGAATAATGCTGGTGTGGAAATTTATAGATCCTTGAGGATATCATCAGCACTGGACACAGTGAATTCTCCACCACCTTCAATATTTGCAGCTTTCACCTTGAGGTCATCGACCAAGAGAGCGAACCTCCTAGAACGGGTGCCAAGTCCCTTCTCTTGCAGATCAAGCTCAAGGCCAAGAGCATGGGTGTATGTTGCAGATCCATCAGCTAGGAATTTTACATGCTTATTCTCAGGGTAAGTTTTTGCCCATGCTTTCATCACAAAGGGGTCGTTCACTGGAAATGAATAATAAATAAATAAATGAAAACAAGACTAAATGTTGAGAGTGGGGGTGAAGGCATGGATTAAAAAAGAAAAAAGGAAAACGAAGACATACCGCTGATGCACAAAATTTCAGCAACCCCCTTGGATTTAAGCTCCTCTGCTTTCTCAACAAACCCTGGCACATGCTTCAAGCTACACATCACCAAAAAACGAAATCAAAACCAGACCTAAAACCCCAGATCATATATGCTTAAATAGTGAATTACAAATAATAAACCTGCAAGTGGGGGTGAAGGCACCGGGAACACCAAAGAGGATGACCTTTTTACCGGCAGCAAGGGAGTGTACAGACACGTCCTGTAGCTGATCTTGTTCGTCGAAATAAGCGAGCTTTCCATCAGGCAAGACATCACCGACAGCAATCGGAGCCATATCGAATCGACGGTGGTGTTGATCTTGTTGCTGTTACTGAGTATATTGGATATTATATTTAAGTGGAATTGAGAAAGTTTTGGGATCCGGTGTAAAATAAGTGGAAGGAAGGGGGTGGCTGGTCTTGCGATTTTTTTAACTATGATAATTATTTTAACATGCCGTCTGTCGAATCAGTTTCATGTTCACTTGACTGTCTTGGAGTACTTGCGCTACCCTACGAGTAGATCATTGGTCGGCACTATGCTGGGGTTAAATCAAATCTTTTTAATATGAAAATATCTTCAAGTCTTGCTATTTTTTTAAGTAAAAATTAAATAAATTATATAGATGTTAATTTTATAAATTTGAGGATTGATTGAATTATCAGTAAAAATAATATAGATTGATTAAAAAAAATCAAAACTAAATATTAAGATTAAAAAATATTGAAAGACTCGTCTCCATTTAGATTTAATTATCAAATTCATTATTCATAATGATTTTATAAAAAATAACTTAAAAAACCTTATGAAACCTAATTTTTATTTCATTTAATATTAAATAATAAAATTAAAAGAAAAACAACTTGAATCAATCTAAATTATCTTGTGAAGTCCATAATATGAGTCATGAAACTAGGATAATCCCGTAATAACTACATAAAAACAAATCATGAAACATAATTTCTAATCAATTTAGCATTGAATTATAAAATTGAAAAAAAAAATTAACACAAAAAATAATCATAGTCAACCTGTCAAACTCTTATCCTAAGTTGTAAACTGAGGATAACCTTGTAGAAAACAAACAAATAAATTTACTTGAGTTAACTTAGATTAACTTGTTAAACTTGCAACTTTGGTTATAAGACATCGATAATTTCATGCAAGGTAAATTAAAATAAATCATGAAAAATAATTATTATCCAACCTATATTGTCAAAAAAGAATCATTATGAAAAAATAACACAATGAAAGGACTCAAGTCAATTCACATTAAAACGTAAAATTTATAATCCAAGTAATAAGATTAAAATAATTTAATAGAAAATAAATCAAAATTAACTATGAAAATTAATTCACAATCAATCTAATGTCAAATGGTTAAATTAAAAAAAAAACAATATTAATTTAAAAAAAATTAAATCAATCGGGTTAGCCCGCCAAACAGATTATGAAACTAGAAAAAAATAAACCACAATAAATTATAAAGCTTTATCTCTAATAAACCTTGAAAGATAAACAAAAAAAAAAAACATATTATTACAGTGAATAGTGTTTGTGTGGTGCACAATAAAAATACATCTCTTTTAGTTTTTAATGTAATGGTCTGAAATTATTGACATGTTTTTTAGTAAATTTTATTTGAGAATTGAAATTATGATATTTGCTTTTTATAGAATGAATTGACATGAAATGACATTTTGTAAAGAATTTGTTAATCTTAGCTAAATATTAAAGTAAAATGTTAATTTTTATATTGAAAAAACAAAATATAAATATACATATAAATATTTGACCCAATAACATGGGTAACTTTTCAATTTCTTATTTTGTCGTGAAAATAAAAATATATATTTGTGAAAAATATGATATAAAGTTTTTAAAAATATATTTTTTAATCAAAACAATTCTTTCTTAATAATATTTTTAAAACCATGTGTGTGTGTATAAATATCAAATATCATGGTTTATTAAATACAAAATAAAGAAAATTAAAATATAAATTAGAAAACATTCTATTGATTTTAAATAAATATATTAAAAAATATATCTCTCCAATCAAAACTTCATTTTTTTTTATTTCTGTATTTTAATTTTCCTTACAAGACATATTTTTTAAAGAATTATTATTAAAATAAAAATTATAATAAATTTAGAATTTCTTTTTTATAATTTCAAAGGGCAATATAAAAATATAAATGTAATAAAACCACATAAGATCATCTATAATAAAAAAAAAAAGTTTTTTATTTGCAATAAATGTTCACAAGTGATTAAAAAAAATAAGCATATTAGGTTTGTATATTTTTATTAAAATAGTAGTTGCTAATGTTATTAAAAAGAAGGGTAGTTTTATTAAACTATTAAAAAGTTAAACTATTGATTGTAATTTAAATTAAAAAAATTAATAAAAAATTATATAAAAAAGTTGGGCGCCGTGGAACTTGCCCGACGAACCTAGTTTATTTTTTTAAAAAAATATATGACATGTTATTTGCGGTGTTAAATGATGCATTGGATAATTTTTGGACCTCTTAAGTGATTGAAAAATTAAGGTTCTAAGATTTGAAGCTCAAAAAACCTATTTTATTTATTTATTCACATAAAAACACCTAACAAATAATATATAGATCTCAGTAAACCTATTTATAACTTCAAAATATTATCTAACTATTTTAAAAATAAAAAAAAATAAAAAAAAATTATAAACCTGATCTACATTCTATCATAATTGAAAGGTAACACCATCTTTATTAAAATGTTGTCATCAAGAATAACTTATTGATAGTAGGATATGTATTATTTTTTTTGCACATTTTCTATCCTTAATGTTTGTTAATTGTACTCTCATTCATTTCCTAACATCTAAAGACTAGAACATTAAAAAATAAAAAAATAAAGTTTGAGATTAAAATATAAAATCCAAAAACTATAGGTACTAAACCATGTAAAAACTAAAATTATGGGGTTCAAATTTAACTTTTTCTGTGCATTTTCAACACTGGAATCTATTTTGTCTTTATTAGTGTATAATTCTTGAATATGTCTCTATAGTTTGTATATGTAAGATCATGCAAAAAAAAAAAAAAAAAACAAAGAGAGAGAATGGACACGTTGAATCATGTTGGTATAACTTATAAGATAAAATTACAAATCAATAAAATTGAACGATCAAAATAAAAGAAGTCATTTAAAATAAACAGTGATATTGATAAAAAGTGGATTACACTATTTATTTTCCTAAATTTCTAGTTTATAAGTATAATATAATAATTTAATGATTTGGATTTTACAATTTTTCCTGACACTCATTTTGCCTGTCATAACCTATTTTTTGATCATTTTATTTTTATTTTTATTTTTATTTTATTTATTGAAAAGGATAAAAAAATTGATGAAAAAATAATAATAATGATGATGAAAAAACAAGTAAAATGAAATAAATGAAGAATGAAGTAAAATTTGGGTTAAGGACAACATGATTGGAAGTTTTGGGGTTTAATTAAACTTTAGAATTAATCTAATTAAGCTTGGAATTAATTTATTTAATCCAATTAAGGGTTTAATTGGAGAATTGATAAATTTTTAGACTTAATTAAGCGTGAAATTAATTTAATTAATCCAATTAAGGGTTTAATTGGAGAATTGATAAGTTTGAGACTTAATTAAGCTTGGAATTAATTTAATTAATCCAATTAAGGGTTTAATTGGATAATTGATAAGTTTTGAGACTTAATTGAGCTTGGAATTAATCCAATTAAGGGTTTAATTGGAGAATTGATAGGTTTTTAGACTTAATTGGACTTGGATTTAATTAAATTAATGAAATCAGGGACTTAATTGAAAAATTGTCAAAGTGTAGGGCTGATTCTTGTCAAAATTTGAAAGAAATTAAAACCCAAGGACCAATGTGTAAATTGCGCTGAGATGCAGGGGTTCAATTACAAATTACCCAAGGACTGGACTGAAAATACCAAAACAGCAAGGACCAAAACGCAAATGGCCATTAGCAATCAAACGGCGTCGTTTGAAGTAGCGTTGTTCATCTTCTTCGCTGGAACCGTTGCTGGAGTAAAGGCTGGAAGCCGTTTCAAAATGCTTGGCATTCCCTGGCTATAAAGCCAGAGAAGATGAGAGAGCGCAAGGAGAGAGGAGGTGGAAGAAAACACAGCACAAAGGGGACGAAAAAGAAAACTGGGGACAGAAAAACTAGGGGGAGAGGTGAAAAAAAACCAGGAGACTGGGGGGAAAGAAAAAGCGACGAGCGAAAGAAACTGAGAGCAGGGGAGACCAAGAACATAAAAAGGAGACGGGGGAACAGAAAAAATGGAGCAGGGATGACAGAACCGAGGGGCTGAGGGGAGGATAAAAAAGACGAATGGAGACAGAACGAACAACGTAAAAAAAAAGAACAAAGAAACAGAGAAGGAGAGACAAGCAGAGGAACGACACTGAGATGAGGATCAGCCCCCACCATCGTCTTTGTCCCTTCATCACAGAACTGAAGGTGGCAGAATATAAAACCAGGAGCAAAGGAGACGCAAACTCAGCCCATTGGACGAAAGTGCAGGGACGAGAACCGGCGTTGACCGTCGTCTTCACTGTCCTCCGCAACTAGCCTCCAGAACCAGAGGCAGCAGAACGAAGAAGCATAAAAGGAAAAGAGGATACGTGCAGAAGGGAAGAACATAAGCCGAAGAAAGCTACTGTGACCAGAACCATTGTTGCTGCTGCCTTCGTTGTTATCGGAGCTACCAGGTAAGTAAGCTTCTCCTTCCCGCTTTTCATTTTAATTCACCGATTACTGTTCACTTTAGATTTTAATTCCTGCTTTCTTTCATTTTTTGCCCAGCCGGGTCTAGCCCAGCCCAAAAAAATAAATAGAAAAAATAGAAAATAAAAAGCAAAAAAATAAAAAATAATAAAAAAATAAAAAAATAAAAAACGTGTATGCATAAATAAAAATAATGTAAATTTATTGGTTTATTCACTGACGCCAGAGTCAGGAATAAAAATACCAGTTTAAATTTATATTATTTTTATTCGTTGTATTTTTATTTTGTTTAGCTAGAAAAATAAAAAATGTGTACATGCGTAAAAATAAATTTATTTTTTATTTATTTATTCACTGGCGCTACAGTAGGGAATAAATAAATATATATTGATCTAATTTTTGTCGTAGCTACGAATTTTTACCAATGCCAGAGTTGGAATTATTCGAGCTCGAATATTCACTAGCGCCAGAGTCAGGAATATTATAAACAAATCATCACAGCATAAATTAATAAATATTTAGCAATTTAAGACAAAACCAACAATGCAGTCTGCCTTAGGCAGAACGTTTAAGGGGTGATAATATTTTCCCTTTTACGTAACCAATCCCGAGTCATAGAATCTCTGTTGACCAGTTAGGGTTCCTAGTGACCATAATACTAGGTGGCGACTCCTCAAACAAGACATTTTCCCTTAAAAGAACCGGATGCCAGAAATCTGTTCTTTTTCCATAATTCAAGAGAATTAATTTTTAGGACCGCCGCGATGTCGGGTGCGACATTGCCAATTCAAATGATATACTTTTTTTTTTTTTTTTTTAATCAATGTGGATGTTCGGATCAGTTTATGCACACCTCGACTAATCCCACAAGTCTTGAAATTAATGACTATATAAGCCTCCAGTGACCCTGAGATTTGTAGAACTTAAACTAGTGACAATTAAAAAGCAAATCCAAAATCTGATTAATTGAATTATACCGCTCAGATTGTAGTTTATAAAAACCAAGTATGTTTGACTACTAGTTTTGTGTATTGATTGTGAATTAAGACAATGTCTTTTTTTTTTTTATATAAGTATTTTTTATTTTTTATTTTTTGATTTTGAATTGTTTTGATATATTATTGTTAAAAATACATTTTAAAAATATAAACTTATTATTTTAATATATTTTCAAGTTAAAAATGATTTAAATAATTAAAAAACAAATTTATTTTAACAACTTTTATTTTTAAAAATCATTCAAATATCTATAATCACTTGAGCCGGGCTAATCCAAAGCCCACAAACCCATCCCCACCACACGCGAAGCATAATAAATCATCCCATCCTCTCCATCTAGGGTTTACTTCTCTTAAAAAAATAAATCCTTAGATCTCTCCCCAACCACCACCTTATCCTCCACCAGAATAACACAATCCCTAACTCCAAACATGATGCAACAACCAGGAATCGCCGGAGCGGGTGTCCCGCAACCAGATCAACAACAACAATACCAACAGCAATGGATGATGCAGCAACAGCAACAATCGCAACCCGTACCTCCTCCTGCTGGATGGACTCCGCCGCCTGTTCCTCCTCCGTCCCAGTATGGTTCGGCCGCCGGAAGTGCTGCTGTTGGAGACGAGATCAAGTCGTTGTGGATCGGGGATTTGCAGCAGTGGATGGATGAGAATTATATTCTCAGCATCTTTTCTAACACCGGAGAGGTAATCTTTTGATTCCAATTTTTTTTTTGGTTTTTATTTTCGTATAAATAAGAAGCCTTATGTTTTAATCTGTAATTCGTAATATTGTACCTGTTCCTTGAGAAGTGGATTGAGATGGAAATTTTTTGGTGGAGCTTTTAGGAGAATAGGAAGTATAATTTTTTTTGTTCAATTTATTCTATTGATTGTGTATTTAATTGTGATTTGAAAAGAGATTTAAGGTGAAGAGACTAGCTTTGCTTTTTGGATTAATGATTTTTTTTATTTGGAAACAATAATTTATGAAAATAAAATAAAATTGGTGGGTTGTGTTAATCTGTATGAACGGTATATTTTGTTGATGGGAAATATTAATGTTGCGTAGTATAAAGAATTTTGATGAATGGTATGCTTTTGTTGTAACAGGTTGTCCAAGCTAAGGTTATTCGTAATAAGCAAACAGGTTACCCAGAGGGTTATGGTTTTATTGAATTTGTTAGTCATGCTGCAGCAGAGAGGATTTTGCAAACATACAATGGAACACCAATGCCAAACAGTGAGCAGACTTTCCGGCTGAACTGGGCTACCCTTGGTGCCGGCGAGAGGCGCCAAGATGATGGGCCTGATTATACAGTTTTCATTGGAGATTTGGCTGCTGATGTCAATGATTACCTCCTACAAGAAACATTTAGAAATGTTTACTCATCCGTGAAAGGTGCAAAAGTTGTTACTGATAGAGTTACTGGACGTTCAAAGGGATATGGATTTGTTAGGTTTGCTGATGAAAATGAACAAATGCGTGCCATGGTTGAGATGAACGGACAGTACTGCTCTACTAGGCCTATGCGGATTGGACCAGCGGCCACAAAGAAACCTTTGACCCAGCAATATCAGAAAGGTATGTTTTTTTGCACCTTTGGTTGCTGTGTAGCATGGATACTTTTGTTTGATTTTATTTTTTTCTGCTTACATTTGTACTCTTATCTCTTATGTTGAAAATGCACATCGGATTGGTAAGCTGAATGTTTTGTGTACCATGTATGTATTTTTCTTTTTTGAGGTGATGTTGCCTAAACATGCTCTTAGTTTTTTGTGCTTCCAGTTATGCACTTGAAGATAGGTGGAATTTAAAGAGTCATTTCCTTCCAGCACTTACCTTTGTAAACTTGGGCACATTTAATTTAGTTAAAACATGCAAAAACTTATATAAAACTCATGTTGTCTTAAAGCAGGACACCAAGAGGCTCTCATTTTGGGGAGCCTGGAACTGACTTCAGCTGAAATGATTCCACTTAAATGCGTGGCCTCATTTTAGGTCAGTTATTTTGTTTACGTCATAAGCTTAATTTCTTGTGGCGTTTTGCTACATTCACGAATTACTTTCCAGTTTGTTATTTTCAAAGAGTTATGATGTCAAGCTAAATATGTTCTTTTTCCTAAAGATGGTGTAATTTCATTCAAGAGTTCCTTTATTTATATTAATTAGACAAGAATCGTTGGTTTATTTCTTCATGGTTCAGCCCTTTGCTTTGTTCACTTACGGTCAGCAACTGTTTTTGAGTTCTTGTTTGGTATTTAGCGAAACTATTTACTCTGACATGGATTCCAAGCATTAGAAACCTTATGAAGCCAACCTATGATGATGGATTCAGAGATGTTCTCTGTCATGGGGGTCATTATTCTGACCGCCAAACTCAGAGTTTTAGTGCCCTTCAAGCTGCTCTTTTTTTATAACATACTTTCTCTCTTATTATTTTTATTGCTTGTGCGACTGAGAGCATCCGTGTTTTGGAGGAAGTGCTTGATCACATGTTTCTGTCATTCCATTCCTTAAGTACCTGCTCGAGGATCATGTCCATGTATCTTCTTGTAGAGATCTATATGCATTTAGTGTAATAAGATATCGGGTTATTTGATTTTGAAAGAAGATCTCTTCTTTCTTCTATGATCATCATCTTTTGACTTCATCCTGTCTTGTATGTCACTTTCTTATTCTTCCTTCTTTTCCATCATTTGTCTTAGACTTGTCTTGCTTAAAACTTAGATAGGCTGTAAACTGAACTATTGCTTCTGTTTTCCTGTTTGTCTCTGCACTAAGGAAATCAGGGAATATGGAACCTAGAATAACAATTTTTTCCCCAGAACCCAATGGGTTTATTGTTGATAATAACATCAAAAGGTGCTAACCTAAAATCTGAATCACGTTTCCCATTCTGTCTGCAAATATGAATCTAGTTTGGAACTTTCCAATCGTTCATGCTTTGAAGTTTGGATATTGCGAAGTATTTGGGCCTTCAATACTTTCTACCTTGATTACCTTTCTCATGATTTTTTGGTTGTCCGTGCTGGGGTTTTATGCTAGCAACGTTCATCTTAAAAACAACTGAAAATTACCTTACTGATGCTCAGCTTTTTGACAACTGACAACACTATAATGATTTAAAACTGTTGCAAGGCAAGTAGATTAATTGCATTTTTTTCCCATACTCTAGGCAATATTTAGTAACTTCACACTCAAAATGGTGGGCATATGTAAGCAGTGATATTGTTATAAACTGAATTTCCTTTCTGTCAAATTTCCTGAAAATACTAGCAGTAAGCTGGCACTGGCCAGTTAGCTGATTTTGATGGAGTCAGCTCCACTAATATAATGCTAAACTTAATTATTCTTTGTTCGCTATATTTGATTGGGTAATTGATTTTCTGTTATCTATGTGAACCTCTGTAAATCACTGTACCTTGCATGTAGGTTTTTATCCTAAAGAAAAATCATCTCTTAGATTTTTTAAGAACAGAAAAATAAATTGATCTTTTTTTCCCTGCATGCTCCTCAAAAGAAGTGTTTTTTTATGTTTAAACTCATTCCAGCATGATAATATTGTTTGGTTTATTCTTTGGGTTTTCCTGCGTGCTTTCTCCATGCTTACATCTCCTTGGATTTCATACAACACCAATTATCCTTCAGAGAAGCTCTTGGTTTGGTGACTGCTGCTTTTTGTTTGTGTTTATTCATGTGTTATTTCACAAGCATTTGTCATTTGCAGCTGCTTACCAGAGTCCTCAAGGAAATCAGGGGGAGAGTGATCCAAATAACACAACAGTGCGTAGTTTGCTTTATTGTTGATATGGATTATTACTTGCTGAAGTGATTTGACTTGTTTCTCTTGTCTGCAGATATTTGTTGGTGCTTTGGATCCAAGTGTGACTGATGACACTTTGAGAGCAGTGTTTAGTAAATATGGTGAGCTAGTGCATGTGAAAATACCTGCAGGCAAGCGTTGTGGATTCGTTCAGTTTGCTAATCGGTATATGAATACCCTGATTTCTGTTATTTTGGATTGTTATGATTGCCTTGTCCTGATTTGGTTGTCTGTCTTTTGTTGCATTTAGCACTTGTGCGGAGCAAGCACTATCGATGCTGAACGGAACTCAGATAGCTGGTCAAAATATTCGACTCTCATGGGGCCGTAGTCCTTCTAACAAACAGGTTTGGCTGATGCCCCTTAAATCTTCCATATTTTCACACTTGCGATTGTACCCGTGTTTATTTAAAAGGTGCATCTATTGGTTTTGACCAGGCTCAGCCAGACCAAAGCCAGTGGAACGGTGGTGGATATTATGGATATCCACAAGGATATGATGCATATGGATATGCTGCCGCCGCCGCCGCTGCCGCCGCCGCTCCCCAAGACCCTAGCATGTATTATGGAGGATATCCTGGATATGGAAACTACCAGCAACCAGGAGCTTACCAACAGCAACCGGGAGCTTACCAACAGCAACCGGGAGCATACCAACAGCAACCCGGAGCTTACCAACAGCAACAGCAGGTAGAGTAACCGTAGTTTAGACATTTTTAGTTCACTGAATAAATAAGAGCTCTATTCAACCAAGGCTTGACTAGCAGAGAGTAAGCAGTTGAACTTTTAGAATAACAACACAAAAATCACATCCTGTTTTCATTTTAGTTTCCTGATTGCTGGTAATATAATCCAATGCAAGAGATGCTTCAGTGCATTTTCTATTGCAGGGTGTATTAATTCTGGTGACTTGAATGATTTTGATCTTTATTCAGTAGTGGTGTCATTTGATCCTTTTGTTTTATTAGTAATAATATCTTTACGTTCTGGTATGTGCAGTGATCTGCTTACACTGCGGTATCGACATGTGAGGACTGATGTTAATCGGTAGCAGAGCAATCCTAGGTTGCAGTTCACTAGTTGCATGGATGTGCTTGGTGTTTGGAGTTTGGCATTTTGACATTTGTTCTAGTGTTAGCAGTTCTGGGTACCATATGGGGAGGGGACATCACTGCATTCTGATATGATCATGGTTTTGTAATGTAATGGTGCCTCAAAGTTTGCACTATTTGCCTAATGGATTTTTCGCACTCGTGGCTCTTTAATTACTTAAATTATGGTTTACTTTTTTATTTATTTATGGGATGTTTCAGTTGTTTTCCATGCTCTTTGAGGTTTGTGTCTCGTATTATTCGATTATGTGGTGCTCAAACGTGAACTATGTTATATTTTTACCAGTTGTAGCTTTGTCTCATTACCTAATATGCTTCCTCATTAGCTTATTCCACACCAGCAACTCATAAAATCAAAACAATTTCTTCAAATTTCCTTCTTTTCTTCTCTTGCAGATCTAAAAAATCGCCGTAATAAAATTAAAAAAAATATATAAACGACTCTCACACCTCGCTGATCTGGACTCTGCTCCTGTCCCAGAATAAAAAAAAATAAAAAAACTGATTGGGGGTGGTGAATTCTTTGTACATCTGGATATAATGCAGGAAGACTGTATTTATGATTGTGCTCTTCACAATTTTTTTTTTTTAATAAACTACATATTAGTGGTAATGCTGTAATTTCATAAAGATTAATAGGTTATTATATTGATCGAGATAAATGTGATTTTTTTATATTTTTAGTACAATTTAATGACTAGTGTACTACAAATCGAAATAAATCTAATTGAGTTTAGGGGTTAATTTGTCTTTTTAATTTTGAATGCACAATGAATTAATTTAATTTCCGGACTCGTAATTTTTTAAACTTGGAATCAAGGGTTGCTTTGTCTTTTTATTATGGTATTTTTGGTGATAAAATGATACCTTAGGGGTACTTTAATATTTGAATAAGTTTAAAAATATTAAAAAAAGTGGTTGGTACATGCGTTGTATTTGTGAGCATGTCAAGTAGCTCTGCATGCTTCTAAAGATGCGTGCGGTGATTTATAGCTACAGAAAATTGGTTATTCGTAGAAATTGATTATTCACAATGGCATTAGATTTTTCATGGTGTGCCTATCTGATGAGGTGGTGTGTGCAGTGTTTTGTATGGTGGTTTGATCCCGATCATCTTTTTTTATTTTTTTCTCTTTATTTTCTTTGAAAAACGAGTTGTTCAATCAAAAACTCAATGTTGTCCTGTTTTAGATTTCTAATTTAGTCCTCTTTCCTTTAATTGTTTGATTTTTATCTTAATTCATTTTGTAAACTTTAAATTTGATTATGCTCTTCATTGAAACTTTATTTTTCCTTTTATTTTGTTTTTGCTTTAGATTTATCATTTTCTTTTGATTTTTGTTTTGATTTTTTTATAAAATTTATGATTTTTTCAATTGCATCCTTAAATCAATCAATGTTATTTTTCTTTTTATTTTGTTTTTGTTTAGCATTTGGTCCTCAATTTTGTAGGATGCTATTTTTTTTTGTTTGTTTTGAGATTTTTGTCAATTTAAATTTGATTTCAATTTTATCCTCCAAATTAAAAATTAAAGGTCATGACTTTTTCTTGTTGGGTTACATCTACCTTGTGATTGATGTCTCAAGTTTGAAAGGCTAATTTGATTGATAACAACCTTTTTTTCTTTTTTTTTTACATTAATTTTATCATTTAATACTATATCATTTGGTAGGGGCATTTGAGCTGACTTGGGTTATTTCTCCCTTTTTTTTTTTTTTCCTTCTTATTGCACTTGGTTGTTTTTTTTCTTTTTAATAAGTGGTTTTTCTTTTTTCATGATCACTTTTTTTTTCTTAGTTTTTTTGTCCTTGTAATAAACGATCCATATAATGTCATTTTTTTTTTGTTACCGTATTTAAGTTAAGCTTTATTTGACTCAGCTAGATGTATTACTTGAATCAGAATTTTTCCTACTTTTTTGAAATACACTTACACCCTTTTAACATTTTTTTTAAATGATAAAGACTTTGTTCTCGTGCGGGCCACGAAACTAGTTTCTCACTAATCATGCTCGTCGAGGAGGCCAGAAAGCTTGAGGAGAGAACTGCGAGTGCTGCTGTAGGAGGAGCTTTTTCATTACTAGGTAGGGATTGTGATGAGAGTCTTTAAGAGTTCAATATCAATACTATCAGAGGTAGCTTTTGAGTTTTGCTTCAGATGAGGGTTGCTCTCACTTTTGGTGCCTAAATGCCCATCAACAAGCTCCCTTTTTTTAATTTTATAAGCCCGGTTTATTTGCTGGAAAATATTTTTCTTTTAAAAAATGAATTCTAGAAAAGTGAATTCTGAGAAAGTGAATTATTTTTTGATGTTTGATAGTGTAATGAAAAATAAGTTGGAAAACACTTTCTATTTCTAATGTTTAGTTATGTCATGGAAAATGAGTTGGAAAATAACTTATTAATGTTTTATTTTTTTCAAGTTTATTAAAATAATGAGGAAAAAATCTTTCAAATTAAAAAGTTGAATGAGAATGAAATTGAAAAAAAAAAAATAATTTAATAAATTATCTCAAATAAAATAAATAATAATCAAAATAATAGATCAAATTCAAAAAATAAAAAAATTAAAAGATGAAGAAATTAAAATAATAATAATTAACATTTCATAAATTATTTCAAATAAAATAAGTAACAATCAAAATAATGAGGATCAAATTTGATAGATAAAAAAATTCAATTAAAAAATCAACAGGGAAAAGTAAATAACAATTATAAAAATAAAGACCAAAGTTATATAAAAATTAAATTATAAGGGATGAAATTGAAAAAACAATATTCAAAACAAAATATATATAGCAATCAAAAGTTTGAGAATCAAATTTGATATAATCAGCAAATAATATGATATTTCTAATTTTTTTACAACTTGCGGAAAGTGTTTTCCGTCTAAAATAAAAGAAAAACACTTTCATGGAAACCAAGCCAAATTTTTTTTTTTGACTGGAAAGTGCTTTTAGTTGATCAACTTTTCTAATGACAAACAAATATAGAAAAAATTAGAAAATAATTTCTCGAAAATCACTTTCCAATAAACAAACGAATCTAGTTTTCCATTCTTTTTCTATGTTTTCTTCTGTTTTTTTTAATCGAACAGGTGCTTAAATATTGCTATAGTGCATAAAATTCTGCCGGCTTGTTCATACGAATTGACCATTAATATTTATTTGGCTCTTTTAGATTGTTAAGTCTTGTCTTCATATGATTTGGGATTTGATAAGAACATGGAACTTAAGCAGGATTGTGTGAAGGAAGGAATTGTTGGCATAGGTCTTGGGGAAACGAGAAGAATGGTTCTTCCTCTGTCTTCTTTCAGTACTTAGTTCTTGGATCATGAGATGGTACATTATCTTAGGACTTTGCTCAAGTAAGAGTTGTTGGCCGAGCAAAACTTTCCAAGAGTCGAGATACAATTTTTTTTTTTTGTAACCTCAAGCTTTTCACAGAAATTCTCTCGAAGCAAGAAAGCAAGGTTAAAAAAATAACCCGTAACATGAAGGTTACAGTGAAGATGCCTATCCCATTGCTCCTTAATAACTGTTTTATAATCTTTTAATAAGTTTTTTCATATACATCTACTATACGTAACAACCTTATAGGAGGACCAGCAATTTTCACCATAATCAAACACTAATCCCAACATTTGCTATCCAAGATATTCTTTTTTGATTAACGTGGTTGTCCAGACCAGTTAGCGTGTATTTTGATTAATTTCACGGGCCCTGAAATTAACGACTATGTAAATCTCCAGTGGCCATCATATGAACAACCACAAGACTCGAACCTGAGACCACAAAGAAAACAACTTTTTAGTCCCAAGCTTTTACCACCAGACCAGCTCCTAGATGGTTCAAGATGATATTCTGCTAACCTTTTTTTTCCAGGTATAGATCTGGATACCTTATGATATGTGAAAAGCTTGTTAGTTGCCAAAGCTTGAAAGTCAAGCTAGAGCACATGAATGTTCTTCATTGTTAGGAAGGAGGTTGCAAAACGATTTGGTTCGGACGCACGATCTCTTCCCAAACAAATCTTTTACTTAACCAAGCTAAAAGGCATTGATGATTTGTCTACAAAAACTGTCACCTTACATGAACGTGATTCGAGGCTTTGAAAGTGAATGCTACTGATATCCTTCAAGATCAAGGTCAACGAATATTACCATACTTGACATGTACTAACTTCCTAGCTTTTATATAACTAGATGCGTTATCAGCATCTATAATTATTAAATAAAAAAAAGAGGAATCTGCGTCACTAATGTAATACAAGAGTCAAATTAAAAAAATTATTTTATACCAAGGGCTCTATGATTTGACATAAAAGCACTGACGTTATCGATCATTTAAACTCTTTCTCTCAGCAAGGAGAATAAAAAAGCTGGTAGCAGCATGCACACAATTCTCAGAGCCATTAAAACATAGATTCCAGGTGGTACAACTAGAAATCATGTGATCAGTGCGTATCACAAGTAATCTGTATAGTGCTGTTTTTCATCAGAAACAAGCAACTCAGCAAACTATTCTTAAAAACAAAAAAGGAAACATACAAAAAAAGTATGGGAATTGGGAAAGGGGCAGAGAAAAAGAAATTGCTCATCCAGGCAAAATTGTAGGTTGAGGTGAAGGTTCGCACTGTAGTAAACAGGATCTATGAGTGCATAGAACTCAACAACTTCAGGGCAAGAGCTTCTTGGTCTGCAAGTGAAATGGAATCGGTACTTATGCCTGCATTATCTTTACTTTCTGTCATCTCGGCACTATCACTATCACTATCAAAATATATCTTTGATCTTTTACGCTTTCTGCCCTCTCCTTCTGAACCAGAGAGATCATCCTCGCCTTCTCCATCCTCCTCTAAACCCATAGATCCTATTTTCCTCTTCATCTTTTCCTTAATCCGTTTCTCTCGGCGGCGCTGGCGATCTAAAACTTTATCTTCCTTGTCCACATGCTTCATTTGTTCCCTCATGTTTTTATAGTATTCTTCTCTTTTGTCTGCAAATGAACAACAGATTAGTGAGAAAACAAAGGCTGACCAATGCAAAGGACAATTTGTTTCAGCTAGACATTTTATCTTTGGCAGACAGCCAATCAAAACAACTATGATCCATAGCTTATATGTGTTTTTAAATTGTCAAAAAACCGTAGCAATGTTTTCAGAGCTAGCAATAATCACGGTGAAGGCCACAGAAAAGTAAAGCATTACTTTGTTTCAGTGCAAAACAAGCTAGTTCTGTCCGGGAATATCAGTCAAGATAATTCATGCCTGGAAATTCAGGAGAAGTTACCTTGGTCAAGCAGAGATGAATTATCAACATTCTTTCTATCAGCCACTCTTGCAAGTGGAGGAAGTGTATTGCCTTCTTCATCAAAGACAACCCTTGTCCCTACCGGTCTATGGACATTGATCTTCAACTTCTTTTTCTTCAAAACTCGTGTTGCTGGCCTGCAAAAACAAAACCAGATCCCATTATTAAGGATAAGAAAACAAAGGTTTGATCCAATAAGATTTAGTGTCAGATGATTCATTCACAAATAATTCCAATGTCTTATTCCATTACATTTCAAAAAAGAGGAATAATTCCAAAAAGATGCCACATTATTGCATCAATTAAGTGCGTGTTTAGCATTGTGATGTAGAGTGCTTTTTAAAAGTGTTTTTTTGCTTAAAAAAGCATCAAAATGATTTTTTTTTTCATTTTTGACACCAGCACATCAAAATTATAAAAAAAACACTAAAAAAAGCATTGATTTGATGTTTTTTCAAGGAAAAAGCACTTAAAAGCGGAACCCACCGCACTTCCAAACAGGTTTGATGGGGGAATTAGTCATTTGAAAATCTTCAAAAGCTGCTTGTAGTTAATTCTTATATCTAGAAGCACTGTGGCATGAACATATTTCCATATTTTTTAAGAAGTTACTTACACAAGATCTTCAATTTCGCCTGTTTTTGCTTCACTCCCATTTAGAGCATTCTTGGTTTGATGAAAACCTTTTTCCCCATCCTCTTCCTCTGAATCACCAATCTCTAGATTCTCTTTTAGTCTGGCCACACTTTCTTCCCTGAAGTTACCGATATCAAGCTTCTCACCTGGTATCTCTGCAGCATCCTCCTTTTCAGAATCTTCTGATTCGAGAAGAGCAGATTTTCCAAATGCCTTTTTCCCTTTTATTTTCTGGTTCAGAAAACGGACTTTTGGGGTCATAGGTAGACCCAATGAAGCTGAAAATTCTTCAATAGATAGCTTCAACACATCAAACACTTCTTTGTCCTTCTGTATATGTATAGATCGCAAATATGTTATGAAGGCCCTCTGAGCTAGCTGCTGCATATCAGGATACTTGACTAGTAAAGCTGACAACAATCCAGAAACTGGCTGCAGTCTTTTTGTATTTGCCTGAGAATCAGCATAAAAGCATGTTTAGCACCATGAACCCATGCATATAAGGGACTCAATGCTGTAAACGCAAATTAAAGTCAGCCACAACTGATTATTTCAGGTAGTAAACCAATCAGCAGATCTACCCCTCCAAATTGAAATAAACCAGGTTAAGATAATACATTTTTCAATTAAGGCACCCACCTTAATAAACTGTACGGGAATTTTTGCTGTTTGCAATTTTTCAAGCATTTTCATTTCTGAAGGCATCAGAAACAAAACCGACCTTCCTCCAGCCAGATAGCGTGCTGTGCGACCAACCCTGTGTATGTAGGATGCAACATCATCTGGACAATCTACCTATAGAAGAAACAAGTTCTAAGAACCTCATCATTGGGAAAGATGTGCCAGGGCTTTGTCTCAAAAACAAATATCTCACCTGGACAACCCAGTCAACTGCCTTGTTAAAATCAAGGCCTCTTGAGGCTACATCAGTTGAGAAGAGAACTGAATGACTTTCGCAGAACTGAGAATAAATTCCCATCCTTTTCTCCTGCTTCATCCTTCCATGGAGACACTTCAATGGGATTCCAGGCCGTAGTTTCTTAAATGCTTCAAAGACAAATTTCACCTATCAAATAGCGCAATTCAGGGTTGTCAAGAACAGTTGTAACTGGGTTGATTATGAAACTAGATATTGTAGGAAAAAAACAGAACAAAAGAGTTACATCTGGCACGCTTGAAGAATGGACAAGTAATACTTCCTCAACTACCTATGCCGGCCAAACCATTCAATTATATTTCCCTGTCTACAACACCAAATCTAGAAATTGCCAGGTAGAACAAGATGAAATCATCTCAAGCTCGAAATGCAAATGCCCATACCAATGCACTCATCAATATAATATAAAATTTGAGTGATCCACTAATGCTCAGTTAACTATGGCGTGCCGTAAACAAATTAACTTAAGTCGATGGAAGGAACCATCCAGGCTCCAAACCCAATCACACACATGTCTACTACGAGTTCCTACTGTCTTAATCAGGCATTGGCTGCAACATGTCCAGCTAGTAATTGAAGAAGTGGCTTAGTTTCACAACCAAATACAATGGCGGTATTAAATCAACATCAAACAACCTTATCCACAAAAAAAATCACTCGGTTCTCAAAGGAAAACTGACAAGTTACCTGTTTGCAGCTAGAAAGAAACACAAGAATCTTTGAGTTAAGATGAGCTTTTACAAAACTCCATAGCATATCTAGCTTCTGCTCAAGAGGAACAATCATTGCAGTTTGCTGCAGGCGGTTGGGAGTTGCTGTCTCAGCATCTTCATGCACACTGATATACTCTGGGTCCTTCAAACTCAGTCTTGCAAGATCCTGAATGGACTTTGTTTGAGTTGCAGAGAAAAGCAATGTTTGTCTACGCTTAGGTAGCTGTGCGACAATTGCATTCAGAGTCTTTTTAAATCCAACATCAAGAATACGATCTGCCTCATCAAGGACCAAAACCTGTTCTATGGCCAGCAATGCACTCAAATCAGATAAGAGAAAACAGGATCTAAATTTAATTCCCAAACAGTAGGTGTATAGGCACAGGAAAGAAAGATCAGTATGGAGTTCATTGGAGCAAGATTAAGTATTTGGAATGGTTGAGTGGAGAAAAAGTTAAAGAGCATTTTTCCCAGCAGAAAATGAAAGTAAAACATCATAAGAATGTTAGTTGATACCAAGTGAAAGTAATTAGATTTGGAAGCTAAATTCATTTCTCTCTCTAAAACAAAAGTCTTCTGACAAGACATTGTGGATAAGCACAGTCTCTTGTGTTATCCATGTTTTGAAAATGAAAATATAAAAAAATGACCAGCAAAAAAAAGAAAAAGAAAAAGGAAAAAAACAGTTATGTTGACCTGAAGCTGTGAACAATCAAAATTTGGAGTCTCGTCCATATGCTGAAGAAGTCTTCCAGGAGTGCAAACTAATATGTTCAGAGCATTAACATGTTCTTTCTCCATTTCCACTTCCTTTCGACCACCAATGAGTAGTCCAGCGCTAAAGTTATGGAACTTCCCAACAGTTTTCAATCCATCAAAAAGCTGCCCTGCTAATTCCCTTGTGGGAGAGATAATGATGCCGCCTACTCCATCCTCAGAACCCCATCTCTCTTTATATAATTTTTCCACAATCTGAATTCCAGATATAAATCAATAAATATGTAGAAACATAAAAACATCAATTCCATCATCCAATCATCCAAAAAATTCTCTATTGAACTGCGAAACAAGTAATAGTCTAACCTTCAGATTTAAGTGCTCAAGTTAAGCATCCCTGTATTGTTCAATAACTTCTCATTTCAAACTGACAAAAGAAAAACTAAACTACACTAATTACTTCCTAAAAATCCATTCTTTTCCCGATAATTAATCTGTCAATCAAAGTACAGAAGCACAAAACTAAACTGTACTAACTTTAATAAGAGAATCATAATAAAAACAAGCAAAACAAGCCGAACCCGTCAAACTTAGAGCCGAGAAAGACATAAACCCATTCATTTCCATTCCGTACCACCAGAAGCAGAAAAGGCATCTGTCGACCCTAAAAATCCATTCTATTCCCAGTTTTTTTTTTTTGTTTTCCTATTTTGCAACGCCAAATATCTGCCACTGAACCACACAAGCTCAAAATAAGAACCACACTAGGTCCCCCCCCCCCCACTTTTTGCATGAAAAAGGCAACTAAAGCAAGCAAACCAAACCCATAAAACTCAAAATAAAAATAAAACCAACTCACAGGAATAATAAAAGCGAGTGTTTTTCCAGACCCAGTTTTAGCAGCACCAAGAATATCCCTTCCACAAAGAGAATGAGGCAAAGAAGCCCTTTGTATATCAGTCATTTTAGAAAAATTCGCTCTCTTTAGCCCATCTTGCGTTCTCTTTGACAAAGGCAATTCCTTGAACATTGTAGCCCCTGAATATCTTGAAAAATTTATCATCTTGAAGGGGCCCAATTGGTGCATCTTTTGGTAGTGGTGGGAGTGATAAAGGGTTGGTCCCTGAGTCTGGTTTTTGTGAGTCTATCCATTGGTTTAGCTTGGAGATTTCTTCCTGTTCTGCTTCATGACGATCCCTTCTTGTTTGTTTAGACTTTGGTTTTGATTTTCTCATCGTGGAAGCTAACTCTGGAAGTTGGAGAGACAGAGAGAGATGAAGGCAATAACTAGGAGAAGATTCGATGGGTTAGGGTTTTGTCAAGGTTTTGCTTTTCTTTTGCATTTTATTTTTGGTCTCGAAGCCACGTGTGTATCTACCTGGAGACACGTGACAATAATTCAGAGTAACTGTCCCTTCCCCGGCCATGTGTAAGAAAAAAACAATTTGAAGTTCACTCGGTTAATTTACAACTCGTTTAAAATTTATTAACTTTTATTTTTTAAAATAAAATCATTTTATTTTTTTAAAAATATTTTTAATAACTAACCCAAATATCGATTCAACCACTAACCGAAAATTTGAGCCGAATAAATTTAATAACTAGTAGCTATGATTTTTTTCCCTTTTGAAAGACATAAATTATAAATTTATAATAATAGGCTTTTGCTTTTTTTTTTTTTGGTAAAAAAGGTATTTTCAATTTCAAAGTCAATTTTTTCAAATAAATATCAACTCTTAATTAGCTTATTCATATCTCTAATCAAAAAATTATTTGCTGTTTTTTTTTTTTGAATTTCAACTTTTGATGATAAAGTAGAAATCATACTTACTTATTAGTTGAGTTGAAAAAGATTTAAAAAAAAAAACAATGAGTAAGAGTTTAATATATGAGATTTGGTAAGATTAAGAGTTTGTTAATCTTCACATTCATAGTTCTTAAACCCGGTCTGATGACTGGCCCAGTTTAAAATCTGAATTTTAGATTTTAATTAGGTTATTGAATTATCTAGGTTAATTTATTTTTTTTAAAAAAATCAAAACGACGTTGTTTCAGTAAAAAAATAAAAATCAACGGGTTGCAACCGGGTTTTTGACTAGATCTTGCTGGGTCACCTGATCCGGTTTTAAAACTATGTTCGCATCTAAATAAAACAAATTGAATGAGAAGAATTTTTCATGAACATTTATATCACAAATAGTATGCTCAAAATTTAAACATGAAAAAAAAAAAAACACAACGCTCTTTTCTAATTTAAAGAAGAAAAAAAATATACCTATAATCGTACTTGATTTATTTATTTATAATTAAATTACAAATATGGTATTATTTGGCAAGTGTGAAAAAAAAGCTAATAACTTTTTGTTGTTAATTTAATATTTGTGATGATTTTTATTTCTTTATTATTTTATGTTTTTAATATGGGTTAAGGAAGACAATTTTTATTCATGTTGTTATCTTTGATAAAATTGAGAAATTAATAATGGTAGTTGATATTGATAAAAAGATAAAGTGACATATTTAAAATTTATTTTTGATTGTCTGTTTTAATTTGAGATCAATTATATTTTGTCTTGTTAAAAATGCAATTAAACCAGTATATTGATTCTCTTTTAATTTCAAAAAATGGTCAAATTTTTATGTTGGAACAAGTAGGAGGTAATGCTTATTATTAATTCGCATATATGAAAACTACAAAATTGCTAGAAATTAAATGTGAGCTTCTTTTACACTCTTTTATAAGGTTTTAACTTGAGGTTTTTTTTTTTAATGTAGATGGATTCAAATTTTCCAAGCTCTTTTACCAACTTTCTTATGAGTGAGTCAGAATATATTCTCTCTCAACCAAGTGATTCTAATCAATTAATACTCGAATTTAAATGTCCATTCGGCAAAAAAATCAGGAAGAAGTAAAAATTTCTCACCAGAGGAGGATTGCTTACTTGTCTTTGCATGGCTAAATATAAGCAAGGATCTAATTACAGAAGTTGAACAACAAATAAAACAGTTCTAGGTTCGCGTATATGCTTACTTTGTAGAGAATGGAGAAAACTTGAATAATCGTTCACAAATAAGCATCTCAAGTAGATGGCAAGAAATAAATAGAGAAGTCGGTAAATTTGTTGGATTTGTTACTCAAATTGAAAATCGTCAGTAAAGTGAAATGATCGAAGAATCAAAGGCAATGTTAATATTAATTTCTATGTTAAATTGTTTAACACATATTTTAACATTATTTAATTTATTTATTTTTTTTACCAGATTAATGATGCTCGGTAAATGTATGCTTCTTGCGTTGGCAAACGATTTCAACTAGAATATTATTGGGTTATCTTAAAAAAAAAACCATTGGAATGGTTCTTAAATTAAAATTAATTTAACATGAAATATATTAAAATATAATTGGCTTTTCTAAATAACTTTTTACCATTGGAATGCATATAATAAAAAAATCTATATTTATACTATTCAAAAAGCCAATTTCTCCATTTGGCTCTTCATTATAGCATTTTCATTGGAAATGCTCTAATCATTTCTGATTCGGTTTGTATTTTTTAAAAAAAACTCAAAATCAAATTAAAATCAGTTCAAATCATCTGATTTAATCGATTTTTTAGTTTTTTTTTCTCATTCCTTATGATTATCATTATCTTTGTAACATTCACAAATTGTTTTATTTTAAAAAATTTATTTTTAATTATGTGTGTGTGTATATATATATATATAAACCTTATTCTAAAATCTAATTAAAGAGTCCTTTTTGAACTATTAGCCGGCATTCCCTAATATATCATTGTTTATCTTCTTTTATTATATTTTCGTTTTAATTCTCTCTTAATCACTGTCCACGATTCTCTCTCCCCATAATATATCTCCCTTGTATTATTCAATTTACTCTTTATAAAATTCTTTTGGTTATGTGTGTGTAAAGAATTTAATATAATAATTTAATAAAATTTAATTATATTTTAAATTTTAATTATTAGCTTTTATTAAATGTATTTCTAAGTATTTTTACTACTCAAAGTTTGTAGTTATAAATATTTATTTAATAAAAGAGATAACTATGAAAGGGAGAGATAAATAAATTTTTTTAAAGAAGTATTAATAATTACACTTTAGAATCATAAGATTTTTTTTTTTATATATTTTTTATAATTTTGATATATTAATATTAAAAATAAGAAAAATTTATTTTAATATTTTTTAAAAATATATTATAATACTAAACACACACTTATTACATACATATATACGACATTAAAAAAAAAAGCCAACGAAAACTCATCAAACAAAACAACAAAGACACGATCACGTACAAAGAACACACAAGGAAGAAAGCATCTCTCTATTTTCCAGTTTCCTTCCATTTTTTCCTTTAGATCTCCCCCTCCATCTAGCACAAACTCTTTGTAAGAAAAACTTACATACACAAAAGTTTCATCATTGTTTTTTTTCGGTACAAACAGAGATGAGTTACAAAAACAGAGCAGAAGCTGAAACAGAGGCATGCTTAAACGAGGCTTTATTGTTTGCTACTATGTGTATAATTGGACTCCCTGTTGATGTGCATATTAGAGATGGTTCTGTCTACTTTGGGACTTTTCACACTGCTTCTTTTGACAAGGAAAACGGTGAGTGTTTTCTTTCTTTCAGAAGAAACGATTGCTTCTATTTAGCATTGGTTTTTGAATTACTTGAAAGTTATGATTTTTGTTCAAAATGGTATCTGGGTTCTGATTTTTGTAAGCATTCCTATCCGGGTTTTGGTTTTATTGAGAAATAGTTATGGTACCTTTTGTTATGGAAGGGATTAGATTGGATTCTGATCTTGGTTTTTGCCTATTGTCTTAGCATAAATTTTGTTTCTGTTTCTGTTTTGTACTCTATTTAGTTAAGTAATGGAGGGTTTCGCTGTTTCATTTGTTTAACATAGACTGAATTTGGTACTCTTGGCAATACGAGTCCATAAAGATTGGAAATTCATTTATGAAGTCAAGTTATGGACTTTGCGTAGGTATTGTTTTGAAGGAAGCAAGATTGACTAAAAAGGGAAAATCCAGTGCAAATGTAGGTAATGGGAGTGTGATAGAGACACTTGTAATTCTTTCCGTTGATATTGTTCAAGTTGTTGCTAAGGTATGCAACTCTTTCTTTTTTAGATCTCTGGTAGTTATAAGGATTCAACAATGGAGAGTCCGCCTAATATGCGTGCTTCATTGTATGTAGGGAGTTCTATTTCCAGTTGATGGTGTCGCTGCAAATATATCTGGTGACAATGCAGAAGCTGCTGTAACCAATGCTTCATCTTCTGAGATTGCAGTGAGCGAGGCAAAGAAATCTAACACGTTCACTGTGGATAGAAAGAAATCTAATCAAAACAGGTATTTTCTTGTTTTGGATTTGGGTTGGAAGGATTGGTGTTAATTGTTGAAATTTAATTATAAGTTGTAACAATTTAAAGTCATATCTATTCGTTTACTTTTCTTTTCCATGTTGCATTCATTTCCAAGTTGACTTTTAGTTATATTTTGATGGTTTCTCTAGGGTGACATTTTTTTATTTCCATGGTTTGTACATAATGAGCACCACTTTAGCGCCTTTTGCATGTTTTCAGACACATATATACTATTGTTGAGTAATTAAGAGAGAACAACCTACTTTTTTCCTTCTGTATTAGTACAGAAGGAAATCGTTTGAGGAAATATTTCATCATCCAAGCAATATTCCTTTTCTTTGGTTATATGTATAAAACTCTTCACTAATTGTACCTATGAAGTAGGGGTTCAGCCAAAAACAAGAATGGTTCTTCTCAAGGTCTTATGCTGACAAGAGCGGGGAAGGATCATGAAGGGAGAAAAATGCCACCAAATGACATAGGAAATGTCATGGAATTTGAACATGGGAAAAGAGATGGTGTAAATATCTCAAAGGTGAGGCTTCTATTTTCTTTTTCTTTATTTTTTGTTTTGTCTAATAGGAAAAGAGTTTTGTAAGCTTGTCTTGATACTCATCAAAAGATATCTGTAAATGATTTTAACTTGTGTTTGATTATTAGCATTTCTGTCACGAGAGACCTGTATCAGCAGCAGCATAGTCGGCTGTTTATAATTCTGACAGCAGGTTTTTAGTTTAAGATGGCTGTGCTTTTTTTTTTAATGCTACCTAGGATGCATCTAATTGATGGTTTGGATGATATGATGGATTGGCACATGGCTTGAAGGGAATCCTTTCAATTACTGGATAAATGAGTCAGTGGTAATTAATATATGTAGTAGGGATACATTATTTAAGATGCTTATGTGTGAGAAAGAGATATAGGTACACTTTTCACTTCTTTTCTTTTTAACTTTTTTAATTTCTGTTTTGTGTACGAAGAGAGAAGCTTCTTCTGGTGACTCAGTTAATGGAAGGTATAAATTAAATTACCAGCCTTTTCCAAGTTTCAAGTGATATTTACGAAATTTAAATTATTTTCTTATATGAAATTCCTTCTAACTTTCACATTCCTGTCAATTATTTTTTTTCTGACAGGCAGACTGGAGAAGACTGGTCACAGGGGGAGCAGGATCTCTATAAACATAAGTTTGAGTTTCAAAGGGAAAAGAGTGTATGTCTTGACAGACATAGTTTATTTCTTTGCTTAATGCCCTATGTTTGTAGAAGTGGAAACTATTTGTCTATTGAGTGTTTGATGTAAATTTTTACTTGTGCAATTGATTTGTGCAGGCTGATGAAGTTCATAGCCCAAATGCAATCAGTAAGTTCAATTTCCATCTCTGGGTTTAATTACTTGTTCAGAACTTGGTAGACAGGTCTGCCTTAATATTGTGAATTTCTTTCACGAAAAGAAAGTAGAAGAGGAGGCATGCATTCTTTTAGTAGTGAATAGTTCTGATACTACCAGTGCATATGTTTGTAATAAAATACTCATTATGTATATAAGACTTCGTTTCCTGGCTTCATAATAACAATCATTATTGATAGACTTTGTGCTTTTGTATCAATTGTATCATATTGTACATAACATTCATGCGAATTTAGTGGTTGCATGCCATTTTCTGAGTTTTTTTATTATTACAAGGCCCTATGTTGAGATGCATCTAGGCCATAGTTTGTCTGTAAATTGCTAAGCTTTACCACTAATCCCTGATTTTGTCTTGTATTTTTTTAAATGCTTTTTTGGTTTTGATTCTTGTTTTAATTGCTTATTTTGCTAACATGCAGCAGGGCCTCACCTCAGGGAAGCAAAACCTGTTGCAGAAGGGCGAGTAACAGTGAAGCTGTTGCCTAACGGTGTATCTTGTAATTCTGCTGGCGAGCTTATGAAGCCGGACAATCAATACTGTGGAAGGCCTGCTTCTGTGGGAACCACTTCTCCTATTGCTGTTTGTGCAAGTGTTTCAACTTCTTCCAATCCAACGGTTGATGCTCCTTCAGAATCACTCTGTAGTTCATTAGCAAATTCTACTGATGCAGTCTCTCCACGAATCTCAGAATCTAATAGAAGCTCCAAGGCAAGAACCATGTTTTTACCTTTTGGTACCTACCTCTGTGTCATCTCACCTCCTTTGACTGTCAAATTTATATGGCAGTCATCAGGTCACTGGCTGTCTCGTCAGTAAATCATATAATTTATTGAACCAGCAATTTTTATGTGTAAACTGAAATATTTTGTTGAATAGTTACTGCAATTCATATCGGGTATAATTTATAATCTATACCAGAAGCATTGGTAGAAATCATTGGGTTTAGATTACATTGTAGTTTCCTAGGAATTTTGGAATATTTGCAAGTTCAGTTTTATAATCATGGTGATGTTTTTGACATTAATTTTCTTTCAGGCATTCAAGCTCAATCCAGGAGCAAAAATTTTTTCTCCATCTTTTTCCAATCCTATAACAGCTACTGCTCCAGCAGTGCCAACTGCTGCAAGCATGGCTTACATACCAAGCAACTCTCCAGCGGTACCTCGTTCATCTGTCCCTGCTAAGTACCCCCCCTATAGCAACTTGACAACTGTAAATGGTGGCAGTGGTTCTCAATTTTTGCAACCTGTATGTGTTAGCTAACTTCTAGTTTCTTGCTTATTTAGTAACTCATATCTATTCAAGTCACTAGAAAAAATCAGGAACTTTATGGTCAGCTCTTGGAATATTTTTTTGGTTGAACTAGCCCAAGCTAAACTAAATGACTAATTGTCAAGAGAGGAACCCTCTATTAGTTCTCAAAGGGTTTCATTTTGGCTATAGGTTGTTGGACACGTGGGAAGCAGAGCACAGCCACAGCCACTTAGATATTCTGGTCAGTATCATGCTGTTCAGGCAGCACCAGCATTTGTGCCTCCAAATTCTCAATCTGTAAGTAGAAGGAAGATTCACGTGATATCCTTTGGACAGTGTATTTCTGGTGCTCTGTTGATTTATTGTAACTTTATTTTCTAATCTGGTCGCTAATCTGGCTCTCTGTTTCTCAAGGTTATCGTTGGACAACTGGGGCAGCTCATGTATATTCAGCCAGTTTCTCATGTAAGATACCAGATCTGCAACATGAAATAATTAAAGCACTCTGATGTTTGATAGTTACAGATACAACTAACTTGTAGTTTCCGGGTGTTGTAGCTTGTAATTAACTGTTTTATTACCGTGCTAGGAAGCAATTTAATCTACATTATGGGGAGGACGGTTTTAAGTCATTATCTGATCTCGAGATAGTTTCTAGAATCAGCCTTGAGCAGTACTTCTAAGCTTCATACTAACTCTTAACATCCTACTATGATTTACTTTTCTAATTATCTATATAGTTGGCTTCCTCAACCAGTGTTACACCATGCTACCCTTAACATGGATGCTTTTATATTAGCCAAGTTATAATAGAAGAATGCTTGTTGTGTGTGTCACTGATCTGAAGCTAGATAGCTAATTAGCTAAGATTGTAAATATGCTATATTATGTGAAGGAAATTGCAATTATTCGTATCTTACTGACCAAAGCCTGCAGCTATGGAATCTTGCATGTATATCATGAAGGTCTAGTGGCAGGCGTATTTTCTTGTTTTTCGTGCATAACTTCTTTCTCTTTTTCAACACTTCTGTCATTTTTTTGTTGTTGGAGCTGATCCTCTTGCATTTCAAGTCATCTCAAGCTTTTAATTTCTTCACTTCCCTGGAGTTCTTATCCAAGTAGATTAAATGCATGTTATATTTCTCTGATTGTTTCATTGCATTTGTACCATGAAAGGATTTGGTTCCAAGCGCAGCAGCCATATCATCTGTGTCTGCACATCCTATGTCAACGCCTCACCAAGTCCAATATCCTAAACACCAAGGTATGAGAAAGGTATTCCTTTTATTGGTTGGAATTTTTCATGTGCTATATTGCAAGAGATTCTGGTTTCAAAGGTTTGCCATTGCACTTGCTGCCATCAATGAGGCTGCACATTCCAAGCAAGCTTAGATTTTTTATGTTACTGACTACATGAAGGGACAACCTAACTGCTAGGCTAGCAAGTCAGGATAACTGTTTCAAAAATTAATGTTGAAAATTCCAACCTCTGTCAATGTCCGCAAGGGTTTGATAATCATTATATGCAATGATAATCAATATGTGCACAACCATTTGAGAAACTGATTACTTTGATTTTCGATTTAATGAGAACTTAAATTTAACACTACAAATCAAATATAGGGAAGGTGATTATGTTCTTGCTGGTGCTTGTTTTAGAGCTCCAACACATTCGCACACCCCATCCACTTGCAAAACACACAGAAAAGAAAATGAAGAAAAATATTTCTTGAGCATAATGTAATTATAGTGGCAGTGCTAAGTCTCAGCATCTCTATGTTTTTCTGTGCCTGTTTATCGAGTCTATGAAATTTTTTTTTTTTGGATATTGCAGGAAGTGCAGCTGGCCAAACCTTGCAGCTCTGTGTGGCTCCACCTTTTGTAGCTGGTGGACAACAACCATTTGTAATGCCAAGCCATATTCCTTTTCTTCAGCCACCTATCCCTGCAATTCGCCCCAATCCCGTCCCAGGATCCAATACTCTTTTCAACACCAAGTTTCCATGAGTATATTCCATAGTGAAATCAAGATTCGTTTTCGTAAACAACAAAATTTTGATCCATAGTTCTACTGAAAAACATCGAGCAATAGGCAATTAGTTTCATCCCTCATTTTCAGGGTTTAACTCATTTCAATGATTTCTTGTGAAACCTGATTTGAGAGTGATTTTTTATTTGATGATCCATGCTGTAAGACATGATGTAGGGGTGGTTTCCTGTTTTGGCGAAGAATTATGAGAAGTTTCCCCCCCGGTACAAGGAAGAATTGCATCTTGAAAGGTGATAATACAGGCCTAAAGGTGTAAAGTGTACAATATTGAGACAGAGGCAACAGCTACAAGGTTTTGATACAAAAAGCCAGCAGGATAATTCATTTCATTTTTGGCTCAATTTAGCAACAGTTTTAGGGTTTATGTAGTGCAGATTATTGCTGATTTGTTTTTTATGCTGGAAAATGTTGAGCGTCACCTTTTCCATCGGCCCTAAGGTGTAGGCATCCTTGTTTACAATCCGTAGAAGCAAAGTTTACCATCATTTGAGTGAGAAGTGTGAGATTTTATATCACTGGAGATTTATTTTCATGGAAATTACAATTTCATCTCTTCCCTTTTGTTCCTCTCTCCTCTTGTCGATCATGGAATAAATATTATTAGTAGCTCTTTTGAATAACATAAAATTTCTATCCAGTGAGAACCTCAACCTGGAATACTACTCTTGGTACCCAAATTACCTAATGTGAACAGCTTATAATGCATATTACTCCACATGAATACTTACAGATCATGCTTCACAAACTTAATTTTCCTCGTCTATTTAAAATTCTCCTCGCTAAATCTTTGCTCACCCGTATCTTCCCTTTTACCCTGCAAGATCTCTTTTAGCAAAGTCTACCTGGCACTAGCACAGCTAAAAGCAGGCATGGATTATATAATGATAAAAGCTGAGGCTGTATAAATGTCTATTGAAAAGCTATCCTTCAATTCAAACTGTGAATAAATTACAGTTCCAAATGCTAACAAGCACCTAGGTTTCCTTTATAACTGTAAAGAAAAAATAAGATTAAAGTCTTCGAGGAGACACTTAGCCTCCCACTTTCAAGCAAAGATGGATCTTCTGTGGCCTCTATACCTAGCTTATGACGCTAACTATCTATAGACTTGTACAAGCCTAGCAATTTATTCTCCGGAAACATGTCAGATAGTCCAGAAGCAGCAGGTACACCATCTGCCCGTGCCCTGATCTTAGAAATACTACTCCATTCACTTCCAACCTCGGTTTCTGGGCTTTTCAAATCATCTAGTTCAATCTGGAACCTGCAGCTTGCTCCTCAGTCTGAGCCATCAGAATGTCATGTTTTCCTGCAAAACCTTCTTAAGGTTCAATGTCAATAACAAGTCATTGATCTTGGTACATGACAGATAATTGAACAATTATTTTACCTGCAAGAGCTGAGTCATTTTGCCAGTCTTGTAGTCCTCAGAAGGTATAGATGCAACTGCAGGATGGCTGTCAACAATAGGCTGTAAAACTTGCAGCGGTTTAACAGACAGGGCCTGTTCTGTGTCCCTGCCATCCTTTTTTTCGACAATACCAGAATCTTCCACAGGCAAGTTAACAGCTAAGCTGCTATTAGTCTCTGTTGATTGTGATGGAGCATGAACCCTACTGATGACTTCAGTTAACAGTTTCTCAAAAGGCATATGAGTTGTTTTCATCGGGCTGGCTTCTGATTCATGTAGTCCCCCTGCTGGATTTTGATTAAAGGGACTTGTTATCACCTGGTGGTTATTTTGAGATTGAAATTGTATGATCTCATTTGTTGGTGTTAATCCATTTGATGAATGAGCAGCATCTAGAACCTGCTTGCCTTTTGAAGGCACCAGATGGGCAGTTTGGTTTGTGGCACTGGCACTCAGTGCACCATTTGATAGATTGACTGGCTGAAGTACAACAGGAACTACATTGCCTCTTGACATTGTAGGAGTTTGGGGTACCACTGAAAGCACCTGCTTACCTTTTGAGCCAACCATTTCTACGTCTAGGCCCAGGCTTACGGGTGTGTACCTGATTATTGCTTTCTCTCGTAAGGGGAATCTCATTCCTTCTGATCATTGGAACATCAGCAACTGGATTAGCAGCACGGTCAACACTGACTGGCCTATCATGGCATAAATTGCATTGTTAACTGGACCTACTTGATATAGTATCTTCCTCTCAATAAAACATCTTGATATTAAAACAATGCTCAATTTCACAAAAAATATATATATATTATTTGTAAGAAATTGAAAATGAAAAGATCAAAATTGAAACAAATAAAAAACTAATTTTTTTTAAAAAAAAATATGGTGTCAACCTTGCCTTTTGTTTTTTGCTTTTTATCATCTACCTTTTTTTTTTAAAAAAAAAATCTTTTAATGCTGTGTTAATTGGAATTTGAAGTTGGTAATTTTATATAAGCATCTAGAACTAAATAAAAAGCCGCACCATTGGTTTGGTGCTCGACTTTACAAAAAAAAAATCAATTATATTGTTTGAGAAAAACTAAAAATCAAAAAATCAAAATTGAAACATGAAAAAAAAAAAAAATAGAAGGCCTTAAAAAAACAAATTGTGTCAACGCCTCCATGCATTGTCATTTTGATAAATCTTCTTTTTGGTAATGAAACTTTTTGATACAAAACTTTATTTTACTTGTATTTTAATTCTTGAGGTTGAGAAAGAATAGAGAAATTCATCCAAAAAATTACAAAGAAAAGAGAAAATTAGCGAAAGCCAGCAAGGTATCTGCTCGAAAAAACAATTCAACATAAGATTGTTATGCTAGGAAAACATGATATCAGTATCAAACTCTTGAACAAAGAGTTCAACATCAAGTCTCAGTCATCTTGAGATTTGAATGCCCAAATATATTCACATGCTCATACACCATACAACATTTTTAATAATGCATTATGCATTAGAAACATAACATCAAACAAAGAGTTCAGCACCAAGGACAACGCATGAAAGTCCACACATTAAACCAAAAGAAACACAAATGGGCAAGCAACATTATTTTTTTGAGGTTCGCATAGTAATGACTAAATACACAACATTACATTACTCCTGTGCTGTCAACAATTCTTCTAACTTCTTCAGCAATGTGAAGCCAATTTGTATCCCATTGCCAATGGAACAGTTGGAATTATTTCCCACCAATCTAAAACATATTCGCAGCACCAACCTTGAAAGCATTCAACATGGGATTGTTCTTCTAGGAAAACATGATATCAAACTTTTGAGCAAATAGTACAGCATCAAGTCCAAATATATTCACAGCTCAAAGACACGTGTCTCCATCTTCTTTCCACCCGTAAAATCTGGTCCACTCTCTATTAATGCTTGAATCTTCAGCTACTTCAGATACCTGTAAACCAATTCAAGCATGGCATGCTCATTTTAACTTGTAAATCTTATTATTGAGCCAAACAAGAAACAAACACACTAAAAGAGAGGCAAGAAATCAAGTCAAATCAGCAGCACCTTTGATTGAGCACTCATTGAACCATCTGGAGTAGTAGCAAATTTTGTGGTCAGCTTTGGACATTGATGGACCTTTAACTTCTCCAAACGAGGGAATAAGAAATAATCACACCATCCGAAACTAAAACAGACAATACTTGATAATTGTTCTAGCCACAACACCTTTAGATTAGGAAGCACTATCTCCTTCTCAACGTTGACAGGTGAAGCTTGATCATCCTGCCCAGGAGACTCTGGAATTATTTCCCGTTCACCATCCTCTTCTCTGATAATATGCTTCAATTCACCGCAATCACTTATGCGAAGGCTTTCTAGCTTTGGCAGCCTTTGAGCGAGGGACGGTGTGAAGATAAATGCCAGTTTGTCGAGAGAATCCAAATACAGACAAGCAAGACTTCGGAGGCTGACATGTCCGGTGGGCCCCTTCCATATGCATTTGAGCTCGGGTAACTTTGACAGCTGTAACTGTGTTAAAGATGACAGCAGCGGCAGCTCCTTCTCCTCACTGCTTCCTTCATCAGCCTCACCCAATTCAAATACCTCTTCCAATGATTTGCAGTCCTTAATTTCCACACTCTTTAGATTTTTCAGAGCTTGCAGCAATTTTGCTGGAAACGGAGCGCGAACATCCCCACAATCGTCCAAATGTACAGATTCTAATCTTTGTAAGAAGCCGTTTTGCTGCCCATGGAAGGCCATCTTATCAGAGAACAATATTATATTTTTTTCAATCTCAAGAAAACAATTTATATGATGTATAAATAGGAGAAAAAAATAGAAAAAACAGGATTAAATACTTTTTAGAGATTACATATTATTGTTTTAATTTTTTTCTTAATTAGAGATAAGTTGAATAATAATTATATTTTTGTGAATAAAAGGTTAATACAACTCCTAATAATTAGTTTCATGTCAAAAATAAAAATAAAAATACTAACTAAGATTTTTATTTTAGTTATAAAGTTAATAAATTTTTAAAGATATTTTAATTGACTACAAAATTTTCAACACAAAATTTATGCTCTTATATATTAATAATTTTTTTGTGAAGTTATTTGATGTACTTTTATATAAAAATCATTTTTTTTTTAATTATGTGCATAGTTGTTCTTATATATTACATGGAAGGGTTTCGTAATTAAGTAATGGTATGATTGTTCTTGAATGTATCAGGATTAATTAAAAGGGATATATAGACAAAATTATCTTCAAGGAGTGGAATGTTTCATTAATTTTATAATTTATAAACTGAATAATATTAGTGCAGATGAAAATAGATGTTCATATATAAAGTGTAAAAATAAAAAGTTTCACCGAAAAGATGTCCATTGTCAACTTAAGCCTTTTTTTTGTTTTACTTTTTTAACTTTTACCCTATTCCATTAAATGTTTTTATTTAAATAATGATCTTTTACATTTTTGTTTTTTATTATTATATACTTTGAAAAGATTAGTTTTAGTTGTATCAAAAACATTCTTATATTTTATATGAATAAGTTGTATTAGTATGAAGATTTTTATAAAAACCAAAAATTATTTTTTTATTAGTAACATTTGGCCACTAAGATTAAATGAATGAAAAATTTTAAAATAAAAGGGATTGTCAATGTAAACCATTTGCATGTGAAATTATTTATTTTTACCGAGATAAGTTTTTTGTTTTAATATTAAATTAGTATTAATAACTCTTTTGCATTTATTACTTCATATATTTATTAGTATATTTTATAAAGTATAAACTATTCACTTCTCAATTAATAAAATTAATGATAAATAAGAACATATCTATAACATAATTGTTATTTGTTTTCATGTTAGAAATTGACTTGAAATCCTACTCTACTCATATATAACATTTTGTGTAAACAATATATTTTTGTTTATAAATTAAAAAAATCATGATATTTTAAAATGCATTCAAAATAATAACATATTTTTTTATTATATTTGAAATTAATTTAAAGTTTTACATAGATGATAAAACTAGTTAATTAACAAACATTTAAAGAAGTAGGGGATTCAATGTGCAAATTGCACCATGTATCCCATCACAAAATATCATGGATTTAGTGTTTATTTTTTTTTCTGTGTTTTTTTTATTATTTCTTTTTTATTGGGGACTAAAATGTAGGCCAGTTTAGATTAATCTATTAGGCCAGTTTACCTTTAATTTTTTTTTAATTTGTTTTACTTAAAATTTTTCTATGTATTTTTAAAATTATTTTTTTATTTTTTTAGTCTTTTTTAAATAGAGATTATTTTTAATTATTTGATATATATTTAAGTTTTAAAAGATTATTATAATTCATCTATAAATTTTATTTTTATGTTCTATATAAATGAATTTTATTTTTAAAAATAAAAAATATTTATGTATAGATAAATTTTTTAATATGTTCTATATAAATGAACCCTTCCATAATTTTGGTAAGTAGATGAACGAATTGTCCATATAAAACTTCAGCAAAAAAACTTATCAACAAAAGGATAGAAGTAGACATGGCAACAAGGCATGGGAATATGAAATCATAAGCTGCAGGACTGAAACAAACAACTCAATATTAGCAGATGAAGGTTCATCTTCCTCTTCAAATACTTCCATTAATTGGGGGAAGAGCCTCAATTTCACTCAAACTGGGGAAAGCATAAATTAAGATTGAAAAATCTGGATATCATTTCATTACAATAATTAAATTCTTACTTCTTAAGCCCTGCATCAAGAGACAAGGAATGATACAGTTAGACAACTTTCATTACTCAAAGTTATGTTCTTATATATTAAATCTAACAGATAATATGATTTCTATGATTAATTGTTGGTATTAATAACACAAACAACAATGAGACAGTTAAGTTTCTTATATTTATATAATTATAAAAAATAAAAATAAATAAATAAGCTACTATGTTTGTTATATAATTAAAAATAAGCAAACTTGGATTTCCTCGCATTTATCAATTACTTTACTTTTAGAAATTGGGAGGAAGAAAGAATAAATTATCGCAATTCACAATTTAAAATAGTGGAGAAATATAAATTACGTACTTGTAGCTGTGCCAACCAATTACCCACTTCTTCGTGGCCTTCAATGGTTAAGTGTTTCAAAGGCAATTGAGCATCAAAATTCCTTGGACCTAAAAAGCTGTAATTTGATCTGAGCTCAAGAGACAATTTTCTTAGTTGGGGGAACTTGATGATGCCATCTCTGTTATGAGACAAAGAGACTGGGAAGACATATTCCAGTTTATCACAGAAAGATATGTTGAGAGTTTTTAATTCTGGGAAGCAAGAAGACTCTGGAATTATTTCCCGTTCACCATCCTCTTCTCTGATAATATGCTTCAATTCACCGCAATCACTTATGCGAAGGCTTTCTAGCTTTGGCAGACTTTGAGCGAGGGACGGTGTGAAGATAAATGCCAGTTTGTCGAGAGAATCCAAATACAGATGAGCAAGACATCGGAGGCTGACATGTCCGGTGGGCCCCTTCCATATGCATTTGAGCTCGGGTAACTTTGACAGCTGTAACTCCGTTAAAGATGACAGCAGCTCCTTCTCCTCACTGCTTCCTTCATCAGCCTCACCCAATTCAAATACCTCTTCCAATGATTTGCAGCTGGCAACAATCAACTCCTTTAGAGTTTTCAAATTGATTTGCAGAAATTTTGCTGTAACATCCCCACATTCGTTCACTCGTACACATTCTAATCTTTGTAGGGAGCCATTTTGCTCCCCAGGGGCGGCCATCTGATCAGAGAACAATATTATATTTTTTCACTCTCATAAAAACAATTTATATGATGTATAATTAGGAGAAAAAAATAGAAAAAACAGGATTAAATACTTTTTAGCGATTACATATTATTGTTTTAGTTTTTATTTTAATTAGAGATAAGTTGAATAATAATTAGATTTTTGTGAGAAAAAGGTTAATACAACTCCTAATAATTAGTTTCATGTCAAAAATAAAAACAAAAATACTAAGTAAGATTTTTATTTTAGTTATAAAGTTAATAAATTTTTAAAGATATTTTAATTGACTACAAAATTTTCAACACAAAATTTATGCTCTAATATATTAATTATTTTTTTGTGAAGTTATTTGATGTACTTTTGTATAAAAATCATTTTTTTTATTCTGTGCATAGTTGTTCTTATATATTACATGGAAGGTTTTCGTAATTAAGTAATGGTATGATCGTTCTTGAATGTACCAGGATTCATCAAAAAGGATATACAGGCAAGATTATCTTCAAGGAGTTGAAAGTTTCATTAATTTTATAATTTATAAATTGAATAATATTAGTGCAGGCAAAAGTAGATGTTCATATATAAAGTGTAAAAATAAAAAATTTCACCGTAAAGATATGTTCATTGTCAACTTAGGCCCTTTTTTATTTTACTTTTACCCTATTCCATTACAATTTTTTATTTAAATAATGATCTTTTATATTTTTGTTTTTAATTATTATATACTTTGAAAAGATTAGTTTTATTTGTATCAAAAACATTCTTATATTTTACATGAATACGTTGTATTAGTATGAAGATTTTTATAAAAACCAAAAATTATTTTTTTTATTAGTAACAATATTTGGCCACTAAGATTAAATGAATGAAAAAATTTAAAATAAAAAGGATTGTCAATGTAAACCATTTGCATGTGAAACTATTTATTTCTACCGAGATAAGTTTTTTTTTAAATATTAAATTAGTATTAATAACTCTTTTGCATTTATTACTTCATATATTTATTAGTATATTTTATAAAGTATAAACTATTCCCTTCTCAATTAATAAATTTAATGATAAATAAGAACATATCTATAACATAATTGTTATTTGTTTTCATTTTAGAAATTGACTTGAAATCCTACTCTACTCATATATAACATTTTGTGTAAACAATATATTTTTGTTTATAAATTAAAAAAATCATGATATTTTAAAATGCATTCAAAATAATAACATATTTTTTTATTATATTTGAAATTAATTTAAAGTTTTACATAGATGATAAAACTAGTTAATTAACAAACACTTAGAAGTAGGGGATTCAATGTGCAAATTGCACCGTGGATCCCATCACAAAATATCATGGATTTAGTGTTCACTTTTTTTTTGTTTTTTTATTATTTCTTTTTTATTTATTAACAACAAAAATGTAGGCCAGTTTAGATTAATTTTTAAAGAAAAAGTAAGATTAGAAGATAGTAAACCAAAGTGAAAAAAAAATAGTAAATGGGTGGCTTTTTCAAACTTATGCAAGGGAAGTTCAACTTAGATAATTTTTTTTACCTTTAAATTTTCTAAAAAACTAGATCTGAGAATATTTTTGGTTTTTTTTTTTTGTTTTAGTGTTTTGTGCGGTTTTTAAGGTCATTGATGGATTTATTAAAATACTTAGGGTGTTATCAATATTTTTTGAGTAAAAAATAGGTTCTTATACATGTTGTCAACCTTTTTTTTTAATTTGTTTTAATTAATACTTTTTTATGTATTTTTAGAAATATTTTTTTTATTTATTTAGCCATTTTTAAATAGAGATTATTTTTAATTATTTGATATATATTTAATTTTTAAAAGATTATTATAATTCATCTATAAATTTTATTTTTACGTTCTATATAAATAAACTTTATTTTTTAAAAAAAAAATATTTATGTTTAGATAATTTTTTAATATGTTCTATATAAATGAACCCTTCCATAATTAGTTCCATGTCTAATTTTTATCCAGATAGATTACCTCCAAAGTAGTCAATTTGCGCAGCACGAGACCCTTCCAAATACACCTCATGTCAGGCAGAGACTTCAAGTATAATGTTTCCAAATTTGTCAACCCCTGCATCAAAAGAAATTTTGTGCACTTTTGAACTATATAATTTTGGTAAGTAGATGAACGAATTGTCCATATAAAATTTCAGCAAAAAAACTTATCAATAAAAGGATAGAAGTAGACATGGAAACTCAATATGAAATCATAAGCTGCGGGACTGAAACAAACAACTCAATATTAGCAGATGAAGGTTTATCTTCCTCTTCAAATACTTCCATTAATTGGGGGAAGAGCCTCAATTTCACTCAAACTGGGAAAGCATAAATTAAGATTGAAAAATCTGGATATCATTTCATTACAATAATTAATTTCTTACTTCTTAAGCCCTGCATCAAGAGACAAGGAATGACAAAGTTAGACAACTCCTTTTAAATTTAGTGGATGGCTAAAGGATTTATCTCCACTTATCAATTACTTCAGTTTCAGAAATTTGGAGGAGAAATCAACCTGTATTGATGTTGACAATTTAAAATAAGAAGGAAAAAAAAATTTATATGAGAAATATAAAGGACGTACTTGGAGCTGTGCACACAAATTTCCCAATTCTTTGTGGCCATTGAATTTTAGATATTGCAAAGAAGGCAATTGGGCAGCAAAATTCTTTGGACCAAAAAAGCTGCAATTTGAAAGAGACAACTTCTTAGCCGAGGGAACTTGATGATGAAATCTGTGGGGAGTGCATCTCCTTCTCCACTGTAAAATATTTGCTTTAAATTGTCAGCACGATCAATCGTCATCTCTTCCAGGTTCGGAAGGCTCGGAGACACAGAGACAGTGAAGACATATTCCAGTTTACCACATCCATATATAAGGAGAGATTTTAATTGTGGGAAGCGAGGAGACTCTGGAATTATTTCCCTTTCACCATCCTCTTCTCTGATAATATGCTTCAATTCACCGCATTCACTTATGGAAAGTCTTTCTAGCTTTGGCAGACTCTGAGCGAGGGACGTTGTGAAGATAAATGTCAGTTTGTCAAGAAAATCCAATTTCAGAACAACAAGACTTTGGAGGCTGACATTTCTGGTGGGCCCCTTCCATATGCATTTGAGCTGGGGTAACTCTGACAGATGTAACTTAGTTAAAGATGACAGCAGCGGCAGCTCCTTCTCCTCACTGCTTCCTTCATCAGCCTCACCCAATTCAAATACCTCTTCCAATGATTTGCAGTCCTCAATTTCCACACTCTTTAGATTTTTCAGAGCTTGCAGCAATTTTGCTGGAAACGGAGCGCGGATATCCCCACAATCGTCCAAATGTACAGATTCTAATATTTGTAAGAAGCCGTTTTGCTGCGCATGGACCATCTTATCAGAGAACAATATTATACTTTTTCACTCTCATGAAAACAATTTATATGATGTATCAATAGGAGAAAAAAAATAGAAAAAACAAGATTAACAACAATGAGGTGGTTAAGTTTCTTATATTTATATATGTTTAGATAAAAAAAAATCATAAAAAAAAATAAGCTATGTTTGTTATATAATTAAAAAAAATAAATAAAACTTGGATTTCCTAGCATTTATCAATTGACAATTTAAATTAGTGGAGAAATATAAATTACATACTTGTTCTTATATTCAGTTACCCACTTCTTTGTGGCCTTTAATGATTAATTTTAAGGATATTTTAATTCACACAACTTATGTTCTTATATATGTTTAGATAAAAAAAAATTATAAAAAATAAAAATAAGTGGAGGAAGAAAGAATAAATTATCGCAATTGACAATTTAAATTAGTAGAGAAATATAAATTACGTACTTGTAGCTGTGCCAACCAATTACCCACTTCTTCGTGGCCTTCAATGGTTAATTTTTGCAAAGGCAATTGAGCATCAAAATTCATTGGACTTAAAAAGCTGTAATTTGATCTGAGCTGAAGAGACAATTTTCTTAGTTGAGGGAACTTGATGATGCCATTTCTATTATGAGACAAAGAGACATATTCCAGTTTATCACAGCCTTCTATGAAGATTTCTTTTAATTGTGGGAAGCAAAGAGACTCTGTAATTATTTCCCTTTCACCATCCTCTTCTCTGATAATATGCTTCAATTCACCGCAATATCTTATGTGAAGGCTTTCTAGCTTTGGCAGACTCTGAGCGAGGGACGGTGTGAAGATAAATGTCAGTTTGTCAAGAAAATCCAATTTCAGAACAACAAGACTTTGGAGGCTGACATGTCCGGTGGGCCCCTTCCATATGCATTTGAGCTCGGGTAACTTTGACAGCTGTAACTCCGTTAAAGATGACAGCAGCTCCTTCTCCTCACTGCTTCCTTCGCCGCACTCACCCAATTCAAATACCTCTTCCAATGATTCACAGCTGTAAACACTCACCTCCTTTAGATTTTTTAAACCTTGCCGCAATCTTGCTGGAAACAGAGTGAAAACATCCCCACAATCCATCACGTCTACAGATTCTAATTTATGTAAAAACAATTGCTCAAATGTCTTCGCATTTAAGGATGTACCAACCAAACTTAAGGAGGTTGGGTATGGATCCCTCAACATTCTATAAAATTTATTCCCTAACATTATATGATATTTGCGCAAGCTAACTGGAAAAACAAAATCTCTGGGAATGCATTCAACCTTCGGTATCCTCAATGATAATACGGCTAACTGAGACAACGAATTTAGTTCTTTTAGGCTTGCATTCTTTCCTCCTGTGCTGTCACATCCAACAACATCCCATCCCTGAAAGCTGTATTGCCCGATCAACAGCTCTTCTAACTTCTTCAACCTTCCAATCAAATTCACAGGGATCCTTCTTAGCCTTTCACAACCTGTCACATCCAACAACCTTAACTCCTTGAGCTCTCCTATTTCATCAGGTAATTCTTCAATGGATAGCACCACTAAACCAAGAATCTTAAGTCTCTGCAGCTTTCTCAACCAAATGAGGTCCTTGCATCCACTGATCAACACCAACGATTGAAGTTTCGTTGAGAGTTCAAGTGATTGCAATGACAAACACCCTCCCTTCAGAGACAAAACTTCAATTTCTTTCATCCCTTCAAAAAACCTCTGAGGAACATTCAAACCATCATCCACTTCTAATAATAGAACTTTGAGCTGTGGACATACCAATCCTTCAGGAAGTTCTGCTAGTTTATTGCCCATTAACGAAATTGTTGTACAACCTTCAAAGCTTTTATCATTGGCCACTCCTTCAACCCAATGCAGCCTTTACCATGAATCCATATTCTTCTGATGATGCTATCTGAATAGCACATCACGAACCAAGTCATGCATTTTCACATGTTCTTCAGTTTCAGTCCCAACAGCAACAACAATCTTTGAGGTTTTGATTGCCACATAAACTCGTTTCCTTGCATCTTCAATGGGCTCCCATCTTGATGTAACCCATAGCCAACTGCATATCTCGTCAAGTCCTCGATTGGAATGTTGTAATCTTCTGGAAATAAACAGCATAGCAAGAAACATAACTTGGTTTCCTTGCTTCAAATAATCATAGCTCAACTTAAGACATGCATATGCATTTTTTTCAATTTGTTCCATGTCCGGAAATTGAGAGTTTTTGAGCTGTTAGACACTTCCCACTCAACTTCAGATTTATCTCTTAGAGCCTTCCCACTGTCACAAGTGCTATAGGCAAGCCTTGGCATTCCTCGCAACCTCCTTGCCACTGTGTTCAAGGTAGAGTCCCCATCACGTAAACCTGCATTGATTCTGAATAAATCCCATGCTTCTTTTTCAGAAGAGACCTTAAAACACTTTTTCTGGCACTCCATAGAAGAACATATGCCTTGAAGACGTGTTGTTAGAAGAATTTTACAACCCCTGTGATCATCACCAAATGGGATCCCTATCTCTTTCAAGTCAATATGTTTCCAAACATCATCCAGGATTATAGCATCTTCTTTCCCTGCAGTCTCTGCCATAATCGATCTGCTCTCCCTTCTTTACTCTTTTCTTTAAATTCCAGACCTAACTTCTGCCATTCGATCCTGGATGTCTATGACATTTGGATTCTGGACACCGTAGCCATCAAAACTTCATCAAGCCGCTGCAACTCTTTGGCTCTCCTGCCTACTTCTTTCACCAGGGTGGTTTTACCCACCCCTCCCATGCCGTACAGTCCGATCATATTGACGTTGTCATCTTTGAGAGCTTTCATAATCTGTTCAAAGCTTCTTTTGAATTCTGAGGGCGTGAATTCCTTTGATGGAGAAATTCTATGGGCTGAGGAGGAGCTTTGGGCCACTTTGTAAACTTTTTTTCTAAAAGTTTTCTGAAAGTCTCCGACTTCTTGGCCAGTGCCTTGCTTAACTTGAATTGTCGCATGCAGTTTGGACACCAAGTAAAGCATTTGCCATTTTTTCCTATTTCATTTTCCAAGGGCTTCGCACCTTCAATTTCGTTGTTTGCATCTTCCAGCCACTTTTTGACATCTTTGTAAATTTCTTCAGCATTCCTTTCAGCAGCTTTGACATCATCTTGCAGACGTTCTTTTGCCGAATCCAGGTTCTGCTTTCGTTCATTGAATTCTTCAACAAAATGGTTGAAACAGAACATGTAACGGAACTGCCTTCCTACTGGTTCACCATGGGTTCTGCTATCTTAGATATAATGTCAACCACACTTTCGAAAGTCATTTTCCACCGACCTGAAAATCAGAGAAATAAGGATACACAGAACGTGAGAGTGAGTCTATGATGACCATCTCTTATCACACGTTCAGGTAATATGATTGACCTATAACAATATTAAAAAAAAAAATAAAAACTAATAGATGGTCGCCACGTGTTCAACTTTATCTACCATTAGGAAAGGATAGAAAGTAGGGGAGAGAGAGAGAGGTTAAAAGGCTTTAAAAAAAAAAATAGATGGAGAGGTTGAGGGAGGCAGAAACGGAAGGAGACAATATTGAAAGATCGGAAGGTCGGAGGAGAGTAAAGAAAAGCTTTTTTTTTTTCAACCTTTTCTATTAACATGTTTCGTAATGGGCCATGGTATTTTGTTTCTATTTTGTCTATGTTTTCATCTAGAGCTTGAAAAAACATCATGTTTTTGGGTTTGTGCCTGATCATGCAAAAAAATTTTGATGTAGGCAGAAGCTTAAAACACTAATTAAAGAATATAAAATTTTTAATGAGTGAAAAGAAATGCAGATATGAAGTTTTAAATTTACCAGTTTATTTTTTAAAAAATAATAATAATGAAGTTTGTCTTTTTAGTAAGTTTACAATATTTTAAATACACCAAAAACTCTATTTCAATTAAAAAAAATTGCAAAGGAAAGATGCATAACATCCAAAATAAGTAAAAAATCAAAAAATAATAAGGATACCAAATGTGAGAGTGAGTCCCTACAAGTAAAACAGGCGCAGAGAGAATGGGAATAGGAATTTCATTACCTCAATTTGGGAAAATATGTGCGAAAAGCACTGGTACTGATTGCTCAATGAAATAGCTCGTTTGTTATGTGATGCTCGTTTATCTATTTGATTGGGATTTTTTTGTGCCTTTGATAAAAACACTCTTTTTTTTTATCTCTTTGATTGGAATTTGTTTGTTTCTCTTTTATTTGGAAGATCTTTGGACACTTTAATAATATAATAACAAAAAAAATTAAAATCTTGATGAAATTATTGTTCATTCAAACACAGATTTGCTGTGGACTACAATTGTATTTTTTCCTAAATTTTAAGTTTTAGTTTTAATTTTAAGTTATTTAACGTCTTTTTAGGGGAAAAAAAAAACAACGCTCGTAACATAGTGCAGTCCAAACAGAAGAGACATCTCTTGAGAAAAAGAAAGAAAGAAAGAACCCTTTCTCCATTAACCGAACCCCATAACTCCAGGAAAGTAAGGACTAAACCATAGTGTAAAAATCTTAAAAGGTTCTAAATTATCTCTGTTACTTTTCCTTAATTTTCTAGACAAGCAAAAGGAGCTAAACTTATTCCCGACCAAAACGTCAAGAATTTCAGTAGAACAAAAGAAGAGATTATTACTTGACCAAAAACAACTAGTCAGCATCCAAAGAAACCGAGTGAATGAGAGAAAAAGACTATTAGCTAGAAAACAATCAACAGATCCAAGAATTTTCTGTATGTTTTCCAAGAAAATGAAACGAAATGAGCAGCACAACCCTCTAAATCCTCCAAGAAAAGAAAGAAAAAGAAAGGAAAGAAACAAAGATAGTAGGTTAGTGTTAGAAAAAAAAAAAACAAAGAAGTTCGAGGAAGTGGGAAGCCTTTTTTCTGCTGTTCATGTGGTGTTCTGGTGTTCACGCAGACTAAGAACTCCTACCATCGTATAATCATATAATTAAAACACAACAATAAAAAAGTAACAAGCAGCTAATTATGTGCGAAAATCAGAGAAATAAGGATACTGAACGTGAGAGTGAGTCATTGCAAGTAAAAGAGGCGCAGAGAGAATGGGAATAGGAATCTCATTACCTTAAATTGAGAAAATATGTGCGAAAAGCAAAGATTGCTCAATGAAGTGGAGAAGGCCTTTAGCTCTGTATGGAATCCAGCTTCAAAAGGAACAAGGCAAGGTCTAAGCATTTTGATGACATAATTAAGATAATATGCGTAGTAATATAGAGACAGTGACAAAGAAATAAAGAAAAATTATGTGTAAAAGTAATCACCTAGCAAAGAAAGAAACGAATGAAAGATTCAGCATAATCACTTAGACGCCTCCATGGATGATACCAGCTCGCTTCCAACAACACATGTAATTAACCTAAGCTAAGAACGGTCAAAGTTTTTTTTAGTTTTCTTCTTTTTAAAAAAAAAAAAACAGATCATCAAGGGAAAAAACTTGCAAAGAAGTAGAATTAATGGAATGAACACAACAAAGGATCAAACTCAAGCAATTAAAAGTAACTGTCTATGAGTACCATCTGTGTCTCACACTCAAGTGAGGAGAGAAGGAGGAGAAAGAAAGCAAAGGGACAAGGAAGGCAAAAAGTAAGGTCACGTAGGGCCAGTCTTGTAGAAAGTTTGAAAAGTAGCATGACAGAAGAGGATAATAGTATAATATTTGATATATGAAGCTATGCTAAGGGAATGAAGCTTGTACCACCTATAATAATAAAAATAATTACATATTAACAAGCATCATTTGATTAGTAAGTTTCCAAATTCTATCCACAAATATTATAACTTAGCTAGATTTCATGCAAGCAATTCCTAACTCTAGTATTTTCTTTGTGTTAAAAAATGGAGACTTCTTGGTGTTCGCTAAAGCTTGGGTATACTATTTTTGAACAAATAACAAGGTAAAAACATCTTTTTTAACGATATTAAAATCATTTATTCATTTAAAGTATCAATATTGTCATTTATAATGAAACATTTAATTTTACTACATTGAAAATACATTGACCAATAGAATCGTTGCCTTTAGCCAACCCCAAATTTGTCTATCATCATATAATATTGATCATTACATTATGTGATTTACAACTAATGATAGGATTTCAAGGACAAGTCACCACAACATTAATAAATTCACATCCTACCGACCATTATGGCTGTTAGAGCTCTCTAATTGAGTTGCTAAATGGATAGTTAAAAATAATAAAAAAAAGTAATATTTTAGTTTTTTTTATTTGTATTTCATACTCCAAAGAGAAAATCAAATGAAATGCTAAAATGCTTTTTTTTCCCCATAAATGTTATTCCTACATATCTCTTAAAAGAGCTAAAACTAACAAAGTAGGGTCCACAAAAGAATAAACCAATTAAATCTAGCCACGTAAAAAAAAGATCAAAATCATTAAAAAAAAACAACACTTATTTATTCCACTCTAATAGAATTGGCTTTTCAAATGGATTTTTTCCATTGGAATACACATGGTAAAAAAAGCTATATTTATACTATTTAAAATGTTATTTTATCAATTTACCTTTTTAAAATAGCATCTCCAGATGCTCTTATAAAATAGCAATGGCCATCCTTTGGCCATCATGCCATAAAAGCCTCATTTTGAGCCACTTTCTCTCTCTTGCTCTTGCAAATAAGGCACGATTAAGTATATTTAGCAGTGTGGTAGCGGTTGCTTTTCAAATAAGCTTTTAAACAAATATGCTTTTAAATCAGGTTATCCCGTAAAACCTGAGATTTGCGTTATGAAAGTTTGATAACTAAATATTAAAAAAAATGACGGTTTACCCAGAATTAACCGGGTTAACCCATCAAACCAAGTTAACCCATCAAGCCCAGGATACGTGTCATGAAAGTTTGATAATTAACTTGAATAGACTAAATTAAATTAAAAAAAAATAACTCGTCAAATCAGGTTAACCTATCAAACTCGAGATTCGTATCATGAAAATATGATAACTAAATAAAAAAAAAATTAACATTAACAAACTAAATCAAACAAAAAAATTCATTAAAAAAATTAAAAAGAAAAAAACAGTCATATAATATAATACAATATAATAATAATTATAATGAAAAAACATGGGGAAAGCTAAAGTTCAAGCTAAATTCTCAACCAACTCAATATTAAAAAAATAAATTTAACAAAGATAATTTAAAATATAAACAGTGGGGGAAACACTGCAGCCAAATAAAAATCATGCAAGGTAAACACTGTAGTAATCCATAATGTTTTTTTTTTAAAAAAAAGCTACAAAGCTAAGTTCTCAACCATCTTAATATATAAAAAAAACCGAGATCCGTGTAATGAAAGTATAATAACTAAATTAATTTTTTTTTCACATTAACAAACTAAATTAAACAAAAAAAATTATTAAAAAAAAACACAAAGAAAAAAGCAAAAAAATATCATGGGCAAAACGAAAAAAAAAAAGGAAAACAAAACAAAAAAAAAAAAGTTTAAGTGTTTCACTGTGTGCACAGTGATACATTATATGTAAAAAACAGAAAAAACAAAGCTGCTACAGTGAAAAACCCTCGCGTTAAACAAAAACAAAAACAAAAGCACAAAAAAAAACTGCTACAGGAAAAAAAACCAAAAACAAAAAAAATGCCATAGAAGAAAAAACAAAAAAAAGGGCAAAAAAAAAAAGCTTTAGCTACAGTGAAAAAGCTACACGTTTTAGAGTTCTTATTAAACTTTCAAATCAAGATAACCCGTCAAACCTTAGATTCACGTCATGAAAGTTTAATAACTAAATAAAAAAAAAAATGACGGGTTAACCTGTCAAGCTTGGAATACGTGTCATAAAAGTTTGATTAAATAGAAAGAAATTTAACATTAACAAACTAAATTAAATGAAAAACATTAATTAAAAAGAAAAAAAGTAAAAAAAATAAAATATCTAGTTAACTCGTCAAATCAAGTTAACCCGTCAAACTTGGGATCAATTAACAAACTAAATTAAACAAAAAAAATTAAAAATTAAAAAAACTAGGAAAGAAGTCAAAAAAACCCATAAAGGTATAAAAAACCAAAACAAATACAGAAAAAAAATGAAAATGAAAAATAATATATATTATAATATAATTATAATTATAATTATAATTAAGGAAAGACAGAAATAAAGGAAAGGACGTGGAAATAGAAGGAGAGGTTGAGGGAGGCAGAAACGGAAGGAGACATTGAAAGATCGGAGGAGAGCAAAGAAAACATGTTTGAGTGGGATTTTTTTGTGCCTTTGATAAAAATACTCGGTTTTTTTTTATCTCTTTGATTGGGATTTTTTGTCTCTCTTTTATTTGGAATTTCTTCGGACACTTTAATAATATAATAACAAAAAAAATGATTAAATTATTGTTCATTCAAACACAGATTTACTGTGGACTCCAATAATTAATAACAAATTATTTTGAATTTTAGTTTTTGATAGCCATGCTCGTTTGATTTTATTTTTATTTTTTCCCATACTCTTCCAAATAATGCAGGAAACGAGGACCTGAAATGACAGCAGCGAATAAGGAGAGAAATAACGTGTTTGTTCTTTTTTCTTATAAAGTATTTTAAAAATCATTAAATTAAATTTTATTTTATTTTTATTTCAAATTAATTTTTTTAAAAACTAATTTGAAAATTAGTATGAAAAAGAGGATAATAGAGTAGTTGTCCAAATCAAAACACATAAATATAGGACAAAAACAGGGATGATAGAGTGCTCTTTGTTTTCTTAACTGTATTGGTTTAATGAGGTTTATAAATATTTTAGATAAAAAATAGGTTAAAAGCAAGTTTTTAAATAAAAATCAAGCTTATTTTTTTATATAATTTAAATAAAATCAATTTATTTAGTTGTTCAGAATTATAACTCAAGTTATAACTCAGGAGAAAAGAATTGTAAAGAAGTAGAATTACTGATACGAACACAACAAAGGATCAAACTCAAGTACTTAAAAAAAAAAAAAAAGTAATTGTTTATGATGATCATCTCACTAAAGGAGAAAAAAAAAATGGGTCAAAAAAGGAAGAAAATAAGGTCACGTCGAGGCCAGTCTTGTAGAAAATTTGAGAATTAGTACGAAAAAGAGGATAATAAAGTAGTTGTTAGAATCAAAAGACATAAACACGGGAGAGAGGCTGTTTGCTGCCTGAAATCACGGCAGCAAATAAGGAGACAAAAGAAGGGGCTGAAATCAAGGCAAGAAAGAAAGAAAGACTATACATTAATGTCGTTCTCTGTTTGTCTTCTAAAACCTACTCCCATCAGCCTGTTTGTATTATATTCTTAAAATTGCTCTATGGGATTGCAGGCCATGGCTCGTTTGATTTTTTTTTTTTTCATAAAACAAAATTCTTTTCATGCTCTATGGGATTGCAGGGATGGAGGACTTGAAATCACGGCAGCGAATAAGATGTTAAATAGAGCGTTTGTTTGTTTTTTTTTTTTTTAGTATTTTAGAATAAAAATTAAATTTTTTAAATTTTCATATTATTTTGATATATTTCTAAAAACAATATTTTAAAAAATAATCACTAACACATTTTTTTTAAACTATTAAGTAACCAGTCCCTTTAATTTTCCAACATTACATTTGGGTACCAATCTTCATTTTTTTTTCTTTTTTAAGTTTTTCTTTTGGGTGGAGAAAAGAGAGAGAGGGTTGCCGGATTTTATTTTAAAGAGAAAAAGTTGTTATTAAGAAAGATTTTGGCTACCAAATTCGTTGATTTTTGTGTGAGCTAGTTCGTTGTTATTAAGAAAGATTTTGGCTACCAAATTCGTTGATTTTTGTGTGAGCTAGTTCAATTTAATGAAGTGAGTTAAGATTACGTGTGTTTTTTTAACTTCTAAACACCTTAAAAAAAGATCGGAACTCTAGAAGATTTTTTATTTTGGGTTTTGAGATGGTTTTTTATGTTTTTTAAGGCCATGTATTGGTTTAATGATGTTTTTAGAGTGTTTCATAGGTATTTTAGGTAAAACAAATGGATTAAAAACAATCTTTTGGTTAAAAAGTCAAGCTTCGTATACGGACGCATAGATGACATGTTGTCTATAAAGACACACACATGTCAATTTTTTTAAAAGCATTAGGGGAAAACATGTGTTGTCCACACCATTAACTTAACAAAAAAAATTAAAGGTTTGTGTGCATGGGCTTGACCTTGAAAGTCCGCGAAACGAGCCTTTAAAGGGTGGGCCATGCACTAGACCTGGCTCTACAAGCCTAGCAAGAAAAACATCATTTATTTTTTATTATTATTATTAATTGTTTTTTATATTTATATTTGAAAATAATTTTAAAAATGATGTTTTCATTAATACCCCTTTTTCTATGATTTTCTTTTGCCTTATCTAGCCTTTCTTCAATTATTTTTAATTTTGTTAGGTGTGTTTAGTTTTTTAAGAGGTTAATATGATATATCTATAATTCTTTATATATTTCAAATAAATTAAGTATTTATTCTTTTATAATAAATTGTTTGTAATTTCACCCTTCAATTCAACGTGATGTAGAATTGTTTTTTTTATTATTATTATTATTTTGGTCCTCATTGATTGCTTCTTCTATATATATATTCCCATTTTTTCTCCCATATGATTCAAATAAAACTAGCTTATTTAGTTGGTCAGGACTATAATGTCTTCTTTTTTTATTTTAAAAACATTCACCCTTCAATTCAACGTGATGTAGAATTGTTTTTTTTATTATTATTATTATTTTGGTCCTCATTGATTGCTTCTTCTATATATATATTCCCGTTTGGTATTGTCGCCTCTCTTTTTTCTCCCATATGATTCAAATAAAACTAGCTTATTTAGTTGGTCAGGACTATAATGTCTTCTTTTTTTATTTTAAAAACATTTCTAATATAACAGAAGGAAAGGAATGGGATAAAGAAGGAAGAAAATACTATTTGTTTTTTTACTGTGTCAGAGTGGTTTTTATAATTATATTTAATTTATAAAAATATTTAATTAATATACTTTTTAATATTTCTTGTTATTATATATATATAATATTTTAATATGTTTTTAAATAAAAAAACTATTTAAAAAAAAAGTGTCACAATACTAAATTATAGTATAAATTAAAAGATAAAAGAGCTTTCTGGTTATTACTATTTACCGAGACTTATTTTATTGTGGATGTGGATATTAATAGTGAATGTTTTTAAAATTTTCAATTTGGTATTTGAATTATTATTTTTTTGCATAATTGAATCTCTTTATGCTCAAATCAAAACTCAATTGCATTTTTTTTTTAAGGATAAGAGTTGAATTGTAAGATAGGTGACTAAAATGGAAAACTGGTAAAAATATGTGGAGACACTGTAATTGTTTGCAAAGTTCATTTTAGTCTCTTATCTTTTTGAGCTATTAAGTAACATGTCCCTATAATTTCCATTACATTTTATCTAGAATCTCGGATTATAATCTAGAGACTATATTGAAATTTTCATAAATTGAGAAATCAAACTAGAAATTTCATCACCTACTGATATAACAAAATTTCTAACTCAAATTTAATATTTAAATAAACCATAACTCAAAATCATTATTTTTACTTAAAATCATTCAAAATCAACTAAATAACTCATTGTCCATAACAATCAACACATAACATTCAAATTAATTCATCAATCAAACCCTAATAACAGAAAATTAAAGCTAAAAAAACATATTATACACATCAAAGCATGAATATTCTTTTATTTTAATTTATTTTCTCTAACTCTCTTATCCGTTCTTTATCTTTTCCTCGTTTCTTTTTTTTTTCTTTCGCTCTCACGGTTCTCTCTCTAAAAATTCAGATCTCTTTTTTTTATTATTATTATTTATATTTTGAACTCTTTGTTCAATTACTACAATACCGTTCATTCATCTATACCTACTTCTAAGCCTCCAAGGGTTTTGTTGTCTTTTTGTATTCTCTTTTATTTTCAAATCATCACAATAAAATTGTTTTCTTTTTATTAAGCTGCTAATTTATGCAGCTTTAGCTCTTGTTCTCTTTTCATGTTTAGCAACTCTGATCTGTTCCTTTTCTTTACATGATATAAGGGCAGGTTTTTACCTCTTGAAGTCTGCTGGATAAACCTATAAGCAGAAGATCCTGAAGCGATCCCAAATCACAGCTTCAATCCCCACCACAACCAATTTCCTCTTTCCCGTAGTCTGTCGTCCTCAATTGGGAAATGATCTCAAAAAATCACTTGATGCAACAAGTAGGGTAGAGAGATATAAGACTTCAACAAAGAATCAAACTCAAAAAAATTGAAGTAATTGTCTATGAGAAGCATTTCTGTGTCACACACTCAAGTAATATGATTGACCTATTACATTATACAAATTAATAATAATAATAATAATAATAATAATAAAAGAACTAGGTTTTTGATGGCATCCAGAGTGCTGTTACTTTCAAACAAAGAGGCTTGTGCATGCGGTGTTACGCAGCGTTCATGTACGCTAAGATCTCCTATGAATACAATTGTATAATCATACAATTGTATTAGTTTTATTAAGCTGTTAATTTATGCAGCATTAGCTCATGTTCTCTCTTCTTGTCTTGCTATTCTGATTTTATCTTTTTCTTTGCATGATATAAGAGCAGGTTCTTACCTCTTGAAGTCTGCCTCAATCCCCGTAGTCTTCGTCCTCAATTGGGAAATGATCCAAAATCAACAACTGGTCCGGAGATAGTTTGAGTGAAAAGAAACAGCTGAGAGATGAAATGTGAAGGTTATGGTGAGAAATTAGATGACAAACTTACTTTGTCCTACTAATGCTTTTGCTTTCATTGTTTCGAAAGTAAAAGAGACATAAACATAATCATTTCCTTCCTTTCACTTTCCAGTTTTTCTTTTCCTTTCTTTTAAAAATCTTATGCCTTGGGTGAGGAAATTAGTGGAGCATTAGAGTTTTGAAAAGACAACAAAAAGAAGCAATGTCTCATCTTTTGATAAGGTGGTACAAGATACACCATGGTATGGTGGTCTTGCAAGAAATGTCTTAGCTTTTGATATGGTGGTCTTCCATGATCAGTTTTCGAAAGATTCGAGTCTCCGTTCTAGTTCAGGTTGGAAGCTAGGCCGAAAGCTAAGATTCTTTTATTAGTGGTTGGTGTGGATGAGTATTGCAAGAATGGACTCAAAAGGTCAGCTAATCCGCTTAATTAAATAGTACTGTTACTGTAAACTACTAGGAAATTCAAGGAAAGTTAACAATAGCATTGATTCGATCAAGTAGCTCCGGTGTCTAGAGAGGACCTTGCTGTCAAGGAAATAACCATAAAAACTATGGAGCCCACTATTTATTAATCCATTTCTATTTACTACTTATTACTATTTATTTATTTTTATTAATTTACTATATTTTTGTTTGTGTACCAATAAAATTTGAGATTCCTTCAATTTTTTAGGTGCATGGTCTAGTATATTGGCTGTATGTACAAAATCAATTCAAGTGTGTGTATCCTTAACTAGCAGGCTTAGCTAGCAATCGATAATTAATTTTTAATGAATTCAATTTTTATTTAAAATAAGGAAAAAGACATTGGTGAATAAATAGTTTCATTCCTATTATAATTGTTAGACCTTACCAAAGGGCAAATTTAGAAAAAGACTATAACTTATAGGTCTAACAATTAAAGAAAAAAGTTTATTTAGACCTTCCTATTATTGGTCAACTTGTGATTAAGTAGATCAATTTAAATTAATTATTTTTATTAAAATGATAATGTTTTGTTTTTTCTCTTGATATTAATTTGGCTAATTTTTATCAAATCAATATTTTATGTTCAATCTAGCATACAGGTTTAACAAATATGCTTCCCACTTGCAGTCGTGGTTTGCTGCGGGTATTTGATAATTGGGAGAGGCTTTAGTTTCGTACCTGTTGATCTGCTTCATATACACTTGGACATTTTATTTTATATTGGTTGGATCCAAACTTAATCCAACACAAAATTAACATATTTATTATTTATTTAAGATAAATGATATGGCTTTAACATATTAGCGTACACTTAATATGATTAAATTTAATTTTAATCAATTAACATCTCACCGTAATAAATTTACCATTTGCAACCAAAAACAGTCGGCACCTTATTAATATAATCAATATAGTAGAAAATTATAGTGATTTAAAACAATTCATTAAAATGTTTTTATTTTGTGACCACGGTGGTTCTTGTGTTATCTTTTATGTATTGTCATTGTCGTACATGGACGCACGATATGGGGGTCATTTGGAGTCGCTACTTAGTTATTTAGTTCAAGGTCACTAAAAAACTTAGGTATACTAGTCCTGTTAGAGATTCGAGAGTAAAAGATTAGTTGTGGCTAAAAAAAGTATTAACACTTCTAGCACACCCTACCCAGATAAGTTATTTTGTGATTAGATGTGGTTTAGAGATTTTAATAGTTTTCTAATATATCTATAGTTTAGGATTGGGATTTGCTTGTATGAATAAATTTGGTGTTTAATAATTTATTATGGACTCTTGTACCCAGATAAATTCTTAGAAAAAAAAAGTTCTTTGTAATTTGTGTATTATGGTAGAAATTACTTTCAATAAAAATTCATGAATATTTAAAATAACTTGAGGATTTTATGATCAACTCCAATATTTCAAATATCAGCCTCATTTATAGGTATAACGTTTTATATCGAGATTTTTAACCATTAATTCTCATTAATTAAAAAATAGTGGTCTATTAAAATATTGACCAAATTCACATGATTTTAATAAACTAGTTATTAAATTCTAAAATGCATATTCATATATAATATTTTAATTTGTTTTTAAATACATAATATTTTTAAAAAGTATGTGCCACAATACCAAATTATAGTATAAATTAAAAGATAAAGGAGTTTTCTCTTCATCACTATTCACTTATATTCATTTCACTATGGATATTAATAGTGAATTTTTTGAAAATTTCTAATTTTGTACTCAATTATTTTTTTCACAATTAAGCTCTTTTAAATCCAAATTAAAGCCTAATTGGATATTTTTTCAAGGATGAGGGTTGAATTGAAAGACATAGGACTGAAGTGAAAAACTCGACTAAAATAAGTTGTGGCTTTGCAATTTGATTGCAAAGTTCATTTTAGTTCCTATAATTTTTCATCATTGTATTTTGATACCAAACTTTATTTTTCTTTGTTTTTAGTTTTTTTTTGTAGGAGAGAGATGATCACCATATTTCATTTTAGAGAGAGAAAGTTGTTGTTGGGGATTTTGACCACCAATTTTCTAGGTGGTTTGGGTTAAAATGGGCTGAAAAAAGGTTATGGGTTGCAACTGGGTTTTCTACCAAATTAGTCAAAGTTTTTTCTAGTTTTTTTTTTTAAAAAAAAACAATTCAACAAGAGAAAAGACTTGTAAAAAAATAGAATTACTGAAAGAAACTCAACAAAAAATCAGACTCAAGCAATTAAAAATAATTTTCTATGATAACCATCTTTGTATCACACATTCAGGTAAATATGATTGACCTATAACATAAATAAAGCCCTGCAAACAATTAAATTATGCTTCAAAACCAGCAAGACAAGGTATATAGTATACCAACAAAAATAGTTTACTAAGTGGCACTTGTTAGTTAAAGCAGTAATTCCCATTAAAAATGCATTTTGATTACATAATTAAAATAATATATAGAAAGTGACAATAAAATAATAATAAAAATAATGTGTAAAAGAAACGAATGAAAGGTTCAAAAGTAATGAGCTGCTAATTATGTGCGAAAACCAGAGAAATAAGGATACAAAACGTGAGAGTGAGTCATTGCAAGTAAAAGAGAGAATGGGAATAGGAATTTTAATACCTTAACTTGAGAAAATATGTGCGAAAAACATTGGTACTGATTGCTCAATGAAATGGAGAAGGCCTTTAGCTCTGTATGGAATCCAGCTTCAAAAGCAACAACGCAAGGTCTAAGCATTTTGATGACATACTTAAGATAATATGCCTAGTATATAACAAAGAGATAGTGACAAAGAAATGAAGAAAAATAATGCGTACAAGTACTCACCTAACAAAGAAAGAAACGAATGAAAGGTTCAGGATAATCACTTAGACGTCTTCATGGATGATATCAGCTCGCTTCCAACAACAAATATAATTAACCTAAGCTATGATCGGTCAATGTTTTTTTTAGTTTTTTTTTTTTTTAAAAAAAAAGATCATCAACGGAAAAGACTTGCAAAGAAGTAGAATTAATGGAACGAACACAACAAAGAATCAAACTCAAGCAATTAAAAGTAATTGTCTATGAGTACCATCTGTGTCACACACTCAAGTGAGGAGAGAAATCAAGGAAAAAGAAAGGAAAGGGACAAGGAAGGCAGAAAGTAAGGTCACGTAGGGCTAGTCTTGTAGAAAGTGGGAGAGAGAGAGAGAGAGAGGTTAAAAAGGCTTAAAAAGAAAAGAAAAGGAAAGACAGAAATAAAGGAAAGGACGTGGAAATAGAAGGAGAGGTTGAGGGAGGCAGAAACGGAAGGAGACATTGAAAGATCGGAAGAGAGCAAAGAAAACAACATGTTTGAGTGGGATTTTTTTGTGCCTTTGATAAAAATACTCTGTTTTTTTTTCTCTTTGATTGGGATTTTTTTGTGTCTCTTTTATTTGGAATTTTTTGGACACTTTAATAATATAATAACAAAAAATAATTTGATTAAATTATTGTTCATTCAAACACAGATTTACTGTGGACTCCAATAGTATTTTTCTCTATATTTTGAATTATAGTTTTTGATAGCCATGTTCGTTTGATTTTTTTATTTTTTTTCCATACTCTTCCAAATAATGCAGGAAATGAGGACCTGAAATGACAGCAGCGAATAAGGAGAGAGATAACGTGTTTGTTCTTGTTTCTTAGAAAGTATTTTAAAAAATATTAAATTATATTATATTTTATTTTTATTTCTAATTAATTTAAAAAAAAAAACAAATTTGAAGATTAATATGAAAAAAGAGGATAACAGAGTAGTTGTCCAAATCAAAACACATAAATATAGGACAAAAACAGGGATAATAGAGTGCTCTTTGTTTTCTTAACTGTATTGGTTTAATAACGTTTATAGAGTGTTGTATAAATATTTTAGATAAAAAAAAAGGTTAAAAGCAAGTTTTTAAATAAATAAAAAGCTTTATTTTTTTATATAATTTAAATAAAATCAATTTACTTAGTTGTTCAGAATTATAACTCAAGGGGAAAAACTTACAAAGAAGTAGAATTACCGGAACAAACACAAGAAAGGATCAAACTCAAGCAATGAAAAGTAATTGTTTACGATGATCATCTCACTAAGTAAGGAGAGAAAAGAAGGAGAAAGAAAGGAAAAGGACAAAGAAGGCAGAAAGTAAGGTCACGTAGGGCCAGTCTTGTAGAAAGTTTGAGAATTAGAGAGGCTGTTTGCTGCCAAGTGCCACGTGACACAAACGAAGCTACCCCTTACCTACTCCTGGAAAGGAATGTCAGACTATACTGCCTTTTTCAATTCATTAATGTCGTTCCCATCATATACATGTTTTATATTCTTAAAATTGCTCTGTGGGATTGCAGGCCATGCTCGTTTGATTTTTTTTATAACAAAATTCTTTCCGTATAATTTTCCAACATTGCACTTGGATACCAAACTTCATTTTACTCTTTTTCAAGGTTTTTTTTTGTGGAGAAAAGAGTGGGTCGTTGAATTTTATTTCAGAGAGAGAAAGTAATTTGTTAATAGACTTATCAAATTGGAGGATTAAACTAAAAATGTCATAAGTTCATGACTATACTAAAATTCTTTCCATAATTCATCCTCAATTTTATCTAGAATTTCAAATTATGCTCCAGAAACCACTCTGGAATTTTTTCAAATTTCTAAGGTCAAATTATAATTTCATCAAATTGGAGGATCAAAATGAAAATGTCATAAATTCATAACTATACTGGAATTCTACCCATAATTCATTTTTAATTCTGTCCAGAATCTTGGATTATACTTCAGGGACCAATCTCTAATTTTTTCACAGTTCAGGGATTAAATTATAATTTTTATAAATTGAGGGACTAAGCTGAAATTTCATAATTTTCAACCTCAAACCCAGAATTTACATAGATAACCTATTGATATATCAAGATTTCTAACTCAAATTCACCATTTAAATAAATTATCACTCAAAATCATTATTTTTATCAAAAAGCTTTTAAAATCAACTAAATAACTCGTTAGCATACAATGAACCAATAATTTTTCTATAATGTAATTGTAATTCCTAGCATAATGCATATTGGAGGGCAAGCACAACAACTCAGAGCAAAGAAACTCGATGAAATAGGCAAAAAAAAAAGATTGAAGGACTGAAATAAAATAAAACCAAAAAAGAGGGATGAAAAAAGTAACCGCACTCTGGTTGCCATAAAAACATATTTCTTTTAGTATATTTTTTTTAAAATATTGTAATAGGTCAATCATATTACCCGAGTGTGTGACACAGAGATGATCATCATAGAAAATTACTTTTATTGCTTGAGTTTTATCCTTAGATGACAAACTTACCTTGTCCTTCTAATGCTTTTGCTTTCATTGTTTCGAAAGTAAAGAGACAAAACATAATCATTTCCTTCCTTTTACTTTCCACTTCTTTGTAATGGATTGCAAACGGGATGGTGCTTAGGGGGCCAGTTTTTCTTTTCCTTTCTTTTTAAAATCTTATTCCTTGGGTGAGGAAATTAGTGGAGCATTAGACTTTTTAAAAGACAACAAAAAGAATTAAGTAATGTCTCATCTTTTGATATGGTGGTACAAGATGCACCATGGTATGGTGGTCTTGCAAGAATGTCTTATCTTTTGATATGGTTGTCTTTCATGATCAGTTTGTTGATGAGGATATCAAAAGATTCGAGTCTCCGTTCTAGTTCAGGTTGGAAGCTAGGCAGAAAGCTAAGCTTCTTGTAATTATGAATTGTTTATGCAAAGGAAACCCAGAAGCTTGAACAAACAGAAATGCCTTGTTGATTTCTCTGCTACTACTCATTATTTCCAATATTATTCCATTATCTTACCCGAAAGCAATTATACAAGAAATTTAATTATCCTGCCCCAAAAGGAAATTTATTACAAGGACTTCCTTTAACCTCCTTGAAGGCAATTTATTTGATGAAAATTCCTTTAATCCACCTCGAAGACAATTTATCTTAGGGAATTCCAACAACCCAGACAATTTATTTCTTGGAAATTCCTTTAACCCACCCTTAAGGCATTTTATCAAAGGGAATTCCAAAATCAATTTATTTCTTGGACTCGGTATTCTCTGGTACTAGTTATTTATATATAATTTAACAACACTTTTATCTTACATTTAAAAAGAAATTCAAAAGAAAGGATAACCCTTACCTAGAGCTCCTGTGGTTCTTGTTCCCGAGAGAATTGGCTCCACTACGGGCAAATCTACTACCAAAAACCCAAGTTTCAACCAATCAATAACATCAACACCCATTTTAATTCAATGCAATAAGTTTTTCTTAACCAATTTACTTGATGCAAGTTCTTATAATCAAAGTGACAGTATTCGAGGTGAAGACAAGCAGAAGGGCGTGATAGAGTTTGACAAAGATCAAGCTAGTTCCAATAAAGGGAAACACTCTATGGCCTATGCAGGCCAAACTGCAATGGCATCCAATAAGTGAGGACAATCTTGTATCTTCCAAGTGGCAGTAGAATTTAATTATAACTACCATTATTCTTATCTTTAGTTAGTAATATAACTCTATTTATTGTATCTATTAGGACATTTTGTAATGAAAACCTGTTAGTTATTTGGTGTGATTCCAAGGAGTGATTCCTTTGAATGATATCAGGCTCTACTTATTTCATATTCCTTGCAATTCTTGGATTCTGCAATAAAGTTATCCGAATTCTTTTCCTCTATCAATACTTTCTTGCTATCTTTTATATAATGTTCATTAGTTTACATAAATTGTTCCTTTAATATCGTTTGGTATTAATTGATATCAGAGCAAGTTTTGAATTTTGTTCTTCTATGCCTGGAATCGCAGTGGAAATTCTTATAATCCCACCAATAAAAGATTACAGGACCCAAACCAATTCTGAACTCCCCGTAGAAAACATCTCCAAACCCATTTTGAATCACCCAACAACAAGCATCTCCACAACCTATTATGAACCCCATAACAAGCACCTATTATGAACCCCCATAACAAGCATCTCTACAACATGATTCTACTTGTTAAACCAGTTACAACCACAAATGGAGTTGGTTACCCGCACCTTGGGAGCCATTGTTGAACATCTGGATAACAGTGAAGAAAGGAGTAATATTGATGAAAATTGAAGGGGCAGAGTTGATCAAGGAGGAGATGTGGCTATAGATGATGAAGAAGTAGGAGAACATTAGCTCAATTCAGTCTACAGTAACAGGGAGGTCAAAATTGAAAGATATGACTATTTTCATTAATTTTATTAAAGCTTATAATAAAACGTTGTGTTTTTAATTGGAATTTTTTTTTTTATATGGCTTGGCTTTTTTATTTTTTTTAAATGCAATCTCCTTCCCTTTATCATACAGAAATCCAGTTTTGAGTTTATGTAACTATATTAACAAAACGATTAAATGCTTTCGTGTCAGTTTAATTATTTATATAAATAATAAACCCAGTTAATATATTTTTTAATCAGTTTATGATATATTTGTCTCATAGTTGAGTTAGTTAATGTATGTTGATTGATCCGAAGGTAGTGGGTTCAAGCTATACTAGGAATAATATTATGTTTTTTCAAATTAGTAGCAAAGGCGTGTGGGCTTGTCTCAGGCTCACATGCTAGTGCCTGAGTTTTACTGTAATAGACCCTATCATATTAGGCCACGTAAGCCGGAGTGGTTGGATATTTTTTTATTGGTCATTTTAAATTTTTTTATTTTTTTAATATAATTTTTTAATTTTATATTTTAATGTTGAGTTTTTTTATTGAGTTTTATTTGTCAATATTGAATTTATTATAAATTAATTTTTGTATTTTTTATTATATATAAAATAAAAAAGTTTAATTTAAATTAATAGAGTTTATAATCCGAGTAAAGTATTTGGTGGGTTAGTTATAAACCTGAACTTTTTTATTTTTTATTTTTTGGAAAAGTAAAAGACAAATTAAAAAAATAAAGTAATCTATCTTTTTGATAAGGTGGTCCAAGATGCACCATGATACGGATGTATTTTATTTTATTTTTGCCTTTTTCTTTTAAAAATGTTATCTAAGATGGAAATACTTGCATCATGAGTATGTATTGGCCTACAAATCCAAGCTATTTGTGATCAGGATAACCTATCATGTCAGAATCTTTCTCTAGATCCACAGAAAGTAGTGGAGCATTAGAGTTTTTAAAAGACAAAACGGGGACAAGTGGGAGGCGAAGAAAAAGACAATAGTAGGTGGTCTAAGATACATCTATATATGACAATAATAAAACAAGCCTTTAAAACAACTCTGAAAACAAATTTTTTTATAATTCATAATTTATAAACACATGCGATAAAATAACACTATTAGAAATTCGTTAAATAGCAATGAATTTACCAACAAAATATTTCTGTCGGTAATTTAAGGTCGAAATTACCGACGAAACTTTTTTCGTCCATAGTTCAGTCGGTAACTGCCGACGGACACTTTTCGTCGGTAGTTACCGACTGAATTACGGATAGAAAGTTCAAAATTAAAAAAAAATAGACGGGCCGCTGACGTGGAGGTTTTGGCTGGGTGATTTTTTTCGACGAATTTAAAATGACAATGTTGTACAGTCACGTGACCTGCTCACCGTTAAAAATACCGATGGAATCACCGAGGGATTACAGGACCCATTTGAACTCCCCGTAGAAAACATCTCCAAACCCATTTTGAATCACCCGCAACAAGCTTCTCTACAACATGATTCTACTTCCTTGTTAAACCAGTTACAACAACAAATGGAGTTGGTTACCCGCACCTTGGGAGCCATTGTTGAACATCTAGATAACATTGAAGAAAGGAGTAATATTGATGAAAATTGAAGGGGCAGAAATGATCAAGGAGGGGATGTGGCTATAGATGATGAAGAAGTAGGAGAACATTAGCTCAATTCAGTCTACAGTGACAGGGAGGTCAAAATTGAAAGATATTACTATTTTCATTAATTTTATTATAGCTTATAATAAAACCTTGTGTTTTTAATTGGAATTTTTTTTATATGGCGTGGCTTCTTTCTTTTTTTTTAATGCAATCTCCTTCCCTTTATCATACAGAAATCCAGTTTTGAGTTTATGTAACTATATTAACAAAACGATTAAATGCTTTCGTGTCAGTTTAATTATTTATATAAATAATAAACCCAGTTAATATAATTTTTAATCATTTTATGATATATTTGTCTCATAGTTGAGTTGTTAATGTGTGTTGATTGATCCGAAGGTAGTGGGTTCAAGCTGTACTAGGATTAATATTATATTTTTTTCAAATTTATAGCAAAGGCGTGTGGGGCTGTGGGCTTGTCTCAGGCTCACATGCTAGTGCGTGAGTTTTACTGTAATAGACCCTATCACATTAGGCCACATATGGTTGGATATTTTTTTTATTGGTCATTTTAAATTTTTTTACTTTTTTTAATATAATTTTTTAATTTTATATTTTAATGTTAAGTTTTTTTATTGAGTTTTATTTGTCAATATTAAATTTATTGTAAATTAATTTTTGTATTTTTTATTATATATAAAATAAAAATAATAATTTAAATTAATAGAGTTTATAATTCGAGTAAAGTATTTGGTGGGTTAGCTATAAACCTTAACTTTTTATTTTTTATTTTTTAGACGAGTAAGAGACAAATTAAATAAACAAAGTAATCTCATCTTTTGTTTTTTTTTTTTTTGTTTTGCCTTTTTCTTTTAAAAATGTTATCTCCTTGGTAAGGAATCCTTGGTTCCCAACAGCAACTGTAGCAGAGTTGACGGTTGCGTAAAAACAAATCTCTAAACTCCACCGAAAGTAGTGGAGCATTAGAATTTTTAAAAGACAAAACGGGGACAAGTAGGAGACGAAGAAAAAGACAATAGTAGGTGGTCTCAGATACACCGTATATATGACAACAAGACAATTGACCGTGCGATGCGCGAGTTATTTTTTTTACATAAAAAATATTAAAATAAATAAAAGTTTAAAAATTTTGAGTTTTTCTGTAAAGTTATACATAAGAAATTTAAGTTTGGCTGCAACGCCTGACCTAAGAGTAATATTTATAATATTAATAATAAAATTAAACTTGCTTGACCCAAGTTTAAGTGAGCCTGACTGCAACACCGGACCCAAGAATATTGGATGTGGGTCTAAATATAAGGTCGTGTCATAAAAGTGTTATAATTAAATAGATTGATTAAAAAAAACAAAGAAAAAAAATCAACAGAAAGGAAAAAACTAATGAAGAAAAAGAAAAAAAATTGAATTAATTGGGTTAACCCTTTAAACCAGGTTATCCCGTAAAACCTGGGATTCACATCATAAAAGTTTGATAACTAAATAAAAAAATAAATGACGGGTTTACCCAGAATTAACTGGGTTAACCCATTAAACCAAGTTAACCCGTCAAGCCCAGGACACGTGTCATGAAAGTATGAAAGTCTGATAATTAAATAGAAGAAAATTAACTTTAACAAACTAAACTAAATGAAAAAAATAATTTATCAAATCAGGCTAACCCATCAAATCCAGATCGTATCATGAAAATCTGATAACTAAATAAAAAAAAATAACATTAACAAACTAAATCAAACAAAAAAAATTCATTAAAAAAATTAAAAAGAAAAAAAGGAAAAAAATAGTTATATAATATAATATAATATAATATAATATAATACAATGTAATTATAATTATAATTATAATTATAATAATATAATATATTAATAAGTAAATATATTAGTAAAAGGTGTGACATGCCCGCGCGATGCGCGGGCTTGGCATGCTTGTGCATTATTGTGGATTTGTGAAAAAAATCATATAAAAAAAATGTTACATCCACAATATTTTAAAGGAAAAAACTACAAAGCTATATTCTCAACCAGCTTAATATTAAAAAAAAAATCGACAAAAACAATTATAAAAAAAAAAAAAAAAAAGAAGATGACAATTTTGGAAGAAAAAAAAGCAAAAAGCAAATAATAAATAAAAAAAAACATGTGGGGAAAGTTAAAGCTAAATTTTCAACCAGCTAAAATCATTTAAGAAAACACTGTAGCAATCTATAGTGTTTTGTGAGAAATATACAACTATAATTCTCAACCAGCTCAATATTAAAAAAAAATCAATAAAGATAATTTTGACAAATATAAAAAAAAAACGAAAGGAAAAAAAAACATTCATGGAAACACTATAACAATCTATAGTGTTTCATGAGAAAATCTACAGTTGTAATTTTTAACCAGCTCAATATCAAAAACAATAAAAACGACAAAGACATTTTAAAAAAAACATAACAAAAAAAGCATATGGAAAAACACTGTAGCAATCAACGATGTTTTAAGGAAAAAAACTAAATTGTTAGCCATTCAGTATGAAAAAAATAAATTTGACAAAAACATATTTGGAAAAAAAACATCGACAAAAAAAAATGTGGGGAAACACTGTAGCAAGGAAAAATCATATGGGAAAACACTGTAGTAATCTACAGTGTTTTAAATAACTACAAAGCTAAATTCTCAATCAGCTTAATATAAAAAAAATAAAATCGACAAAGATAATTATGAAAAAAAAATTATTTAATAAAAAGACATGTAGAGAAATGACTATTCACTAGACTTGTAGATATTAATTATAAAGTTTTTGAAAGTTTTCAATCTAGTATTTGATTTTTTTGTTTGCATAATTGAATCTCTTTGAACCCAAATTAAAATTTAATTGCATATATTATTTTAAGAAAATAGTTTGAAAAACAAAAAACTGAAGTAGAAACCCAGTAAAAATATGTGGTGATACTATAATTTATTTGTAAAGTTTATTTTAATTTCTTATTTTTTTTAAATTACTAGGTAATATGTCCCTATAATTTCTTGAAATTGCATTTTGATACCAAATATCACTAGTTGTTTTTTTTAAGGAGAAAGAGTTATTATTAAGTATTTTAACTATCAAAATAGTTGATTTTTTATGATAAATAATTCCATAATCTGGCTTTCTTTTCAAAGTCCAGCTAAGTTTTTGGCTTATTATGTTCACATAGAGAGGTGGGATTTTATAAGCCATGCAATATATTTTTTTTTTTGGTAACCAAACATAACCACAAGCCCAAAAGAAAACAATTTTAACAATACCCACCAAACAGTTGAAGTGCTATGTAGTAATGATTTTTTAGAATTGTATTTTTTTTTGGTAAGATATTGAAGTATTTTTTATTTTTAATATTAATATATTAAATTATAAAAGAATATTTAAAAAATATCAATTTAATAATTTTTAAAATAAATAATTTTTAATTTAAAAAATATCTAAAAATAAAAGATACCATACTCCTGAACGAGCTATAAAATCAATCTAAAATTTTTATAAACTCAATTTACAAGCTGGGTACAGAAGTATCAACACAACTACTTGAGAGACTGTTTAAAATCAATCCTTTTTAAAAATAAAAAAACTCCTTAGTTGTTAAGGAAAGATTGGTAGTGTGAACAAATCACCAAAGTCAGCAGCAAGGAAGTTCCAGGAAGTGGGCAGCCTTTCTTCTGCTGCCATTGTAAAATCATATATTTAAAATACAGTAATAAAAATGTAATACGCAGCTAATTAATGTATTAAGCAGCTAATTAATGATGTTGTTCTTTCTTCTTGTTTTTCTATTTTGATTTTATTGTATTTTTTCAAAAAAATTATGATTGTGAAAGCTAGCCAAAGCATTAGTTCCAAGCAATCTATGAGGTTATTTAACAGTGTGGTTGTCATTGCTTTTCAATGTATTTTTCATTCGAAAATACATCAAAATAATATTTTTTTTTCTTAAAAATTATTTTTAATAAACATATCAAAATAATCTGAAAACACCAAACAATTATTAATTTGAAGTAATTTTTTTTTAAAAATGCTTTTAAAACACAAAAAACAAACAGAAAAACTAGTGTAGGTGCGCTCAACATTGTCCCGAGATACTTTTATAATCTAAGTTTTTTAATATATTTTTTATTTAATTATGCAATATATTCATAGAAAACACCCAAAATAAAATTATAGACAAAAAATATATATTTCATCAAAATTCTCTAGTCTAATTCATGTATTTTTCTTCAAAAAAAAGTTTTTGATGATATGAAAAGTAATAACAACCAGGAAAAGTCTCCTAAGAAACTGTAATGATTTGAACTAAAAAAATATTTTTTTGTTGAAAACATAGTTTTTTTAATTCATGAATTTTTTTTATTGAAAAGAAATGTACTTTTTATGAGTAATTTTATTTTGCTCAAATGTCCCTAATACATAATTATTCATAAAATATTGAAAATATCATAATAAAAATGCCTAATCTTCTTAAAAACAATTAAATAATTGAACAATCACTTAAATATTATTTTAATAAATTGGATTGAAAGATTTTTTTTTATTAAAAATAAAGAATAAAAAAAATGAAATGATATCTAAGATAAAGGTTATACAAGCCTTGAAAGATAATATATGTACGTGTATAATACAAATTAATAAATTCTAAGTAGCAATATTTAATGCAAGTTTAAGAATAAGAGTTTGCTTTGTGTTTTGTTGTGAGATTAACCATATCAAATTATATATTTAATAATAAATAACTGTGTTGTGTTATGAGTAAAATCAATAAATTATTTGGTGTTCTGCTATCTTGTTGTTTGAATTAAAATTATTATTAAGAATATAAATTAAATAAAATATTGAACAAACTAAATGAATTGCTTAATAAATAAATAATTTTTTTTTTTAGAAAGCATGGAAATGCCATGACATTGGCTTTTTAGATAATACTACAATATTAACAGCCAAAGAAATCATCGATAGCTGTGTAAATCATCGAAACTGCCACAAAAGCAGGAGAGGTATTTCTTTTGGCAACACATAAATGAAAAAGAATAAGAGTTCCTAGATCTGAAATAGGAGGATATAATAGATATGCAATATGAGAGGAGGTTCCAAGATTTATTTATCTTTGCCACCATTTACATTTCCACCGAGCATCATCTAGTAAAACAATTCCGGGATGGACTTAGACATGAGCTGAAGCTAACCTTGATAACTATACAATTCCGGGATGGACTTAGAATTGGTGTGGGCTAGAGGATAATGAATAACACTATGAAGCCAACTAATAAGCAGAGTCAAGTAAATTGTTCATAATGAATAACACTATTTAAGAGAAGAGACTTTATGCATCCTACAAAGAGGACCCCTCCAAAAAAAAAAAGAAAAAAAAAAGGATAGTCGTTCGAGCAATTTCATGGAAGAAGGGGGAGCTTTATTCACGGGGAAAATTCAGGGGGAGCTAAATGCTGGAGCTTTATTCATAGTTGGATCATTTGTGATTTTAGTGTTTGCTACTCTCAGTACTTATATTAGAAGTGCTCTCATCTTTGAAGGAATGTAAAAAATTGTTAATATGAAACTTATTATGTATAGAAAATTGTTGTTTTTTTTTTTTTTGGGTTTGAATTAATATAAACATACACAATTAGTTGAATTTCAAGAATGAGCGAATTTCAAGAATGAGCTAACTTAAGAATAATCATAAGTATGTTTTTGTTAGAAATAACTTTTTACTTAAATAAAAAATGTGTTGCAAAATTGATTTATAAGTTTCTTTTTTCTTACTTTTAAATCATGGATTGCATCTTACACAATATTTTTGTTAATTAAAAAATAGTTAATTTGAGTTGTTTTTATTAAACATCCTTATAATTAATTCATTTTCACAGTGAATTATTTATTAAAAACAAATTAAGATTAACACTTAAAAAAAAATAAAAAAATAATTCAAGAATCATATTAAAAAATTCTTAATTTCTCACAGCACAACAAAATGCTTTAAAAGAAAGCTAATAATCTGACAGGAGGTGGGGCTGCTCTTAGCCAATGAAAACAGCTTCACATGCAACACATCAACATGAAAAAAAAGATTATCAGCCTGTTTTTTCCTTAAAGAACACCCTCTTGGATTCTCTAGCATTAGCCACAAAGGTATCTGCTTGGAAAAACCATTCCACAATCTAGAAATTTAAATGCCCAAAAATACATCGATTGACAACAAGTCACATGCCCATACATACATTAACATTGATTTCAGATCTTTTACAAATTCTAATCTTTGTAAGAAGCTGTTTTGCTGCCCATCGGATGTGACCACCTGACCAGAAGACAATATTATATTTTTTAAACCCTTCACTCTCATAAACAACAATTTATATGATTATAAATAGGATAAAATAGGATTACATATTTTTAGAAATTACCTATTACTGTTTTAGTTTTTTTTTCCTTAATTAGAGATAAGTTGAATAAAGTAGTAACAATTATATTTTTGAGAGAAAAAGTAACTACAACTCCTAATAATTAGTTTCGTGTAAGAAATAAAAATAATTATGTTAATAAACTTTTAAAGATATTTTAATTGAATTAAGTATTTCAACACAAAATTTATGCTCTTATACAGTTATATATTAATTCTAACAAAAAATATGATTTCTATGTTTAAATGTTGGTATTAATAACGGATACAACAATGAGGCAGTTAAGTTTGGTGGATAAAATAAAATCATTAATAAAATAAAAATAAGCTAGTATGTTTGTTACATAACTAAAAATATTTAATTTTTTTATATATATTTTTTTAAATTATTTTAATATGCTGATATCAAAAATATATATTAACAAGTTTTTATTTCAAAAATAATAATAATAATCCTTTGCTAGAAACTTAACAAAAGCCTTTTATAGGTGCTCCCTCACGCGTCGTCTTAGTTGCTGACCATTGATTGCTCATTGCTTGATGCGTGGAGATAGGATCAGATTTTTAAAGCTAAATCTTGCATCAAGGGTGGCTACTGGTATTGATGTCATTTTCTTAGGTCAATGAACATTATTTTTTTACAATTTTATATTTTCATGTAATGTTTTGTGATATTTTATCCTTGCATTTTCTTGACAATTTAATGTGTTTTGTTGCATTTTCTTTTAAAATTAGAAAAAAACTCAAAAAATGTCTTTTCAGTAGTTTTATTCATTTCGTTATTTTTTTCATTTATTTTTTGTGTGTCAAGAAATCTTGAAAAAAACAATATAAAAATACAAAAAATAAATAATATAAAAATATGTAGTTGGGGTTGCAATTGGACCAATATTTGAGTATCACAAGTAAAAATAAAATTTGTAAATTTTTAAGTCATAATTAAGATTCGAATTGAAGATAAATGGGCTAAAATTGGCTAAAATTGAAAGAAATTGAAGTTCAAGGATGAGTTTGGAACAAATAGCCAAGTTAGAAAACCAATTAAGAGCTTTATTGAAGAAACAAATTGAAATTGGAATGCAATTTGACTCAAAACAATGAAGAATTGAAGGACCAAAGCCCTTAAATGGATAAAGCCGATAATTCAGAGGTCATATTCTGTCAGGGTTTTACTTGAAAGAAATTTTTTAAAAAAGGTGAAATGACCGAACTAAGGAAGATTCAAAAACCAATGATTAAAATGCAAAAAACGCTGAAATGCAGGGACTTACATGAAAATGGGCCTAATTTAATTAGAAAAGAAACCCCAGGGCCTAATTAGAAAACCTGTTACAAATAAAGTGAAAACGATGTGTTTTCTTGGGACTAGAGTTCAAATTGCCAACAAACTCCTCTTGCCATTCCCTAATTGCACTGAGCCAGCTAATCTGGATGAAAGTTATCGATAGCTGTGAAAATCATTGAAACCGCCACAAAAGCAAACTCAAATTAGTTATGAATTGGATTCGATGGAAGGAAGATGGGAAGAGGGGAAATTAAAGAGAGATGAAGATCTGCGCATGGCTACCTGTTTTTGAGAGAATTATGGAAAGTTATCCCAACTCAAAACGGCACCAATTATAAGTTCAGTAAAAAAAATCTGGAACACAACAGATGGAAAAAACTGCTACAATTTAGGCAAGAAATTCAGAATGAGCCAAGATTTCAAGTGAGATGAAACTTTTTGTCTCACTTTTTTTTTTTTTTTTTTTTTAATAGTATCATGGATAACTAAACAGAGGAACGTTAAGAGGATAGAATATTTAGAATCACTAGCAATAGCCAGCTGCTAGGTATCTGCTCGAAAAACCCTTACTATTAATGCTAGGCAGTAAGGTTCTACTTATAATTTAGAATTAGTTCTCAGCAACTTCACAGTTTAACTAAAACATTTCTTAGCAAGTCTTTTGTAATGAATAAAGTAGCCAGGATCATTTCCAGCATACTTCCACCTTTAACGAAGCAATTAGGGTTTCTAGCAACTTTAACTTGCTATTTTTACAAGTTTAACTCTTATCATGAACATTGGCATTTAATGGAAATTCAGTGCAGGATAATAAGGAATTAAGCTTCATGAAACATGAAATAATGCAAGAGTTAAACAGGCTCTTGATTTCCAACATCACAAGCTATATGCCTAGAAAGAAGCTTGTGAAAGGGTTTGTAATTAAGCAGCAAACAATTAGAAATCAGAGGATACATTGCAATTGCCAGCAATGTATCTGCTCGAAAAAACCATTCAACAAGGGGTTCTGCGAGGAAAACATGAGATTGTTCATACAATAGATTGGATATCAGTTTCAAACTTTTGAACAAATAATACAACATCAAGTCTCAGTCATCACATGATCATACGAAAACATTTATTCAAGATCTTAAGCGGCATTGCCAGGCCCATTTCCAAAACCACATAAGCATATGCAATAGAAACAGAGCATCAAACTGACAGAGAAAACATACTGATGCAGCAAATACCCAAGTCGTAGAGCCATTAATTTGAGTAGAAAGGAGAATGAAAGTCCACACATTAAACAGTACGCACATACATGAGTAGACATTATGCTGTTTTTGAAGATTCAGACACTTCAAAAGAAACTCAAATGGGCCAACACACACTTATTTTTGGGAAGTTCACACAGCAAACACGTACATAGATAAGTCGAAATCTTCTTTTGGTAAATAAAATTGTTACAATGTGAAGCCAATTTCAATCCCATTGCCAATGAAACAGTTGGAATTATTTCCACCAATCTAAAACATATTCCATGTAATAGGTAACATGGACAACCTTGCCTGATGCAAACATGAAGAACAAAGACATGAATATCCGTGAAATCGCCTAAGGTGGAGTTGATCATGTAATAGGTAACCAACCTTGCCTGATGCAAACATGAAGAACACAGACCATCCATGCATATCGCATATGTTAATTTAATTCGAACTTTAAAAGTTGAAGGAAAAGGAGAGCAGATAAATAATTGCAGCCATATCACCTGGTTTGGGCAAGAAAGAATTATTAGACTAGCAAACATCATCATCACCATACTCTTCTACTTCTTCTTTCCACCCAGTATCTCGGGTCCGCTCTCTATTAGTTCTTGAATCTTCAGCTACTTGAGATATCTGTAAACCAATTCAAGCATGGCATACACATTCTAACTTGTAAATCTTATTATTGAGCGAAATAAGAAACAAACACACTAAAAGAGATGCAAGAAATCAAGTCAAATCTACAGCACCTCTGATTGAGCACTCATTGAACCATCTGGTGTAATAGCAAATTTTGTGCTCAACTTTGTGCATTCATACACCTTCAACTTCTCCAAACGTGGGAATAAGAAATCACAACATCCGAAACTGAAGAGGACAATACTTGATAATTGTTTTAGCAACAGCTCCTTTAGATCGGAAAGCACCATCTCCTTCTCAACATTGACAGGTGAAGCATGATCATCCTGCCCAAATACTCCCAATACTTGAGAGGATTTTGTTACTCTAAGTATTTGGAGCTTTGGGAGACTTAAAGCCATGGCTACTGGGAAAAGGCTCTTCAACGTGTTGCATTCTCTAATCTCAATATGACTTAAATTGGGAAAGCATAAAGATCGAAGAGGATCTCCTAACAATATCTGGTCGTTTTCATCATCATCCTTAGCAATGATTTGCTCTAATTCCTCACAGGACAATATCTTTAGAGTTTCAGTTGAACTAGATTGATAATCATGCTGCATGTGAATACATGTGTCAGTCTCTTACAATTAACCACCTCTAAAGTAGTCAATTTGCTCAGCACAAGACCCTTCCATATACACCTCATGTCAGGTAGGGATTCCAAGTATAATGTTTCCAAATTTGTCAGCCCCTGCATCAAAAGAAAACAAGGATACCAATTTGTTAGATATAATTCCTAATAAATTTGGTGCACTTTGGAACTATATAATTTAAGTAAATAAATAAACGACTTGTCCCCAATACTTCAGCCAAAAACTTAACAACAAAAGGATACAAGTAGACATGGCAACAGGGCATAGGAACATGAAATCAGAAGTTGCAGGACTGAAAGAGACAAACTCAATATAAGATGGAGGTTTATCTTCCTTTTCAAATACTTCCATTAATTGGGGGAAGAGCCTCAATTTCACTCAAACTTTGGAAAGCATAAAGATTGAAAAATCTAGGTAGGATTTCATTACAATAATTATTTGTTCTAGTGACAGCTACCACAAATTAGGAAGCACCATCTCCTTCTCAACTTTGATAGGTGAAGCATGATCATCTTGCACAAATACTACTAATAATTGAGAAGCTTCACTTACTTTCAGTATTTGGAGCTTTGGGAGACCTGAAGTCATGGCTATTGGGAAGATACTCTTCAACTTGTTGCATTTTCTGACATCAATTTCACACAAATTGGGAAAGCATAAAGATCGGAGAAGATCTTCTAACAATATCTGGTCGTTTTCATCATCATCCTTAGCAATGATTTGCTCTAATTCCTCACAGGACAATATCCGTAGAACTTTCAGTTGAACTAGACTGACAATCATGCTACATGTGAATACATGTGTCAGTCTCTTACACTTAACCACATCCAAAGTAGTCAATTTGCTCAGCGCGAGACCCTTCCATATACACCTCATGTCAGGCAGGGATTCCAAGCATAATGTTTCCAAATTTGTCAAACCCTGCATCAAAAGAAAACAAGGATACCAATTTGTTGGATATAATTCCTAAGAGATTTTGTGCACTTTGGAACTGTATAATTTTGGAAAATAGATGAACGAATTGTCCCCAATACTTCAGCCAAACACTTATCAACAAAAGGATATAAGTAGGCATGGCAACAGGGCATGGGAACATGAAATCAAAGTTGTAGGACTGACAGAGACAACTCAATATTAGCAGATGGAGGTTTATCTTCCTCTTCAAATACTTCCATTAATTGGGGGAAAAGCCTCAATTTCACTCAAACTTGGAAAGCATAATGATTGAAAATCTAGGTATCATTTCATTACAATAATTAATTTCTTACTTCTTAAGCCCTGCATCAAGAGACAGGGAAAGATACATTTAGACAACTCCTTTTAAATATAGTGGATGGCTAATGGATTTATCTCCACTTATCATAGTGTATTGAAGTTGACAATTTAAATAAAAAAGGAAAAAATTATTGGAGAAATATAAAGGACGTACTTGTAGCTGTGCCGACAAATTACCCAATTCTTCATGGACAGAGATGCATAGATTTTGCAAAGAAGGTAATTGGGCAGCAAAATTCTTCAAACCAAAAAAGCTGTAATTTGATCTGGAAAAAAGCTCCAATTTTCTTAGTCGAGGGAACTTGATGATGCCATCTCTGGTGAGTGCATCTCCTTCTCCACTGTGAAATATTTGCTTTAAATTGTCAGCAAATTCAATCTCCATCTCTTCCAGGTTCAGAAGGCTTGGAGACACAGAGATAGGGAAGACATATTCCAGTTTACAACACTTTTCTATGAAGATAAATTTTAATTCTGGGAAGCCAGGAGACTCTGGAATTATCTCCCATTCACCATCCTCTTCTTTGATAATATGCTTCAATTCACCACATTTTTCTATCTTAAGTGTCTGCAGTTGTGGTAGACTCTGAGCGAGGGACGATGTGAAGATAAATGTCAGTTTGTCGAGAGAATACAAATTCAGAAGAGTAAGACTTTGGAGGCTGACATGTCTGGTGGACCCTTCCATATACATTTAAGCTCAGGTAGCTCTCGCACCTGTAACTTTGTTAAAGATGACAGCAGCGGCAGCTCCTTCTCCTCACTGCTTCCTTCATCAGCCTCACCCAATTCAAATACCTCTTCCAATGATTTGCAGTCCTTTATTTCCACACTCTTTAGATTTTTCAGAGCTTGCAGCAATTTTGCTGGAAACGGAGTGCGGACATCCCCACAATCCCTCACTTCTACAAATTCTAATCTTTGTAAGAAGCTGTTTTGCTGCCCATGGCCATGGGCAACCATCTGATCAGAGAACAATATTATGTTTTTTAAACCCTTCACTCTCATAAAAACAATTTATATGATGTATAAATAGAAAAAAAAAATAGGATTAAATATAAAGTACATACTTGTAGCAGTGCCAACCAATTACTCACTTCTTTCCACCCGTTATCTCTGGTCCACTCTCTATTAATGCTTATATCTTCAGCTACTTGAGATATCTGTAAGCAATTCAAGCATGGAATACACATTCTAACTTGTGAATCTTATTATTGAGCGAAACAAGAAACAAACACACTAAAAAGAGAGATAAGAAATCAAGTCAAATCAGCAGCACCTCTGATTGAGTACTCATTGAACCATCTGGTGTAATAGCAAATTTTGTGCTCAATTTTGCGCATTCATACACCTTCAACTTCTCCAAACAAGGGAATAAGAAATCACAGCATCCGAAACTGAAGAATAAAATACTTGGTAATTGTTCTAGTGTCAGCTCCTGCAGACAAGAGAGCACCATCTCCTTCTCAACAGTTATAGGTGCAGCTTGATCATCCTGCCCAAATACTCCCAAAAATTGAGACGCTTTTGTTATTTTAAGTATTTGGAGCTTTGGAATACCTGAAGCCATGGTTATTGGGAAGAGACTCTTTAACTTGTTGCATTCTTCAACCTCAATTTCACACAAACTAGGGAAGCATAGAGATAAGAGATGATCTCCTGACAACATCTGATCCTTTTCATCATCATCCTCAGCAATGATTTGCTCCAATTCCTCACAACTTGATGTCTTTAGAACTTTCAGGTGCACTAGATTAGCAATCATGTTGTATGTGAATACATATGTCAGTCTCTTACACCCATTCACCTCCAAAATAGTCAAATTGCTCAGCACACGACCCTTCCATATATACCTCATGTCAGGCAAGAAGTTCAAGTATAATGTTTCCAAACTCCGGAGTGAAAGTTCATGCCCACCTCTTCTATCAGTTACAAAACTTACAACCTGAATTCCATCTTTTATTCCTCCGCATTCTCTAATATATATATGTCTCAAATCTGAAAGCCCCTGCATCAAAAGAAAACTACTTTGGAACTATATTATAACTTTGGTACCCCAATTTGTTGGGTATAATTCCTAATAATTTTTGTGCACTTTGGAACCAATTATCCCCAATACCTCAGCTAACTACTTATCAACAAAAAGATATAAATAGACAGGGCAATAAGGCATGGGGATATGAAATCATAAGTTGCAGGACTAACACATACAACTCAAATTAAGCTCAATATTGGCAGTTGAAGTTTTATCATCCTTCCCAAATACTTCCAATTTTAGGGAAGAGCCTCAATTTCACTCAAATAAAGATTGAAAATACATGTCTCAGTTCATTATTTTCTAACTTCGTAAGCCCTGCATCAAGAGACCGCGAATGAAGTAGTTAGAGAACTCCTTTTAAATTCAGTGGATGCATTTATCTCTACTTAATTAGGTTTTAGAAATTTGGAGGAAGAAGGAAGAAATTTTAAAGTTGACAATTTAAATGAAAAGGTACAAAATTAGCAGAGAATATAAACGAATGGTTAGATTTAAATGACGTACTTGAAGTTGTTCCAACAAATTACCCAATTCCTCATGGCCATGAATGGTTAGATTTTGCAGAGAAGGCAACTGGGCAGCAAAATCCCTATGACCAAAAAAGCTGTAATTTGATTCAGACCAAAGAATCAACTCTCTTAGCTTAGGGAACTTGATGATGCCATCTCTGGTGAGTGCATCTCCTTCACCGTAAAATATTTGCTTTAAATTGTCAGCTTTATCAATCTTCATCTCTTCCAGGTTCTGAAGACTTGGAGACACAGAGATAGGAAAGACATATTCAAGTTCAGCACAGGCAAATATATAAAGAGTTTTTAATTCTAGGAAGGCAAGAGACTCTGGAATTATTTCCCTTTCATCATCCTCCTCTCTTAGAACATACTTCAATTCACGACAATTTCTTATCTCAAGTGTTTCTAGCCGTCGTAGACTTTGAGCGAGGGACAGTGTGAAGATAAATGTCAGTTTGTGAAGACGGTTCAAATTCAGATGAATAAGACTTTGTTGGCTGACATGTCTGGTGGGCCCCTTCCATATACATTTGAGCTCAGGTAACATTTCCAGCTCCAACCTTGTTAAAGATGACAGCAGCGGCAACTCCTCCTCGACATTGCTTTCATCATCCAATTCAAATACCTCTTCTAATGATTTGCAGCCATTAATTTTCACACTCCTTAAATTTTTCAAAACTTGCAGCACTTTTGATGGAAAAGGAGTACAGATATCCCCACAATGCCACACTTCTACAAATTCCAATCTCTGGAAGAAGCCGTTTTGCTGCTCATGATCAGAAAACAATACTATATTTTTTAAACCCTTCACTCTCCTAAAAACAATTTGAGACACAGTAGGAAATAACTGCTCCAATATCTCTGCATTTAAGGATGTGGCGCTTGTATTATCCAAATGTAATCTTGTCGAGGTTGGGTATCCTACTGGATCCCTTATAAATGGATTATAATTCCCTAAAATTATATCATATTTGAACACTCTGGGAAAAACAAAATCTCTGGGAATGCTTTCAACCTCTGGTATCCTCAATGATAATACAGCTAAATTAGACAACGAATTTAGTTCTGTTAGGCTTGCGTTCATTCCTCCTGTGCTGTCACATCCATCAACATCCCATCCCCCAAAGCTCTTTTTCCCGATCAGCAGCTCTTCTAACTTCCACAACCTTCCAATCAAATTCACAGGGATCCTTCTTAGCCTTTGACAACCTGTCACATCCAGCAACCTTAACTCCTTGAGTTCTCCTATTTCATCAGGTAATTCTTCGATGGATAAGCACCACATAAGACCAAGAATCTTAAGTCCCTGCAGCTTTCTCAACCAAATGAGGTCCTTGCATTCGCACTCCATCAACACCATCGATTGAAGTTTCGTTGAGAGTTCGAGTGATTGCAATGACAAACACCCTCCCTTCACAGACAAAACTTCAATTTCTTTCATCCCTTCAAAAAACCTCTCTTCCATAATCGATCTGCTCTCCCTTCTTTACTCTTTTCTTTAATTTTCAAACCTAACATATCTGCCAGTCGATCCTGGATGTCTGTGGCATTTGGATTCTGCGACACCGTAGCCATCAAAACTTCATCAAACAGCTGCAACTCTTTGGCTCTCCTGCCTACTTCTTTCACCAGGGTGGTTTTACCCACCCCTTCCATGCCGTACAGTCCGATCATATTGACGTTGTCATCTTTGAGAGCTTTCATAATCTGTTCCAAAGCTTCTTTTGACGATTCTGAGGGCCTGAAATCCTTTGATGGAAGAAATTCTATGGGCTCAGGATGAGCTCTGTGGGACACTTTTGTAGGCTTTTTTTCTAAATGTTCTCTGAAAGTCTCCGACTTCTTGGCCAGTACCTTGCTTAACTTGAATTGTCGCATGCAGTTTGGACACCAAGTGAAGCATTTGCCATTTTTTCCTATTTCATGTACAATTTCTTCAGCATCTACCAGCCACTTTTCGACATCTTTGTAAATTTCTTCAGCATTCCTTTCAGCAGCTTCGACATCGTCTTGCAGACGTTCTTTTTCCGAGACCAGCTTCTCCTGTTGTTGTTCGAATTCCTTAACAAAAGTGTTGAAACAGAACATGTAACGGAACTGCCTTCCTACTGGTTCCACCATGAGTTCTGCTATCTTAGATATAATGGATCCACCCACACTTTCGATAGCCATTTTCCACCAGTCTGAAAATCAGAGAAATGAGGATACAGGACGTGAGAGTGAGTCACAACAAGCAGGCGCAGAGAGAATGGGAATAGGAATTTCATTACCTTAACTTGAGAAAATATGTGCGGAAAGTACTGAGAGCTCAATGAAATAGCGGGAGGAAGAAGAGGAGAAGGCCTTTAGCTCTGTATGGAATCCAGCTTCAAAAGCAACAAGGCAAGGTATAAAAATTCTAGCTGACACTTGTGAGTTAAAGCAGTAATTCCCATTAAAAATGCATTTTGATGACATAATTAAGATCAAATAGAGACAGGAAAGGCACGGTTGAGATAAGTAGAGGGAGAGGTTGTTGGAGGCAGAAAAGGAAAGACTACGATAATATTTTTCTCTATATTTTGAGTTTTAGTTGTTAATAGCCATGCTCTTGCAAATAAGGCAGGAAATAGCGTGTTTGTTTTTTATTTTTTAAAGTATTTTTTTAAAAAATAAATTTTTGTATTCTAAATTAATTTTTTTATTTTTATATTGCTATTAAAAATATTTTTTAACAAATAAAAAAATATTATTTTAATATATTTTTAAAATACAAATATATTTAAAAAAACTACTACTTATTCAAACACTTAAAATAAAAATCTTAAAATCACAGCATGATAAAAGGAGAAGGAAAGGAATGGGATAAAGAAGGAAGAAAATACTATTTGTTTTTTTACTGTATCAGAGTGGTTTTTATAATTATATTTTTTAATATTTCTTGTTATTATTATATATATATATATATATATATATAATATTTTAATATGTTTTTAAATAAAAAAACTATTTTAAAAAAATATGTGTCACAATACTAAATTATACTATAAATTAAAAGATAAAGAGCTTTCTGTTCATTACTATTTACCGAGACTTATTTTATTGTGGATGTGGATATTAATAGTGAATATTTTTAAAATTTTCAATTTGGTATTTGAATTATTATTTTTTTGCATAATTGAATCTCTTCATGCTCAAATTAAAACTCAATTGCATTTTTTTTAAGGATAAGAGTTGAATTATAAGATAGGTGACTAAAATGAAAAACTCAGTAAAAATATGTGGCGACACTGTAATTGTTTGCAAAGTTCATTTTAGTCCTGTATCTTTTAAGATGTCCCAATAATTTCTCAACATTACATTTTATCTAGAATCTCTGATTATGCTCTAGGGACTATATTGAAATTTTCATAAATTGAGAAATCAAACTAAAATTTCATCACCTTCAATCTCAAACCTAGAATTTTCACATATCACCTGCTGATATAACAAAATTTCGAACTCAAATTCACCATTTAAACAACCCATAACTCAAAATCATCATTTTTACTTAAAAACTTTTAAAATCAACTAAATAACTCATTGTCCATAACAATGAGCACATAATATTCAAATCAATTCATCAATCAAACCCAAAACACAATCTTCAAAACCCTAATATTCAACAAAACAGAAAATTAAAGCTAAGAAAAACACATTTATCCACATCAAAGTGTAAATATTCTTACATTTTAATTTATTTTCTCTAACTCTCTTATCCTTTCTTTATCTTTTCCTAGTTTCTCTTTTTTTTCTTTCACTCTCACGGTTCTCTATAAGATTTCAGATCTATCTTTTTTATTATTATTTATATTTTGAACTCTTTATTCAATTACTACAATACCGTTCATTCATTTATACCTACTTCTAAGCCTCCATGGGTTTTGTTGTCTTTTTCTATTCTTTTTTATTTTCAAATCATTACAATAAAATTGTTTTCTTTTCATTAAGCTGCTAATTTATGCAGCTTTAGCTCTTGTTCTCTTTTCATGTTTAGCAACTCTGATCTGTTTCTTTTCTTTACATGATATAAGGGCAGGTTCTTACCTCTTGAAGTCTGCTGGATAAACCTATAAGCAGAAGATCCTGAAGCGATCCCAAATCACAGCTTCAATCCCCACCACAACCAATCTCCTCTTTCCCGTAGTCTGTCGTCCTCAATTGGGAAATGATCTCAAAAAATCACTTGATGCAACAAGTAGGGTAGAGAAATATAAGACTTCAACAAAGAATCAAACTCAAAAAAGTTGAAGTAATTGTCTATGAGAAGCATTTCTGTGTCACACACTCAAGTAATATGATTGACCTATTACATTATACAAATTAATAATAATAATAATAATAATAATAATAATAATAATAAAAGAACTAGGTTTTTGATGGCATCCAGAGTGCTGTTACTTTCAAACAAAGAGGCTTGTGCATGCGGTGTTACGCTGTTCATGTACGCTAAGATCTCCTATGAATACAATAATATAATCATAAAATTGTATTAGTTTTATTAAGCTGTTAATTTATGCAGCTTTAGCTCATGTTCTCTCTTCTTGTCTTGCTATTCTGATTTTATCTTTTTCTTCGCATGATATAAGAGCAGGTTCTTACCTCTTGAAGTCTGCTTCAATCCCCGTAGTCTTCCGTCCTCAATTGGGAAATGATCCAAAATCAACAACTGGTCCGGAGATAGTTTGAGTGAAAAGAAACGGCTGAAAGATGATATGTGAAGGTTATGGTGAGAAATTAGATGACAAACTTACTTTGTCCTACTAATGCTTTTGCTTTCATTGTTTCCATAGCAATGTCTCATCTTTTGATATGGTGGTACAAGATACACCATGGTATGGTGGTCTTGCAGGAAATGTCTTAGCTTTTGATATGGTGGTACAAGATATCCATGATCAGTTTTCGAAAGATTCGAGTCTCCGTTCTAGTTCAGGTTGGAAGCTAGGCCGAAAGCTAAGATTCTTTTATTAGTGGTTGGTGTGGATGAGTATTGCAAGAATGGACTCAAAGGATCAGCTAATCCGCATAATTAAACTACTAGGAAATTCAAGGAAAGTTAACAATAGCATTGATTCGATCAAGGGGATCCGGTGTCTAGAGAGGACCTTGCCGTTAAGGAAATAACCATAAAAACTATGGAGCCCACTATTTATTAATCCATTTCTATTTACTACTTATTACTATTTATTTATTTTTATTAATTACTATATTTTTGTTTGTGTACCAATAAAATTTGAGATTCCTTTAATTTTTTAGGTGCATGGTCTAGTCTAATTGGCTGCATGTACAAATCAATTCAAGGGTGTGTAATCCTTAACTATCAGGCTAACCTTTACAGGCTTAGCTAGCAATCGATAATTAATTTTTAATGAATTCAATTTTTATTTAAAATAAGGAAAAAGACATTGGTGAATAAATAGTTTCCTTCCTATTATAATTGTTAGACCTTACCAAAGGGCTAATTTAGAAAAAGACTAACTTATAGGTCTAACAATTAAAGAAAAAAGTATATTTAGACCTTCCTATTATTGGTCAACTTGTGATTAAGTAGATCAATTTAAATTAATTATTCAAAACCCAAAAACAATCTTCAAAACCCTAATATTCAACAAAACAGAAAATTAAAGCTAAGAAAAACACATTTAATAAATCGTCATCTCTTTCAGGTTTACCACAGCCTCTTCTCTGGCTCGGAGACACAGAGACAGTGAAGACATATTCCAGTTTACCACAGCCTTCTATGATGATATTTTTTAATTTTGGGAAGCGAGGAGACTCTGGAACTATTTCCCTTTCACCATCCTCCTCTCTGATAATATGCTTCATATTCCAGTTTACCACAGCCTTCTATGATGATATTTTTTAATTTTGGGAAGCGAGGAGACTCTGGAACTATTTCCCTTTCACCATCCTCTTCTCTGATAATATGCTTCAATTCACCGCATACACTTATCTCAAGGAAATTCAGCTGTGGCAGACTTTGAAGAGTTAGAGACACGAAGACATATTCCAGTTTACCACAGTCAGATATACGGAGAGTTTTTAATTTTGGGAAGCAAAGGGACTGTGGAATTATTTTCCTTTCACCATCCTCTTCTCTGATAATATGCTTCAATTCCCCGCAATCTCTTATTTCAAGGTTTTCTAGCTTTGGCAGACTTCGCGCAAGGGACTCTGTGAAGATAAATTTCAGTTTGTCGAGATACCGCAATTCCAGATGAGCAAGATTTTGGAGGCTGACATGTCCGGTGGGCCCCTTCCATATGCATTTGACCTCAGGTAACCATCGCAGCTGTAACTTCTTTAAAGATGACAGCAGCGGCAGCTCCTTCTCCTCACTGCTTCCTTCATCAGCCTCACCCAATTCAAATACCTCTTCCAATGATTTGCATCTGTCAACAGTCACCTCCTTTAGAGTTTTCAAATTTGTCAACCCCTGCATCAAAAGAAATTTTGTGCACTTTTGAACTATATAATTTTGGTAAATAGATGAACGAATTGTCCATATAAAACTTCAGCAAAAAAACTTATCAACAAAAGGATAGAAGTAGACATGGCAACAAGGCATGGGAATATGAAATCATAAGCTGCAGGACTGAAACAAACAACTCAATATTAGCAGATGAAGGTTTCTCTTCCTATTCAAATACTTCCATTAATTGAGGGAAGAGCCTCAATTTCACTCAAACTGGGAAAGCATAAATTAAGATTGAAAAATCTGGATATCATTTCATTACAATAATTAATTTCTTAATTCTTAAGCCCTACATCAAGAGACAAGGAATGATACAGTTAGACAACTCCTTTTAAATTTAGTGGATGGCTAGAGGATTTATCTCTACTTATCAATTACTTCAGTTTCAGAAATTTGGAAGAGAAATCAACTTGTATTGAATTTGACAATTTAAATTAAAAAGGAAAAAAATTATTGGAGAAATATAGAGGACGTACTTGGAACTGTGCAGACAAATTTCCCAATTCTTTGTGGTCATTGATTTCTAGATATTGCAAAGAAGGCAATTGGACAGCAAAATTCTTTGGACCTAAAAAGCTGCAATTTGAAAGATACAATGTTCTTAGCCGAGGGAACTTGATGATGAAATCTGTGGGGAGTGCATCTTCTTCTCCACTGTAAAATATTTGCTTTAAATTGTCAGCACCACCAATCGTCATCTGTTCCAGGTTCGGAAGGTTCGGAGACACGGAGACAGTGAAGACATATTCCAGTTTACCACAGCCTTCTATGAAGATTTTTTTTAATTGTGGGAAGCGAGGAGACTCTGGAATTATTTCCCTTTCACCATCCTCTTCTCTGATAATATGCTTCAATTCACCGCAAAATTGTATCACAAGGGTTTCCAGCTTTAGCAGGCTTCGAGCGAGGGACGTTGTGAAGATAAATGTCAGTTTGTCCAGAACATACAATTCCAGAACAACAAGACTTTGGAGGCTGACATGTCCGGTGGGCCCCTTCCATATGCATTTGAGCTCGGGTAACCTTGACAGCTGTAACTCCGTTAAAGATGACAGCAGCGGCAGCTCCTTCTCCTCATTGCTTCCTTCATCAGCCTCACCCAATTCAAATACCTCTTCCAATGATTCGCAGTCCTTAATTTCCGCACTCTTTAGATTTTTTAAACCTTGCCGCAATCTTGCTGGAAACAGAGTGAAAACATCCCCACAATCCCACACTTCTACAAATTCTAATTTATGTAAAAACAATTGCTCAAATATCTTCGCATTTAAGCAAGCTAACTGGAAAACCAATCTTGTCGAGGTTGGGTATCCATAATTGGGTAACGCAAACCGATTCCCTAATATTATATCAAATTTGCGCAAGCTAACTGGAAAAACAAAATCTCTGGGAATGCATTCAACCTTCGGTATCGTCAATGATAATACGGCTAACTGAGACAACGAATTTAGTTCTGTTAGGCTTGCATTCATTCCTCCTGTGCTGTCACATCCAACAACATCCCATCCCCGAAAGCTGCAATACCCGATCAACAGCTCTTCTAACTTCTTCAACCTTCCAATCAAATTCACAGGGATCCTTCTTAACCTTCGACAACCTGTCACATCCAACAACCTTAACTCCTTGAGCTCTCCTATTTCATCAGGTAATTCTTCAATGGATGAGCAACACTGAAAAACAAGTATCTTAAGTCTCTGCAGCTTTCTCAACCAAATGAGGTCCTTGCATCCACAACTGATCAACACCAACGATTGAAGTTTCGTTGAGAGTTCGAGTGATTGCAATGACAAACACCCTCCCTCCAGAGACAAAACTTCAATTTCTCTCATCCCTTCAAAAAACTTATCTGGAACATTCATACCATCATCCAGTTCTAATAATAGAACTTTGAGCTTTGGACATACCAATCCTTCAGGAAGTTCTGCTAGATTATTGCCCATTAACGAAATTGTTGTACAACCTCCAAAGCTTTTATCATGAAATGGCCACTCCTTCAACTCATTGACAGCCTTTACCATGAATCCATATTCTTCTGATGATGCTATCTGAATAGCAACATCACGAACCAAGTCATGCATTTTCACGTGTTCATCAATTTTCAGTGTCCAACAGCATGCAACAATCTTTGAGCTTTTTTATTTCCACATAAACTCGTTTCTTTGCATCTCCAATGGACTCCACATCTCGATGTAACTCATACCCAACTGCGTATCTCGTCAAGTCCTCGATTGGAATGCTATAGTCTTCTGGAAATAAACAGCATAGCAAGAAACATAACTTGGTTTCCTTGCTCTTCAAATAATCATAGCTCAACTTAAGACATGCATATGCAGTTCTTTGTTCATCAATGTGTTCCATGTCCGGAAATTGAGAGTTTTTTAGCTGTCCAAATGCTACTTCCAACTCAACTTCAGATTTACCTCTTAGAGCCCTTCCCACTGTCACAAGTGCTATAGGCAAGCCGTGACATTCACCCGCAACCTCCCTTGCCACTGTGTTCAAGGTAGAGTCCCCATCACGTAAACCTGCATTGATTCTGAATAAATCCCATGCTTCATCTTTAGGTAAGACTTTTAAAAACACTTTTTGCTGGCACTCCATAGAAGAACATATGCCTTGAAGACGAGTTGTTAGAACAATTTTACAACCCCTGTGACCATCACCCAATGGGATACCTATCTCTTTTAAGTCAATAAGTCTCCAAACATCATCCAGGATTTACAAGCATCTTCTCCACTTTCTCCAGTCTCTGCCATAATAGATCAGCTCTCCCTGCATTAGTACTCTTTTCTTTAATATTCAGACCTAACTTATCTGCTATTTGCTTCTGAATGTCTCTGACATTTGGATTCTGCGACACCGTAGCCATCACAACTTCATAAGAAGGCTGCGACTCTTTGGCTTTCCTGCCTACTTCTTTCACCAGGGTGGTTTTACCCACCCCTCCCATGCCGCACAGTCCGATCATATTGACGTTGTCATCTTTGAGAGCTTTCATGATCTGTTTCAAAGCTTCTTTTGAGGATTCTGAGGGTGTGAATTCCTTTGATGGGAGAAATTCTATGGGATGGGGATGAGCTTTGTGGGCCACTGTTTTAAACTTTTCGCTAATTTCTCCAAGTTTTCTGAAAGTCTCCGACTTCTTGGCCAGTGCCTTGCTAAACTTGAATTGTCGCATGCAGTTTGGACACCAATTGAAGCATTTGCCATTTTTTCCTATTTCAATTTCCAAAGGCTTCGCACCTTCAATTTCGTTGTTTGCATCTTCCAGCCACTTTTTGACATCTTTGTAAATTTCTTCAGCATTCCTTTCAGCAGCTTTGACATCATCTTGCAGACGTTCTTTTGCCGAATCCAGGTTCTGCTTTCGTTCATTGAATTCTTCAACAAAATGGTTGAAACAGAACATGTAACGGAACTGCCTTCCTACTGGTTCCACCATGAGTTCTGCTATCTTAGATATAATGGCTCCAACCACACTTTCGATAGCCATTTTCCACCGACCCTGAAAATCAGAGAAATAAGGATACAGAACGTGAGAGTGAGTCACTACAAGTAAAACAGGCGCAGAGAGAATGGGAATAGGAATTTCATTACCTTAATTTGGGAAAAGCACTGGTACTGATAACTCAATGAAATAGCGGGAGGAAGAAAAGGAGAAGGCCTTTAGCTCTGTATGGAATCCAGCTTCAAAAGCAAAAAGGCAAGGTATAAGGATTATAACTGACACTTGTGAGTTAAAGCAGTAATTCCTATTAAAAATGCATTTTGATGACATAATTAAGATCATTTAGAGACAGTGACAAACAAACAAAAAAAAGGTATAAAAGTACTCACCTAGCAAAGAAAGAAGCGAATGAAAGGTTCAGGATAATCACTTAGCTCGTTTCCAACAACAAATATAATTAATTAATCTAAGCTATGATCGGTCAATGTTTTTGGTAGTTTTATTCTTGTTTTTTTTTTAAAAAAAACAAATCAATAAATGAAAAGACTTGCAAAGAAATAGAATTACTGGAATGAACACAATAAAAAATGAAACTCAAGCAATTAAAAATAAATTATCTATGATGATCATCTCTGTGTTCCGCTCACTGAGGTAATATGATTGGCCTATCACAATATTAAAAAAAAAAAAAAAAAAAGCTAAAAGAACTAGGTTTATGGTGGCATCCAGAGTGCGGTTACTTTCTTCATCCTTCTTTTGTGGTTTTATTTTATTTCAGTCCTTCAAATCTTTTTTTTTTGCTATATCATCGAGTTGATGTGCTTGCTCTAAAATATGCATTATGCTAGGGATTATAATTAAAAATTTCATTCTTAAAAAAAAAAAAAATTATGAGAAAGTACCAATATTACAACGGGGAGTAAATGAAAGAAGAATTTTAAATCTTTTTGTGACATGGTGACCAGCATATCCAAGTAACCAATAGATTATCGCCACTTGTTCAACCTGATCTGCACATTAAGATAGGGGTAGTCATAACTATTACTCGTTTGTTGGACGGAAAATAAATTTTAATTGTTATTTATTTTATTTGAAATAATTTATGAAATTAGATTTTTTTTTAATTTCTTTCTAATTCAACTTCTTAATTTGTAAGATTTATTTCTTGTTATTTTAATAAACTTAAAAAAATAATATTAATAAACTATTTTTCAGTTTATTTTATATAACATAACTAAATAATAAAATTTTTTTTTTAATTTATTTTACTGTGATACTATCAAATATCACGGAGAGGTTGTTGGAGGCAGAAAAGGAAAGACTACTATAGTATTCTTCTCTATATTTTGAGTTTTAGTTGTTAATAGCCATGCTCTTGCAAATAAGGCAGGAAAGGAGGACCTGAAATCACGGCAGCGAATAAGGAGAGAAATAGCGTGTTTGTTTTTTATTTTTTATTTTTTTTTATAATTTTTTTTTGTATTCTAAATTAATTTTTTATATTTTTATATTGATATTAAAAATAATTTTAAAAAATAAAAAATATATTATTTTAATATATTTTTAAAATAAAAAATATTTTAAAAGACAACTACTTATTCAAACACTTAAAATAAAAACCTTAAAATCACGGCATGATAAAAGGAGCAAGAAAGTAATGGGACAAAGAAGGAAGAAAATTAGTATGAAAAAGGCTATTTGTTTTTTTACTGTGTCAGAGTGGTTTTTATAATTATATTTAATTTATAAAATTATAAAATTAATATATTTCTAAATATTTCTTGTTATATATAATATTCTAATATGTTTTTAAATAAAAAATTAATTTAAAAAACATGTGTCACAATACTAAATTATAGTATAAATTAAAAGATAAAAGAGTTTTTTGATTATTACTATTTAACGAGACTTATTTTATTGTGGATGTGGATATTAATAGTGAATTTTTTTAAAATTTTCAATTTGGTATTTGAATTTTTTTTTCATAATTGAATCTCTTTATGCCCAAATTAAAACTCAATTTCATTTTGTTTTTTAAGGATAAGAGTTGAATTCAAAGATAGATGACTGAAATGAAACATTTGGTAAAAATATGCGGTGACACTGTAATTGTTTGCAAAATTCATTCTGTAATTGGTTGTAAAGTTCATTTTAGTTCCTTATCTTTTTAAGCTACTAAGTAACATGTCCCTATAATTTCTCAACATTACATTTTATTCAGAATCTTGATTATGCTCTAGGGATTAAACTGAAAATTTTATAAATTAAGAGATCAAACTGAAATTTCATCATATTCAATCTCAAACCTAGAATCTTCACATATCACTTACTGATATAAACAAGATTTCTAACTCAAATTCACCATTTAAACAAACCATAACTCAAAATCATCATTTTTACTTAAAATCTTTCAAAATCAACTAAATAACTCATTATCCATAACAATCAACACATAATATTCAAATCAATTCATCAATCAAACCCAAAACACAATCTTCAAAACCCTAATATTCAACAAAATAGAAAATTAAAGCTAAGAAAAACACATTTATACAAATCAAAGCGTAAATATTCTTACATTTTAATTTATTTTCTCTAACTCTCTTATCATTTCTTTATCTTTTCCTCATTTCTCTTTTTTTTCTTTCGCTGTCATGGTTTCCTCTCTAAGAACTCAGATCTCTTTTTTTTTTTCTGTTTATATTTATGAACTCTTTGTTCAATTACTAAAATACCGTTCATTCATTTATACCTACTTCTAAGCCTCCAAGAGTTTTGTTGTCTTTTTCTATTCTCTTTTATTTTCAAATCATCACAATAAAATTGTTTTCTTTTTATTAAGCTGCTAATTTATGCAGCTTTAGCTCCTGTTCTCTTTTCATGTTTAGCAACTCTGATCTGTTCCTTTTCTTTACATGATATATGAGCAGGTTCTTACCTCTTGAAGTCTGCTAGATAAACCTATCAGCAGAAGATCCTGAAGCGATCCCAAATCACAGCTTCAATCCCCACCACAACCAATCTCCTCTTTCCCGTAGTCTGTCGTCCTCAATTGGGAAATGATCTCAAAAAATCACTTGATGCAACAAGTAGGGTAGGGAAATATAAGACTTCAACAAAGAATCAAACTCAAAAAAATAAAAGTAATTGTCTGTGAGAAGCATTTCTGTGTCACGCACTCAAGTAATATGATTGACCTATTACATTACACAAATTAATAATAATAATAATAATAATAATAATAATAATAATAAAAGAACTAGGTTTTTTATGGCATCTAGAGTGCTGTTACTTTCAAACAAAGAGGCTCGTGCATGCGGTGTTACGCTGTTCATGTAGGCTAGGATCTCCTATGAATATAATTGTAAAATCATACAATTGAATTCTTTTTATTAAGCTGCTAATTTATGCAGCTTTAGCTCATGTTCTCTCTTCTTGTCTTGCAACTCTGAACTGTTCCTTTTGTTTGCATGATATAAGAGCAGGTTCTTACCTCTTGAACTCTGCTTCAATCCCCGTAGTCTTCCGTCCTCAATTGGAAAATGATCCAAAATCAACAACTGGTCCGGAGATAGTTTGAGTGAAAAGAAACGGCTGAAAGATGAAATGTGAAGGTTATGGTGAGGAATTAGATGACAAACTTACTTTGTCCTACTAATGCTTTTGCTTTCATTGTTTCAAAAAGTAAAAGAGACATGAGCATAATCATAAGAATCCTGTTTTTTCTATTTTTTCTCCTATTTATACATCAAAAAATGGCAGTTTTTCTTTTCCTTTCTTTTAAAAATCTTATGCCTAATTGGGTGAGGAAATTAGTGGAGCATTAGACCTTTTAAAAGACAACAAAAAGAAGCAATGTCTCATCTTTTGATATGGTGGTACAAGATACACCATGGTATGATGGTCTTGCAAGAAATGTCTTAGCTTTTGATATGGTGGTCTTCCATGATCAGTTCTCGAAAGATTCGAGTCTCCGTTCTAGTTCAGGTTGGAAGCTAGGCCGAAAGCTAAGATTCTTTTATTAGTGGTTGGTGTGGATGAGTATTGCAAGAATGGACTCAAAGGGTCAGCTAATCCGCATAATTAAACAGTACTGTTACTGTAAACTACTAGGAAATTCAAGGAAAGTTAACAATAGTATTGACTCGATCAAGTAAGGGGCTCCCGTGTCTAGAGAGGACCTTGCCGTTAAGGAAATAACCATAAAATCTATGGAGCCCACTATTTATTAATCCATTTCTATTTACTACTATTACTATTTATTTATTTTTATTAATTTACTATATTTTTGTTTGTGTACGAATAAAATTTGAGATTCCTTCAATTTTTTACAGGCTTAGCTAGCAATCGATAATTAATTTTTAATGAATTCAATTTTTATTTAATATAGTAGAAAATTATAGTGATTTAAAAAAATTCATTAAAATGCTTGTAAATGTTTTTATTTTGTGACCACGGTTCTTGTGTTATCTTTTATGTATTGTCATTGTCGTACATGGACGCGTGATATGGGGGTCATTTGGAGTCGCTACCTAGTTGTTTAGTTTAACATCACTAAAAAACCTAGATATACTAGTCCTGTTAGAGATTCGAGAGTAAATAACTAGTTATGGCTAAAGAATGTATTAACACTCCTAGCGCACCCTATCCAGGTAAGTTCCTTTGTGATTAGATGTGGTTTAGAGATTTTGATGGTTTTCTGATATATCTATGGTTTAGGATTGGGATGTGCTTGTATGGATAAATTTGGTGTTTAATAATTTATTATGGACTCTTGTACCCAGATAAATTCTTATAAAAAAAATTTCTTTGTAATGTGTGTATTATGGTAAAAATTTCCCTTAATAAAAATTCATGAACATTTAGAATAACTTTGAGGATTTTCTTATCAACTCCAATATTTCAAATATCAGCTTCACTTATAGGTATAGTGTTTTATATCAAGATTTTTAACCATTAATTCTCATTAATTAAAAAATAGTGGTCTATTAAAATATTGACCAAAGTCACATGAATTTAATAAACCAGTTATTAAATTCTAAAATGCATATTCATATATAATATTTTAATTTGTTTTTAAATAAAGAATATTTTAAAAAAGTATGGGCCACAATACCAAAGTATAGTATAAATTAAAAGAGAAAGGAGTTTTCTCTTCATCACTATTCACTTATATTCATTTCACTATGGATATTAATAGTGAATATTTTGAAAATTTGCAATTTGATTGCAAAGTTCATTTTAGTCCCTATAATTTTTCATCATTGTATTTTCATACCAAACCTTATTTTTCTCTGTTTTTATTTTTTTTGTAAGAGAGAGAGGATCACCATATTTCATTGTAGACAGAGAAAGTTGTTGTTGGGGATTTTGGCCACCAAATTTCTAGGTGGTTTTGGTTAAAATGGCTGAAAACAGGTTGTGGGTTTCAACTGAGTTTTTTATTAAATTAGTCAATGTTTTTTTTAGTTTTTTTTTTAAAAACAATTCAACAAGAGAGAAAAGACTTGTAAAAATATAGAATTACAGAAAGAAACTCAACAAAAAATCAGACTCAAGCAATTAAAAATAATTTTCTATGATAACCATCTCTGTATCACACATTCAGGTAAATATGATTGACCTATAACATAAATAAAGCCCTGCAAACAATTAAATTATGCTTCAAAAGCAACAAGACAAGGTATAAAGTATACCAACAAAAATAGTTTACTAACTGACACTTGTGAGTTAAAGCAGTAATTCCCATTAAAAATGCATTTTGATGACATAATTAAGATAATATATAGACAGTGACAAAATAAAATAATAAAAAAAAATAATGTGTAAAAGAAACGAATGAAAGGTTCAGGGTAATCACTTAGACTCCTCCACGGATGATACCAGCTCGCTTCCACCAACAAATATAATTAACCTAAGCTATGATAGGTCAAAGTTCTTTTTAGTTTTTTTTTATATAAAAAAAACAGATCAACAAGAGAAAAGACTTGTAAAAAAGTAGAATTGCGAAACTCAACAAAGAATCAAACTGAAGCAATTAAAAATAATAGTATATGATGACCATCTCTTATCACACATTGTAATATGATTGACCTATAACAATATTAAAATAATAATAATAATAAAAAGCTAATAGATGGTCGCCACGTGTTCAACTTTATCTCCCCTTAGGAAAGGATAGAAAGTGGGAGAGAGAGAGGTTAAAAGGCTTTAAAAAAAAAAAAAAAGGAAAGACAGAAATAAAAGAAAGGTTGAGATACGAGAGGGACGTGGAAATAGAAGGAGAGGTTGAGACATTGAAAGATCGGAGTAAAGAAGACAACATGAATATGTGATGCTCGTTTATCTATTAAATTAAATTTTATTTTAATTTTATTTCAAATTAATTTTTAAAAAAACTAATTTGAAAATTAGTATGAAAAAAAAGGATAATAGAGTAGGTGTCCAAATCAAAACACATAAATATAGGACAAAAACAGGGAGAGAGGCTCTTTGTTTTTTTAACTGTATTGGTTTATAGTGTTTTATAAATATTTTAGATAAAAAATAGGTTAAAAGGAAGTTTTTAAATAAAAAATCAAGCTTTATTATTTTATATAATTCAAATAAAATCAATTTATTTAATTGTTTAGAATTATAACTCAAGTTATTTAACGACTTTTTAAATTATTTCTGTTACTTTCCCTCAATTTTCTAGACAAGCAAAAGGAGCTAAACTTATTCCCGACCAAAACGTCAAGAATTTCAGTAGAACAAAAGAAGAGATTATTACTTGACCAAAAACAACCAGTCATCACCCAAAGAAACCGAGTCAATGAGAGAAAAAGACTGATAGCTAGAAAACAATCAACAGATCCAAGAATTTTCTGTATGGTTTCCAAGAAAATGAAACGAAACAAAGATAGACAAAGATAGTTCGAGGAAGTGGGCAGCCTTTTTTCTGCTGTTAACGCAGACTAAGAACTCCTACCATCGTAAAATCATATAATTAAAACACAACAATAAAAAAGTAATGAGCAGCTAACTATGTGCGAAAACCAGAGAAATAAGGATACAAAACGTGAGAGTGAGTCATTGTTGTAAGTAAAAGAGGCGCAGAGAGAATGGGAATTGGAATTTCATACCTTAACTTGAGAAAATATGTGCGAAAAGCAGTGGTACTGATTGCTCAATGAAAAGGAGAAGGCCTTTAGCTCTGTATGGAATCCAGCTTCAACAGCAACAAGGCAAGGTCTAAGCATTTTGATGACATAATTAAGATAATATGCGTAGTAATATAGAGACAGTGACAAAGAAATGAAGAAAAAAAATGCGTACGAGTACTCACCTAGCAAAGAAAGAAACGGATGAAAGGTTCAGGATAATCACTTAGACGTTTCCATGGATGATACCAGCTTGCTTCCAACAACAAATATAATTAACCTAAGCTATGATCGGTCAATGTTTTTTTTAGTTTTCTTCTTTTTCAGAAAAAAAAAAAAAAAAAAACAGATCATCAAGGGAAAAGACTTGCAAAGAAGTAGAATTAATGGAACGAACACAACAAGGAATCAAACTCAAGCAATTAAAAGTAATTGTCTATGAGTACCATCTGTGTCACACGCTCAAGTGAGGAGAGAAAACAAGGAAAAAGAAAGGAAAGGGACAAGGAAGGCAGAAAGTAAGGTCACGTAGGGCTAGTCTTGTAGAAAGTGGGAGAGAGAGAGAGAGAGGTTAAAAAGGCTTAAAAAGAAAAGAAAAGGAAAGACAGAAATAAAGGAAAGGACGTGGAAATAGAAGGAGAGGTTGAGGGAGGCAGAAACGGAAGGAGACATTGAAAGATCGGAAGAGAGCAAAGAAAACAACATGTTTGAGTGGGATTTTTTTGTGCCTTTGATAAAAATACTCTGTTTTTTTTTCTCTTTGATTGGGATTTTTTTGTGTCTCTTTTATTTGGAATTTCTTTGGACACTTTAATAATATAATAACAAAAAATAATTTGATTAAATTATTGTTCATTCAAACACAGATTTACTGTGGACTCCAATAGTATTTTTCACTATATTTTGAATTTTAGTTTTTGATAGCCATGCTCGTTTGATTTTTTTTTTTTTTTTTCATACTCTTCCAAATAATGCAAGAAATGAGGACCTGAAATAACAGCAGCGAATAAGGAGAGAGATAACGTGTTTGTTCTTGTTTCTTAGAAAGTATTTTAAAAAATATTAAATTAAATTTTATTTTATTTTTATTTCAAATTAATTTTTAAAAAAACTAATTTGAAAATTAATATGAAAAAAGAGGATAATAGAGTAGTTGTCCCAATCAAAACACATAAATATAGGACAAAAACAGGGATAATAGAGTGCTCTTTGTTTTCTTAACTGTATTGGTTTAATAAGGTTTATAGAGTGTTGTATAAATATTTTAGATAAAAAAAAGGTTAAAAGCAAGTTTTTAAATAAAAAAAAAAGCTTTATTTTTTTATATAATTTAAATAAAATCAATTTACTTAGTTGTTAAGAATTATAACTCAAGGGGAAAAACTTACAAAGAAGTAGAATTACCGGAACAAACACAAGAAAGGATCAAACTCAAGCAATGAAAAGTAATTGTTTACGATGATCATCTCACTAAGTAAGGAGAGAAAAGAAGGAGAAAGAAAGGAAAAGGACAAAGAAGGCAGAAAGTAAGGTCACGTAGGGCCAGTCTTGTAGAAAGTTTGAGAATTAGAGAGGCTGTTTGCTGCCAAGTGCCACGTGACACAAACGAAGCTACCCCTTACCTACTCCTGGAAAGGAATGTCAGACTATACTGCCTTTTTCAATTCATTAATGTCGTTCCCATCATATACATGTTTTATATTCTTAAAATTGCTCTGTGGGATTGCAGGCCATGCTCGTTTGATTTTTTTTATAACAAAATTCTTTCCGTATAATTTTCCAACATTGCACTTGGATACCAAACTTCAATTTACTCTTTTTCAAGGTTTTTTTTTTTTTTTTGGAGAAAAGAGTGGGTCCTTGAATTTTATTTCAGAGAGAGAAAGTTGTTGTTAGCTATCAAAATCATTGATTTTTGTGTCAAATGATAATCATCTATTTTTTTTCTGTGTGTTCATACTTAAAACCTTCTTAAAGAGTTCTTATCAATGACTTTAAAACCACTCTTTCTAGATCAAAAGGTTAGAAATAACTCTCTACCCTCTAAATCTAACAAAACCACCAAGTACCTTTAAAACCAAAACCACAATTGCAAAACTAGTTTAGTATAAGAACTTCTAACTATTAGCTTTTGTCCATAACTCTCTCATTTTGATCTAATGGTTAAACTTTCATTAATTTTTAAGGGAATCTATAAAAAAACCTAGAAAAACTCTATAAATACCCTTGAAAATCAGAGTCAGAGAGAAGGAGAGAAGGGGAGAAAAGGAGAGAAAAAACATGGGGAAAAAATTTGTTAATAGACTCTATTACGAAGGTTCAAGAGCTTAATATAAAAGGTCTAAACAACTTTTAAAAAAAAAAAGTTAAAAGAAAAGAAGGAAGGAAATGAGAAGAAAAAAAAATAACAACGTAATTTTGAACTTAGAAGGCCTAATTTCAGTGCAAGTTGAGAGCATTAGAGACTAGACCGTGCTTATACCAAAAACGACTCTCATCGTTGAAGGAATGCAAACAGTTGTTAACGAGACACTCATGCTGTTCCAACATTCAAAGATTGTTGAATCTAGTACTGGTGCTCATTCTGGATCTAGTACCAAAAGGAATATAGAAAGAGATTACCATTGGGGCAAACGTGGGCAATGCATTTATAATAGCCAGAGAGGTGTTTTTATATACAATCAACAATTAAGGTATCTTCTTGTGCTGAGCTTCCATCATGGTTGCAAGACATTACCATTGGGGCAAGGTCATTTTGCTCGTAAAAGCAAGTTTTAATTAAAAACTAAATAAATAAAGTATTGAAAATTGTTATAATCAATTTGAAAAAACCTAATAACAATAGATTATTATTCTTGTTAAACCCCTAACTTCATAATAAAATTTGATTATCCTAATACAAGATTTAATATAATTTCATAGTTGTTAAACACTAACTGGACATACAAAAAAGTACAAATTACAACAAAAAAATAATTTGTTAATAGACTTATTAAATTGGAGGACTAAACTAAAAATGTCATAAGTTCATGACTATACTAAAATTCTTTCCATAATTCATCCTCAATTTTATCTAGAATTTCAAATTATGCTCCAGAAATCACTCTGGAATTTTTTTAAATTTCTAAGGTCAAATTATAATTTCATCAAATTGGAGGATCAAAATGAAAATGTCATAAATTCATAACTATACTGGAATTCTACCCATAATTCATTTTTAATTATGTCCAGAATCTTGGATTATACTTCAGGGACCAATCTCTAATTTTTTCACAGTTCAGGGATTAAATTATAATTTTTATAAATTGAGGGACTAAGCTGAAATTTCATAATCTTCAACCTCAAACCCAGAATTTACATAGATAACCTATTGATATATCAAGATTTCTAACTCAAATTCACCATTTAAATAAATTATCACTCAAAATTATTATTTTTATCAAAAAGCTTTTAAAATCAACTAAATAACTCGTTAGCATATCAATGAACCAATAATTTTTCTATAATGTAATTGTAATTCCTAGCATAATGCATATTGGAGGGCAAGCACAACAACTCAGGAGCAAAAAACTCGATGAAATAGCAAAATAAAAAGACTTGAAGGACTGAAATAAAATAAAACAAAAAAAGAGGGATGAAAAAACTAACCGCATTCTGGTTGCCATAAAAAACATAGTTCTTTTAGTATATATTTTTTTAAAATATTGTAATAGGTCAATCATATTACCCGAGTATGTGACACAGAGATGATCATCATAGAAAATTACTTTTAGGTGCTGGAGTTTTATCCTTAGATGACAAACTTACCTTTTTGTCCTTCTAATGCTTTTGCTTTCATTGTTTCGAAAGTAAAAGAGACAAAAACATAATCATTTCCTTCCTTTTACTTTCCACTTCTTTGTAATGGATTGCAAACGGGATGGTGCTTAGGGGGGGCCAGTTTTTCTTTTCCTTTCTTTTTAAAATCTTATTCCTTGGGTGAGGAAATTAGTGGAGCATTAGACTTTTTAAAAGACAACAAAAAGAATTAAGTAATGTCTCATCTTTTGATATGGTGGTACAAGATGCACCATGGTATGGTGGTCTTGCAAGAATGTCTTATCTTTTGATATGGTTGTCTTTCATGATCAGTTTGTTGATGAGGATATCAAAAGATTCGAGTCTCCGCTCTAGTTCAGGTTGGAAGCTAGGCAGAAAGCTAAGCTTCTTGTAATTATGAATTGTTTATGCAAAGGAAACCCAGAAGCTTGAACAAACAGAAATGCCTTGTTGATTTCTCTGCTACTACTCATTATTTCCAATATTATTCCATTATCTTACCCGAAAGCAATTATACAAGAAATTTAATTATCCTGCCCCAAAAGGAAATTTATTACAAGGACTTCCTTTAACCTCCTTGAAGGCAATTTATTTGATGAAAATTCCTTTAATCCACCTCGAAGACAATTTATCTTAGGGAATTCCAACAACCCAGACAATTTATTTCTTGGAAATTCCTTTAACCCACCCTTAAGGCATTTTATCAAAGGGAATTCCAAAATCAATTTATTTCTTGGACTCGGTATTCTCTGGTACTAGTTATTTATATATATTTAACAACACTTTTATCTTACATTTAAAAAGAAATTCAAAAGAAAGGATAACCCTTACCTAGAGCTCCTGTGGTTCTTGTTCCCGAGAGAATTGGCTCCACTACGGGCAAATCTACTACCAAAAACCCAAGTTTCAACCAATCAATAACATCAACACCCATTTTAATTCAATGCAATAAGTTTTTCTTAACCAATTTACTTGATGCAAGTTCTTATAATCAAAGTGACAGTATTCGAGGTGAAGACAAGCAGAAGGGCGTGATAGAGTTTGACAAAGATCAAGCTAGTTCCAATAAAGGGAAACACTCTATGGCCTATGCAGGCCAAACTGCAATGGCATCCAATAAGTGAGGACAATCTTGTATCTTCCAAGTGGCAGTAGAATTTAATTATAACTACCATTATTCTTATCTTTAGTTAGTAATATAACTCTATTTATTGTATCTATTAGGACATTTTGTAATGAAAACCTGTTAGTTATTTGGTGTGATTCCAAGGAGTGATTCCTTTGAATGATATCAGGCTCTACTTATTTCATATTCCTTGCAATTCTTGGATTCTGCAATAAAGTTATCCGAATTCTTTTCCTCTATCAATACTTTCTTGCTATCTTTTATATAATGTTCATTAGTTTACATAAATTGTTCCTTTAATATCGTTTGGTATTAATTGATATCAGAGCAAGTTTTGAATTTTGTTCTTCTATGCCTGGAATCGCAGTGGAAATTCTTATAATCCCACCAATAAAAGATTACAGGACCCAAACCAATTCTGAACTCCCCGTAGAAAACATCTCCAAACCCATTTTGAATCACCCACAACAAGCATCTCCACAACCTATTATGAACCCCCCATAACAAGCACCTATTATGAACCCCCCATAACAAGCATCTCTACAACATGATTCTACTTGTTAAACCAGTTACAACCACAAATGGAGTTGGTTACCCGCACCTTGGGAGCCATTGTTGAACATCTGGATAACAGTGAAGAAAGGAGTAATATTGATGAAAATTGAAGGGGCAGAGTTGATCAAGGAGGAGATGTGGCTATAGATGATGAAGAAGTAGGAGAACATTAGCTCAATTCAGTCTACAGTAACAGGGAGGTCAAAATTGAAAGATATGACTATTTTCATTAATTTTATTAAAGCTTATAATAAAACGTTGTGTTTTTAATTGGAATTTTTTTTTTTATATGGCTTGGCTTTTTTATTTTTTTTAAATGCAATCTCCTTCCCTTTATCATACAGAAATCCAGTTTTGAGTTTATGTAACTATATTAACAAAACGATTAAATGCTTTCGTGTCAGTTTAATTATTTATATAAATAATAAACCCAGTTAATATATTTTTTAATCAGTTTATGATATATTTGTCTCATAGTTGAGTTAGTTAATGTATGTTGATTGATCCGAAGGTAGTGGGTTCAAGCTATACTAGGAATAATATTATGTTTTTTCAAATTAGTAGCAAAGGCGTGTGGGCTTGTCTCAGGCTCACATGCTAGTGCCTGAGTTTTACTGTAATAGACCCTATCATATTAGGCCACGTAAGCCGGAGTGGTTGGATATTTTTTTATTGGTCATTTTAAATTTTTTTATTTTTTTAATATAATTTTTTAATTTTATATTTTAATGTTGAGTTTTTTTATTGAGTTTTATTTGTCAATATTGAATTTATTATAAATTAATTTTTGTATTTTTTATTATATATAAAATAAAAAAGTTTAATTTAAATTAATAGAGTTTATAATCCGAGTAAAGTACTTGGTGGGTTAGTTATAAACCTGAACTTTTTTATTTTTTATTTTTTGGAAAAGTAAAAGACAAATTAAAAAAATAAAGTAATCTATCTTTTTGATAAGGTGGTTCAAGATGCACCATGATACGGATGTATTTTATTTTATTTTTGCCTTTTTCTTTTAAAAATGTTATCTAAGATGGAAATACTTGCATCATGAGTATGTATTGGCCTACAAGTCCAAGCTATTTGTGATCAGGATAACCTATCATGTCGAGCATTAGAGTTTTTAAAAGACAAAACGGGGACAAGTGGGAGGCGAAGAAAAAGACAATAGTAGGTGGTCTAAGATACATCTATCTATATATGACAATAATAAAACAAGCCTTTAAAACAACTCTGAAAACAAATTTTTTTATAATTCATAATTTATAAACACATGCGATAAAATAACACTATTAGAAATTCGTTAAATAGCAATGAATTTACCGACAAAATATTTCTGTCGGTAATTTAAGGTCGAAATTACCGACGAAACTTTTTTCGTCCATAGTTCAATCGGTAACTGCCGACGGACACTTTTCGTCGGTAGTTACCGACTGAATTACGGATAGAAAGTTCAAAATTAAAAAAAAATAGACGGGCCGCTGACGTGGAGGTTTTGGCTGGGTGATTTTTTTCGACAAATTCAAAATGACAACGTTGTACAGTCACGTGACCTGCTCACCGTTAAAAATACCGATGGAATCACCGAGGGATTACAGGACCCATTTGAACTCCCCGTAGAAAACATCTCCAAACCCATTTTGAATCACCCGCAACAAGCTTCTCTACAACATGATTCTACTTCCTTGTTAAACCAGTTACAACAACAAATGGAGTTGGTTACCCGCACCTTGGGAGCCATTGTTGAACATCTAGATAACATTGAAGAAAGGAGTAATATTGATGAAAATTGAAGGGGCAGAAATGATCAAGGAGGGGATGTGGCTATAGATGATGAAGAAGTAGGAGAACATTAGCTCAATTCAGTCTACAGTGACAGGGAGGTCAAAATTGAAAGATATTACTATTTTCATTAATTTTATTATAGCTTATAATAAAACCTTGTGTTTTTAATTGGAATTTTTTTTATATGGCGTGGCTTCTTTTTTTTTTTTTTAATGCAATCTCCTTCCCTTTATCATACAGAAATCCAGTTTTGAGTTTATGTAACTATATTAACAAAACGATTAAATGCTTTCGTGTCAGTTTAATTATTTATATAAATAATAAACCCAGTTAATATAATTTTTAATCATTTTATGATATATTTGTCTCATAGTTGAGTTGGTTAATGTGTGTTGATTGATCCGAAGGTAGTGGGTTCAAGCTGTACTAGGATTAATATTATATTTTTTCAAATTTATAGCAAAGGCGTGTGGGGCTGTGGGCTTGTCTCAGGCTCACATGCTAGTGCGTGAGTTTTACTGTAATAGACCCTATCACATTAGGCCACATATGGTTGGATATTTTTTTTATTGGTCATTTTAAATTTTTTTACTTTTTTTAATATAATTTTTTAATTTTATATTTTAATGTTAAGTTTTTTTATTGAGTTTTATTTGTCAATATTAAATTTATTGTAAATTAATTTTTGTATTTTTTATTATATATAAAATAAAAAATAATAATTTAAATTAATAGAGTTTATAATTCGAGTAAAGTATTTGGTGGGTTAGCTATAAACCTTAACTTTTTATTTTTTATTTTTTAGACGAGTAAGAGACAAATTAAATAAACAAAGTAATCTCATCTTTTGTTTTTTTTTTTTTTGTTTTGCCTTTTTCTTTTAAAAATGTTATCTCCTTGGTAAGGAATCCTTGGTTCCCAACAGCAACTGTAGCAGAGTTGACGGTTGCGTAAAAACAAATCTCTAAACTCCACCGAAAGTAGTGGAGCATTAGAATTTTTAAAAGACAAAACGGGGACAAGTAGGAGACGAAGAAAAAGACAATAGTAGGTGGTCTCAGATACACCGTATATATGACAACAAGACAATTGACCGTGCGATGCGCGAGTTATTTTTTTTACATAAAAAATATTAAAATAAATAAAAGTTTAAAAATTTTGAGTTTTTCTGTAAAGTTATACATAAAAAATTTAAGTTTGGCTGCAACGCCTGACCTAAGAGTAATATTTATAATATTAATAATAAAATTAAACTTGCTGCAACACTGGACCCAAGAATATTGGATGTGGGTCTAGATATAAGGTCGTGTCATAAAAGTGTGATAATTAAATAGATTGATAAAAAAAAACAAAGAAAAAAAGTCAACACAAAGGAAAAAACTAATGAAGTAAAAGAAAAAGAAATTAAATTAATTGAGTTAACCCTTTAAACCAGGTTATCCCGTAAAACCTGGGATTCACATCATAAAAGTTTGATAACTAAATAAAAAAATAAATGACGGGTTTACCCAGAATTAACTGGGTTAACCCATTAAACCAAGTTAACCCGTCAAGCCCAGGACACGTGTCATGAAAGTATAAAAGTCTGATAATTAAATACAAAGAAAATTAACTTTAACAAACTAAACTAAATGAAAAAAATAATTTATCAAATCAGGCTAACCCATCAAATCCAAGATTCGTATCATGAAAATCTGATAACTAAATAAAAAAATTTAACATTAACAAATTAAATCAAACAAAAAAAATTCATTAAAAAAAATTAAAAAGAAAAAAAGGAAAAAAATAGTTATATAATATAAAATAATATAATACAATGTAATTATAATTATAATTATAATTATAATAATATAATATATTAATAAGTAAATATATTAGTAAAAGGTGTGACATGCCCGCGCGATGCTGCGGGCTTACGGCATGCTCGTGCATTATTGTGGATTTGTGAAAAAAATCATATAAAAAAAATGTTATCATCCACAATATTTTAAAGGAAAAAACTACAAAACTATATTCTCAACCAGCTTAATATTAAAAAAAAAAATCGACAAAAACAATTATAAAAAAAAACAAAAAAAAAAGAAGATGATAATTTTGGAAGAAAAAAAAGCAAAAAGCAAATAATAATAATAAAAAAAAAACACGTGGGGAAAGTTAAAGTTAAATTTTCAACCAGCTTAAAATCATTTAAGAAAACACTGTAGCAATCTATAGTGTTTTGTGAAGAAATATACAACTATAATTCTCAACCAGCTCAATATTAAAAAAAAAAATCAATAAAGATAATTTTGACATATATAAAAAAAAACGAAAGGAAAAAAAAACATTCATGGAAACACTATAACAATCTATAGTGTTTCGTGAGAAAATCTACATTTGTAATTTTTAACCACCTCAATATCAAAAACAATAAAAACGACAAAGACAATTTTAAAAAAAACATAACAAATAAAAGCATATGGAAAAACACTGTAGCAATCAACGATGTTTTAAGGAAAAAAACTAAATTGTTAGCCAATTCAGTATGAAAAAAATAAATTTGACAAAAACATATTTGGAAAAAAAGCATCGACAAAAAAAAAATGTGGGGAACACTGTAGCAAGGAAAAAATAATATGGGAAAACACTGTAGTAATCTACAGTGTTTTAAATAACTACAAAGCTAAATTCTCAATCAGCTTAATATAAAAAAAATAAAATCGACAAAGATAATTATGAAAAAAAAATTATTTAATAAAAAGACATGTAGAGAAATGACTATTCACTAGACTTGTAGATATTAATTATAAAGTTTTTGAAAGTTTTCAATCTAGTATTTGATTTTTTTGTTTGCATAATTGAATCTCTTTGAACCCAAATTAAAATTTAATTGCATATATTATTTTAATAAAATAGTTTGAAAAACAAAAAACTGAAGTAGAAACCCAGTAAAAATATGTGGTGATACTATAATTTATTTGTAAAGTTTATTTTAATTTCTTATTTTTTTTAAATTACTAGGTAATATGTCCCTATAATTTCTTGAAATTGCATTTTGATACCAAATATCACTAGTTGTTTTTTTTAAGGAGAAAGAGTTATTATTAAGTATTTTAACTATCAAAATAGTTGATTTTTTATGATAAATAATTCCATAATCTGGCTTTCTTTTCAAAGTCCAGCTAAGTTTTTGGCTTATTATGTTCACATAGAGAGGTGGGATTTTATAAGCCATGCAATATATTTTTTTTTTTGGTAACCAAACATAACCACAAGCCCAAAAGAAAACAATTTTAACAATACCCACCAAACAGTTGAAGTGCTATGTAGTAATGATTTTTTAGAATTGTATTTTTTTTTGGTAAGATATTGAAGTATTTTTTATTTTTAATATTAATATATTAAATTATAAAAGAATATTTAAAAAATATCAATTTAATAATTTTTAAAATAAATAATTTTTAATTTAAAAAATATCTAAAAATAAAAGATACCATACTCCTGAACGAGCTATAAAATCAATCTAAAATTTTTATAAACTCAATTTACAAGCTGGGTACAGAAGTATCAACACAACTACTTGAGAGACTGTTTAAAATCAATCCTTTTTAAAAATAAAAAAACTCCTTAGTTGTTAAGGAAAGATTGGTAGTGTGAACAAATCACCAAAGTCAGCAGCAAGGAAGTTCCAGGAAGTGGGCAGCCTTTCTTCTGCTGCCATTGTAAAATCATATATTTAAAATACAGTAATAAAAATGTAATACGCAGCTAATTAATGTATTAAGCAGCTAATTAATGATGTTGTTCTTTCTTCTTGTTTTTCTATTTTGATTTTATTGTATTTTTTCAAAAAAATTATGATTGTGAAAGCTAGCCAAAGCATTAGTTCCAAGCAATCTATGAGGTTATTTAACAGTGTGGTTGTCATTGCTTTTCAATGTATTTTTCATTCGAAAATACATCAAAATAATATTTTTTTTATTTCTTAAAAATTATTTTTAATAAACATATCAAAATAATCTGAAAACACCAAACAATTATTAATTTGAAGTAATTTTTTTTTAAAATGCTTTTAAAACACAAAAAACAAACAGAAAAACTAGTGTAGGTGCGCTCAACATTGTCCCGAGATACTTTTATAATCTAAGTTTTTTAATATATTTTTTATTTAATTATGCAATATATTCATAGAAAACACCCAAAATAAAATTATAGACAAAAAATATATATTTCATCAAAATTCTCTAGTCTAATTCATGTATTTTTCTTCAAAAAAAAGTTTTTGATGATATGAAAAGTAATAACAACCAGGAAAAGTCTCCTAAGAAACTGTAATGATTTGAACTAAAAAAATATTTTTTTGTTGAAAACATAGTTTTTTTAATTCATGAATTTTTTTTATTGAAAAGAAATGTACTTTTTATGAGTAATTTTATTTTGCTCAAATGTCCCTAATACATAATTATTCATAAAATATTGAAAATATCATAATAAAAATGCCTAATCTTCTTAAAAACAATTAAATAATTGAACAATCACTTAAATATTATTTTAATAAATTGGATTGAAAGATTTTTTTTTATTAAAAATAAAGAATAAAAAAAATGAAATGATATCTAAGATAAAGGTTATACAAGCCTTGAAAGATAATATATGTACGTGTATAATACAAATTAATAAATTCTAAGTAGCAATATTTAATGCAAGTTTAAGAATAAGAGTTTGCTTTGTGTTTTGTTGTGAGATTAACCATATCAAATTATATATTTAATAATAAATAACTGTGTTGTGTTATGAGTAAAATCAATAAATTATTTGGTGTTCTGCTATCTTGTTGTTTGAATTAAAATTATTATTAAGAATATAAATTAAATAAAATATTGAACAAACTAAATGAATTGCTTAATAAATAAATAATTTTTTTTTTTAGAAAGCATGGAAATGCCATGACATTGGCTTTTTAGATAATACTACAATATTAACAGCCAAAGAAATCATCGATAGCTGTGTAAATCATCGAAACTGCCACAAAAGCAGGAGAGGTATTTCTTTTGGCAACACATAAATGAAAAAGAATAAGAGTTCCTAGATCTGAAATAGGAGGATATAATAGATATGCAATATGAGAGGAGGTTCCAAGATTTATTTATCTTTGCCACCATTTACATTTCCACCGAGCATCATCTAGTAAAACAATTCCGGGATGGACTTAGACATGAGCTGAAGCTAACCTTGATAACTATACAATTCCGGGATGGACTTAGAATTGGTGTGGGCTAGAGGATAATGAATAACACTATGAAGCCAACTAATAAGCAGAGTCAAGTAAATTGTTCATAATGAATAACACTATTTAAGAGAAGAGACTTTATGCATCCTACAAAGAGGACCCCTCCAAAAAAAAAAAGAAAAAAAAAAGGATAGTCGTTCGAGCAATTTCATGGAAGAAGGGGGAGCTTTATTCACGGGGAAAATTCAGGGGGAGCTAAATGCTGGAGCTTTATTCATAGTTGGATCATTTGTGATTTTAGTGTTTGCTACTCTCAGTACTTATATTAGAAGTGCTCTCATCTTTGAAGGAATGTAAAAAATTGTTAATATGAAACTTATTATGTATAGAAAATTGTTGTTTTTTTTTTTTTTGGGTTTGAATTAATATAAACATACACAATTAGTTGAATTTCAAGAATGAGCGAATTTCAAGAATGAGCTAACTTAAGAATAATCATAAGTATGTTTTTGTTAGAAATAACTTTTTACTTAAATAAAAAATGTGTTGCAAAATTGATTTATAAGTTTCTTTTTTCTTACTTTTAAATCATGGATTGCATCTTACACAATATTTTTGTTAATTAAAAAATAGTTAATTTGAGTTGTTTTTATTAAACATCCTTATAATTAATTCATTTTCACAGTGAATTATTTATTAAAAACAAATTAAGATTAACACTTAAAAAAAAATAAAAAAATAATTCAAGAATCATATTAAAAAATTCTTAATTTCTCACAGCACAACAAAATGCTTTAAAAGAAAGCTAATAATCTGACAGGAGGTGGGGCTGCTCTTAGCCAATGAAAACAGCTTCACATGCAACACATCAACATGAAAAAAAAGATTATCAGCCTGTTTTTTCCTTAAAGAACACCCTCTTGGATTCTCTAGCATTAGCCACAAAGGTATCTGCTTGGAAAAACCATTCCACAATCTAGAAATTTAAATGCCCAAAAATACATCGATTGACAACAAGTCACATGCCCATACATACATTAACATTGATTTCAGATCTTTTACAAATTCTAATCTTTGTAAGAAGCTGTTTTGCTGCCCATCGGATGTGACCACCTGACCAGAAGACAATATTATATTTTTTAAACCCTTCACTCTCATAAACAACAATTTATATGATTATAAATAGGATAAAATAGGATTACATATTTTTAGAAATTACCTATTACTGTTTTAGTTTTTTTTTCCTTAATTAGAGATAAGTTGAATAAAGTAGTAACAATTATATTTTTGAGAGAAAAAGTAACTACAACTCCTAATAATTAGTTTCGTGTAAGAAATAAAAATAATTATGTTAATAAACTTTTAAAGATATTTTAATTGAATTAAGTATTTCAACACAAAATTTATGCTCTTATACAGTTATATATTAATTCTAACAAAAAATATGATTTCTATGTTTAAATGTTGGTATTAATAACGGATACAACAATGAGGCAGTTAAGTTTGGTGGATAAAATAAAATCATTAATAAAATAAAAATAAGCTAGTATGTTTGTTACATAACTAAAAATATTTAATTTTTTTATATATATTTTTTTAAATTATTTTAATATGCTGATATCAAAAATATATATTAACAAGTTTTTATTTCAAAAATAATAATAATAATCCTTTGCTAGAAACTTAACAAAAGCCTTTTATAGGTGCTCCCTCACGCGTCGTCTTAGTTGCTGACCATTGATTGCTCATTGCTTGATGCGTGGAGATAGGATCAGATTTTTAAAGCTAAATCTTGCATCAAGGGTGGCTACTGGTATTGATGTCATTTTCTTAGGTCAATGAACATTATTTTTTTACAATTTTATATTTTCATGTAATGTTTTGTGATATTTTATCCTTGCATTTTCTTGACAATTTAATGTGTTTTGTTGCATTTTCTTTTAAAATTAGAAAAAAACTCAAAAAATGTCTTTTCAGTAGTTTTATTCATTTCGTTATTTTTTTCATTTATTTTTTGTGTGTCAAGAAATCTTGAAAAAAACAATATAAAAATACAAAAAATAAATAATATAAAAATATGTAGTTGGGGTTGCAATTGGACCAATATTTGAGTATCACAAGTAAAAATAAAATTTGTAAATTTTTAAGTCATAATTAAGATTCGAATTGAAGATAAATGGGCTAAAATTGGCTAAAATTGAAAGAAATTGAAGTTCAAGGATGAGTTTGGAACAAATAGCCAAGTTAGAAAACCAATTAAGAGCTTTATTGAAGAAACAAATTGAAATTGGAATGCAATTTGACTCAAAACAATGAAGAATTGAAGGACCAAAGCCCTTAAATGGATAAAGCCGATAATTCAGAGGTCATATTCTGTCAGGGTTTTACTTGAAAGAAATTTTTAAAAAAAGGTGAAATGACCGAACTAAGGAAGATTCAAAAACCAATGATTAAAATGCAAAAAACGCTGAAATGCAGGGACTTACATGAAAATGGGCCTAATTTAATTAGAAAAGAAACCCCAGGGCCTAATTAGAAAACCTGTTTCAAATAAAGTGAGACGATGTGTTTTCTTGGGACTAGAGTTCAAATTGCCAACAAACTCCTCTTGCCATTCCCTAATTGCACTGAGCCAGCTAATCTGGATGAAAGTTATCGATAGCTGTGAAAATCATTGAAACCGCCACAAAAGCAAACTCAAATTAGTTATGAATTGGATTCGATGGAAGGAAGATGGGAAGAGGGGAAATTAAAGAGAGATGAAGATCTGCGCATGGCTACCTGTTTTTGAGAGAATTATGGAAAGTTATCCCAACTCAAAACGGCACCAATTATAAGTTCAGTAAAAAAAATCTGGAACACAACAGATGGAAAAAACTGCTACAATTTAGGCAAGAAATTCAGAATGAGCCAAGATTTCAAGTGAGATGAAACTTTTTGTCTCACTTTTTTTTTTTTTTTTTTTTTAATAGTATCATGGATAACTAAACAGAGGAACGTTAAGAGGATAGAATATTTAGAATCACTAGCAATAGCCAGCTGCTAGGTATCTGCTCGAAAAACCCTTACTATTAATGCTAGGCAGTAAGGTTCTACTTATAATTTAGAATTAGTTCTCAGCAACTTCACAGTTTAACTAAAACATTTCTTAGCAAGTCTTTTGTAATGAATAAAGTAGCCAGGATCATTTCCAGCATACTTCCACCTTTAACGAAGCAATTAGGGTTTCTAGCAACTTTAACTTGCTATATACAAGTTTAACTCTTATCATGAACATTGGCATTTAATGGAAATTCAGTGCAGGATAATAAGGAATTAAGCTTCATGAAACATGAAATAATGCAAGAGTTAAACAGGCTCTTGATTTCCAACATCACAAGCTATATGCCTAGAAAGAAGCTTGTGAAAGGGTTTGTAATTAAGCAGCAAACAATTAGAAATCAGAGGATACATTGCAATTGCCAGCAATGTATCTGCTCGAAAAAACCATTCAACAAGGGGTTCTGCGAGGAAAACATGAGATTGTTCATACAATAGATTGGATATCAGTTTCAAACTTTTGAACAAATAATACAACATCAAGTCTCAGTCATCACATGATCATACGAAAACATTTATTCAAGATCTTAAGCGGCATTGCCAGGCCCATTTCCAAAACCACATAAGCATATGCAATAGAAACAGAGCATCAAACTGACAGAGAAAACATACTGATGCAGCAAATACCCAAGTCGTAGAGCCATTAATTTGAGTAGAAAGGAGAATGAAAGTCCACACATTAAACAGTACGCACATACATGAGTAGACATTATGCTGTTTTTGAAGATTCAGACACTTCAAAAGAAACTCAAATGGGCCAACACACACTTATTTTTGGGAAGTTCACACAGCAAACACGTACATAGATAAGTCGAAATCTTCTTTTGGTAAATAAAATTGTTACAATGTGAAGCCAATTTCAATCCCATTGCCAATGAAACAGTTGGAATTATTTCCACCAATCTAAAACATATTCCATGTAATAGGTAACATGGACAACCTTGCCTGATGCAAACATGAAGAACAAAGACATGAAGACATGAATATCCGTGAAATCGCCTAAGGTGGAGTTGATCATGTAATAGGTAACCAACCTTGCCTGATGCAAACATGAAGAACACAGACCATCCATGCATATCGCATATGTTAATTTAATTCGAACTTTAAAAGTTGAAGGAAAAGGAGAGCAGATAAATAATTGCAGCCATATCACCTGGTTTGGGCAAGAAAGAATTATTAGACTAGCAAACATCATCATCACCATACTCTTCTACTTCTTCTTTCCACCCAGTATCTCGGGTCCGCTCTCTATTAGTTCTTGAATCTTCAGCTACTTGAGATATCTGTAAACCAATTCAAGCATGGCATACACATTCTAACTTGTAAATCTTATTATTGAGCGAAATAAGAAACAAACACACTAAAAGAGATGCAAGAAATCAAGTCAAATCTACAGCACCTCTGATTGAGCACTCATTGAACCATCTGGTGTAATAGCAAATTTTGTGCTCAACTTTGTGCATTCATACACCTTCAACTTCTCCAAACGTGGGAATAAGAAATCACAACATCCGAAACTGAAGAGGACAATACTTGATAATTGTTTTAGCAACAGCTCCTTTAGATCGGAAAGCACCATCTCCTTCTCAACATTGACAGGTGAAGCATGATCATCCTGCCCAAATACTCCCAATACTTGAGAGGATTTTGTTACTCTAAGTATTTGGAGCTTTGGGAGACTTAAAGCCATGGCTACTGGGAAAAGGCTCTTCAACGTGTTGCATTCTCTAATCTCAATATGACTTAAATTGGGAAAGCATAAAGATCGAAGAGGATCTCCTAACAATATCTGGTCGTTTTCATCATCATCCTTAGCAATGATTTGCTCTAATTCCTCACAGGACAATATCTTTAGAGCTTTCAGTTGAACTAGATTGATAATCATGCTGCATGTGAATACATGTGTCAGTCTCTTACAATTAACCACCTCTAAAGTAGTCAATTTGCTCAGCACAAGACCCTTCCATATACACCTCATGTCAGGTAGGGATTCCAAGTATAATGTTTCCAAATTTGTCAGCCCCTGCATCAAAAGAAAACAAGGATACCAATTTGTTAGATATAATTCCTAATAAATTTTGTGCACTTTGGAACTATATAATTTAAGTAAATAAATGAACGACTTGTCCCCAATACTTCAGCCAAAAACTTAACAACAAAAGGATACAAGTAGACATGGCAACAGGGCATGGGAACATGAAATCAGAAGTTGCAGGACTGAAAGAGACAACTCAATATAAGATGGAGGTTTATCTTCCTTTTCAAATACTTCCATTAATTGGGGGAAGAGCCTCAATTTCACTCAAACTTTGGAAAGCATAAAGATTGAAAAATCTAGGTAGGATTTCATTACAATAATTATTTGTTCTAGTGACAGCTACCACAAATTAGGAAGCACCATCTCCTTCTCAACTTTGATAGGTGAAGCATGATCATCTTGCACAAATACTACTAATAATTGAGAAGCTTCACTTACTTTCAGTATTTGGAGCTCTGGGAGACCTGAAGTCATGGCTATTGGGAAGATACTCTTCAACTTGTTGCATTTTCTGACATCAATTTCACACAAATTGGGAAAGCATAAAGATCAAGAAGATCTTCTAACAATATCTGGTCGTTTTCATCATCATCCTTAGCAATGATTTGCTCTAATTCCTCACAGGACAATATCCGTAGAACTTTCAGTTGAACTAGACTGACAATCATGCTACATGTGAATACATGTGTCAGTCTCTTACACTTAACCACATCCAAAGTAGTCAATTTGCTCAGCGCAAGACCCTTCCATATACACCTTGTTGTAACCCATTTTTGGGTCCCTATAAAAAAAATAATAAATAAAAAAAAATAAAAAAAATAAAAAATAAAAATGTGCGCAGTACTGGCGCAGTAACCTGTAGATTAATTCTCTGGTTACTGTACACACAGTAACCCGGTTACTATGTGCACAGTAACCAGCCAAAAAAAAAATAGAAAAGGGCTAAACGGTGCCGTTTTGAACGGCACTGTTCCCCTTTCTTCCCCGCCTAACATACAGCAGTAGAGAAGGAAAAAAGATGTATATTTAATGGCGTTGGTCCCTCCAGCCCACCGACCGAAGACATTGGCCGACCGCCTACCGCACCGCCGAAACTGAGGGAGGCACGCCTGGACAGCCACGCCCGACCAGCCGCCGCATGACCCCACGATGAAAAAAAAAAAAAAAACACATGCTCACGGGCTATAAATGGAGGAGAAGAGAGGAGGAAGGAGGAGGGAGAGAGAGGGAACAGAAGAGGTAACAGAAGGGAGAATAGAGTGAGAAGAGAGGAGAGAAGGCAGAGAAGAAGAAGGGAAGAGGCAGAGAAGAAAACGGGAAAAAACAGAGGAGAGAGAGAGAAGGAAAACCGCCGGCCACCGCGAACCGCCAGCGCCGCCGCCGCCACCCCTGCTGCATCAGCTGCTGCCAGCATCAACACAGCTTCAGGTAACGTCCTACCTTTCCCGTCATTTTTTTGCTTCAGTTCATGCAGAACGTTTACGTTCTGCAGAATTAATTAGCTAGTTACTGTGCACAGCACAGTAACTAGCTAATTAATTCACATTACTGTGTGCACAGTAACCCCCGGTTACTGCATTGCTAATTAATTCTGTGGTCACTGTGTGTACAGTACCCCCGGTTACTATGTGCACAGTGACCAGCCTATTCTTTGAGCCAGGTTCGGCCCAACCCATATATTTGGGCCTGATCCGACCCGTTTCAAAAAAAAAAAATCAAAAAAATTTGTTTCAGTATTTTATAATTTTTTTAGTGTAATTTTTATGTCATTTCGATTAATATTTGATGGTATTTTTTTATGTTGTTAAAAATACAAAAATCTGATTTTTCAAATACCCGGTTTTCGTAAAAAAAAAAAAAAAAAAACTTCCACAAAATACAAAAAATTAAAAAAAGAAAAAAAACTGTTTTTGTACATACGGCCAAGTGTCTCAAAGCTAAAAATTCATATTGTATTTTTTTCATACACAAAAAAAATGTTTTAGCATGCATTTTGGCTTTAATAACCAGTTTATTAAAGTCAAGAGAATATTGGCCAATATTTCAAAAACAACAAAAATTTTATTTTGTTTCTCTTAGTATCCGGGGTATGACTTTACACGTAATGCATATTCCGGATATTTAATTCTTTTTTTTTGGACAATAGAACCTGGGGTATGACATTACATGTAATGCGTATTCCGAACAATAAGAAACCACAACACGACCTTAGATTTTATCAGACAAAACAATGCAGCCTACCTTAGGTAGGGCGTAGTTGGGGTGCTAATACCTTCCCTTTACGCAACCAGTCTTCGTACCCGATCTCTAAAGACCAGTTAGGGTTCCTAGTAACCAGAATACTAGGTGACGACTCCCAGTCCATATTTGCACTTGTAGAGACAAGAATTCCTTGTCTCTCCCTATTTTCCAGGAATAAATATTTTTCCATTTTTTCCTTGAGGGTGGACGATCGCCGCGCCGCCGCACACGTGCGATACACCTCATGTCAGGCAGGGATTCCAAGCATAATGTTTCCAAATTTGTCAAACCCTGCATCAAAAGAAAACAAGGATACCAATTTGTTGGATATAATTCCTAAGAGATTTTGTGCACTTTGGAACTGTATAATTTTGGAAAATAGATGAACGAATTGTCCCCAATACTTCAGCCAAAAACATCAACAAAAGGATATAAGTAGGCATGGCAACAGGGCATGGGAACATGAAATCAAAGTTGTAGGACTGACAGAGACAACTCAATATTAGCAGATGGAGGTTTATCTTCCTCTTCAAATACTTCCATTAATTGGGGGAAGAGCCTCAATTTCACTCAAACTTGGAAAGCATAATGATTGAAAATCTAGGTATCATTTCATTACAATAATTAATTTCTTACTTCTTAAGCCCTGCATCAAGAGACAGGGAAAGATACATTTAGACAACTCCTTTTAAATATAGTGGATGGCTAATGGATTTATCTCCACTTATCATAGTGTATTGAAGTTGACAATTTAAATAAAAAAGGAAAAAATTATTGGAGAAATATAAAGGACGTACTTGTAGCTGTGCCGACAAATTACCCAATTCTTCATGGCCAGAGATGCATAGATTTTGCAAAGAAGGTAATTGGGCAGCAAAATTCTTCAAACCAAAAAAGCTGTAATTTGATCTGGAAAAAAGCTCCAATTTTCTTAGTCGAGGGAACTTGATGATGCCATCTCTGGTGAGTGCATCTCCTTCTCCACTGTGAAATATTTGCTTTAAATTGTCAGCAAATTCAATCTCCATCTCTTCCAGGTTCAGAAGGCTTGGAGACACAGAGATAGGGAAGACATATTCCAGTTTACAACACTTTTCTATGAAGATAAATTTTAATTCTGGGAAGCCAGGAGACTCTGGAATTATCTCCCATTCACCATCCTCTTCTTTGATAATATGCTTCAATTCACCACATTTTTCTATCTTAAGTGTCTGCAGTTGTGGTAGACTCTGAGCGAGGGACGATGTGAAGATAAATGTCAGTTTGTCGAGAGAATACAAATTCAGAAGAGTAAGACTTTGGAGGCTGACATGTCTGGTGGACCCCTTCCATATACATTTAAGCTCAGGTAGCTCTCGCACCTGTAACTTTGTTAAAGATGACAGCAGCGGCAGCTCCTTCTCCTCACTGCTTCCTTCATCAGCATCACCCAATTCAAATACCTCTTCCAATGATTTGCAGTCCTTTATTTCCACACTCTTTAGATTTTTCAGAGCTTGCAGCAATTTTGCTGGAAACGGAGTGCGGACATCCCCACAATCCCTCACTTCTACAAATTCTAATCTTTGTAAGAAGCTGTTTTGCTGCCCATGGCCATGGGCAACCATCTGATCAGAGAACAATATTATGTTTTTTAAACCCTTCACTCTCATAAAAACAATTTATATGATGTATAAATAGAAAAAAAAAATAGGATTAAATATAAAGTACATACTTGTAGCAGTGCCAACCAATTACTCACTTCTTTCCACCCGTTATCTCTGGTCCACTCTCTATTAATGCTTATATCTTCAGCTACTTGAGATATCTGTAAGCAATTCAAGCATGGAATACACATTCTAACTTGTGAATCTTATTATTGAGCGAAACAAGAAACAAACACACTAAAAAGAGAGATAAGAAATCAAGTCAAATCAGCAGCACCTCTGATTGAGTACTCATTGAACCATCTGGTGTAATAGCAAATTTTGTGCTCAACTTTGCGCATTCATACACCTTCAACTTCTCCAAACAAGGGAATAAGAAATCACAGCATCCGAAACTGAAGAATAAAATACTTGGTAATTGTTCTAGTGTCAGCTCCTGCAGACAAGAGAGCACCATCTCCTTCTCAACAGTTATAGGTGCAGCTTGATCATCCTGCCCAAATACTCCCAAAAATTGAGACGCTTTTGTTATTTTAAGTATTTGGAGCTTTGGAATACCTGAAGCCATGGTTACTGGGAAGAGACTCTTTAACTTGTTGCATTCTTCAACCTCAATTTCACACAAACTAGGGAAGCATAAAGATAAGAGATGATCTCCTGACAACATCTGATCCTTTTCATCATCATCCTCAGCAATGATTTGCTCCAATTCCTCACAACTTGATGTCTTTAGAACTTTCAGGTGCACTAGATTAGCAATCATGTTGTATGTGAATACATATGTCAGTCTCTTACACCCATTCACCTCCAAAATAGTCAAATTGCTCAGCACACGACCCTTCCATATATACCTCATGTCAGGCAAGAAGTTCAAGTATAATGTTTCCAAACTCCGGAGTGAAAGTTCATGCCCACCTCTTCTATCAGTTACAAAACTTACAACCTGAATTCCATCTTTTATTCCTCCGCATTCTCTAATATATATATGTCTCAAATCTGAAAGCCCCTGCATCAAAAGAAAACTACTTTGGAACTATATTATAACTTTGGTACCCCAATTTGTTGGGTATAATTCCTAATAATTTTTGTGCACTTTGGAACCAATTATCCCCAATACCTCAGCTAACTACTTATCAACAAAAAGATATAAATAGACAGGGCAATAAGGCATGGGATATGAAATCATAAGTTGCAGGACTAAACACATACAACTCAAATTAAGCTCAATATTGGCAGTTGAAGTTTTATCATCCTTCCCAAATACTTCCAATTTTAGGGAAGAGCCTCAATTTCACTCAAATAAAGATTGAAAATACATGTCTCAGTTCATTATTTCTAACTTCGTAAGCCCTGCATCAAGAGACCGCGAATGAAGTAGTTAGAGAACTCCTTTTAAATTCAGTGGATGCATTTATCTCTACTTAATTAGGTTTTAGAAAGTTGGAGGAAGAAGGAAGAAATTTAAAGTTGACAATTTAAATGAAAAGGTACAAAATTAGCAGAGAATATAAACGAATGGTTAGATTTAAATGACGTACTTGAAGTTGTTCCAACAAATTACCCAATTCCTCATGGCCATGAATGGTTAGATTTTGCAGAGAAGGCAACTGGGCAGCAAAATCCCTATGACCAAAAAAGCTGTAATTTGATTCAGACCAAAGAATCAACTCTCTTAGCTTAGGGAACTTGATGATGCCATCTCTGGTGAGTGCATCTCCTTCACCGTAAAATATTTGCTTTAAATTGTCAGCTTTATCAATCTTCATCTCTTCCAGGTTCTGAAGACTTGGAGACACAGAGATAGGAAAGACATATTCAAGTTCAGCACAGGCAAATATATAAAGAGTTTTTAATTCTAGGAAGGCAAGAGACTCTGGAATTATTTCCCTTTCATCATCCTCCTCTCTTAGAACATACTTCAATTCACGACAATTTCTTATCTCAAGTGTTTCTAGCCGTCGTAGACTTTGAGCGAGGGACAGTGTGAAGATAAATGTCAGTTTGTGAAGACGGTTCAAATTCAGATGAATAAGACTTTGTAGGCTGACATGTCTGGTGGGCCCCTTCCATATACATTTGAGCTCAGGTAACATTTCCAGCTCCAACCTTGTTAAAGATGACAGCAGCGGCAACTCCTCCTCGACATTGCTTTCATCATCCAATTCAAATACCTCTTCTAATGATTTGCAGCCATTAATTTTCACACTCCTTAAATTTTTCAAAACTTGCAGCACTTTTGATGGAAAAGGAGTACAGATATCCCCACAATGCCACACTTCTACAAATTCCAATCTCTGGAAGAAGCCGTTTTGCTGCTCATGATCAGAAAACAATACTATATTTTTTAAACCCTTCACTCTCCTAAAAACAATTTGAGACACAGTAGGAAATAACTGCTCCAATATCTCTGCATTTAAGGATGTGGCGCTTGTATTATCCAAATGTAATCTTGTCGAGGTTGGGTATCCTACTGGATCCCTTATAAATGGATTATAATTCCCTAAAATTATATCATATTTGAACACTCTGGGAAAAACAAAATCTCTGGGAATGCTTTCAACCTCTGGTATCCTCAATGATAATACAGCTAAATTAGACAACGAATTTAGTTCTGTTAGGCTTGCGTTCATTCCTCCTGTGCTGTCACATCCATCAACATCCCACCCCCCAAAGCTCTTTTTCCCGATCAGCAGCTCTTCTAACTTCCACAACCTTCCAATCAAATTCACAGGGATCCTTCTTAGCCTTTGACAACCTGTCACATCCAGCAACCTTAACTCCTTGAGTTCTCCTATTTCATCAGGTAATTCTTCGATGGATAAGCACCACATAAGACCAAGAATCTTAAGTCCCTGCAGCTTTCTCAACCAAATGAGGTCCTTGCATTCGCACTCCATCAACACCATCGATTGAAGTTTCGTTGAGAGTTCGAGTGATTGCAATGACAAACACCCTCCCTTCACAGACAAAACTTCAATTTCTTTCATCCCTTCAAAAAACCTCTCTGGAACATTCAAACCATCATCAACTTCTAATAATAGAACTTTGAGCTGTGGACATACCAATCCTTCAGGAAGTTCTGCTAGTTTATTGCCCATTAACGAAATTGTGGTAAAACCTTCAAAGCTTTCATTGCCAATGGGCCACTTCTGCAACCCAACGCCAGCCTTTACCATGAATCCATTTTCTGATGATGCTATCTGAATAGCAACATCACGAACCAAGTCATGCATTTTCACATGTTCTTCAGTTTCACTGCCCAACAACATGCCACAGTCTTCGAGGTCTTCGATTGCCACATAAACTTGTACCCTTGCATCTTCAATGGGCTCCCCATCTTGATGTAACCCATAACCAATTGCATATCTCGTCAAGTCCTCAATTGGAATGTCATAATCTTCTGGAAATAAACTGCATAGCAAGAAACATAACTTGGTTTTCTCGAACTTCAAATAATCATAGCTCAACTTAAGACATGTAAAAGCATTCTTTTGTTCGTCAATTTGTTCCATGAGCGAAAATTGAGAGTCTTTGAGCTGTTTAGACGCTACTTCCCACTCAACTTTAGATTTATTTCTTAGAACCTTTCCCACTGTCACAAGTGCTATAGGCAAGCCTTTGCATTCTCTCGCAACCTCCATTGCCACTGTGTTCAAGGTAGAGTCCCCATCATCTAAACCTGCATTGATTCTGAATAAATCCCATGCTTCTTTTTCAGAAAAGAGACCTAAAAACACTTTTTTCTGGCACTTCATATAAAAACATATGTCTCGAAGACGTGTTGTTAGAAGAATTTTACAACCCCTGTGATAATCACCAAATGGGATCCCTATTTCTTTCAAATCAATATGTTTCCAAACATCATCCAGGATTATTAGCATCTTCTTTCTCTGCAGTCTCTTCCATAATCGATCTGCTCTCCCTTCTTTACTCTTTTCTTTAATTTTCAAACCTAACATATCTGCCAGTCGATCCTGGATGTCTGTGGCATTTGGATTCTGCGACACCGTAGCCATCAAAACTTCATCAAACAGCTGCAACTCTTTGGCTCTCCTGCCTACTTCTTTCACCAGGGTGGTTTTACCCACCCCTCCCATGCCGTACAGTCCGATCATATTGACGTTGTCATCTTTGAGAGCTTTCATAATCTGTTCCAAAGCTTCTTTTGACGATTCTGAGGGCCTGAAATCCTTTGATGGAAGAAATTCTATGGGCTCAGGATGAGCTCTGTGGGACACTTTTGTAGGCTTTTTTTCTAAATGTTCTCTGAAAGTCTCCGACTTCTTGGCCAGTACCTTGCTTAACTTGAATTGTCGCTTGCAGTTTGGACACCAAGTGAAGCATTTGCCATTTTTTCCTATTTCATGTACAATTTCTTCAGCATCTACCAGCCACTTTTCGACATCTTTGTAAATTTCTTCAGCATTCCTTTCAGCAGCTTCGACATCGTCTTGCAGACGTTCTTTTTCCGAGACCAGCTTCTCCTGTTGTTGTTCGAATTCCTTAACAAAAGTGTTGAAACAGAACATGTAACGGAACTGCCTTCCTACTGGTTCCACCATGAGTTCTGCTATCTTAGATATAATGGATCCACCCACACTTTCGATAGCCATTTTCCACCAGTCTGAAATCAGAGAAATGAGGATACAGGACGTGAGAGTGAGTCACTACAAGCAGGCGCAGAGAGAATGGGAATAGGAATTTCATTACCTTAACTTGAGAAAATATGTGCGGAAAGTACTGAGAGCTCAATGAAATAGCGGGAGGAAGAAAAGGAGAAGGCCTTTAGCTCTGTATGGAATCCAGCTTCAAAAGCAACAAGGCAAGGTATAAAATTCTAGCTGACACTTGTGAGTTAAAGCAGTAATTCCCATTAAAATGCATTTTGATGACATAATTAAGATCAAATAGAGACAGGAAAGGCACGGTTGAGATAAGTAGAGGGAGAGGTTGTTGGAGGCAGAAAAGGAAAGACTACGATAATATTTTTCTCTATATTTTGAGTTTTAGTTGTTAATAGCCATGCTCTTGCAAATAAGGCAGGAAATAGCGTGTTTGTTTTTTATTTTTTAAAGTATTTTTTTAAAAAAATAATTTTTTGTATTCTAAATTAATTTTTTATTTTTTATATTGCTATAAAAATATTTTTTAACAAATAACAAAATATTATTTTAATATATATTTTTAAAATAAATATATTTAAAAAAACTACTACTTATTCAAACACTTAAAATAAAAATCTTAAAATCACAGCGATGAATAAAAGGAGAAAAAGGAATGGGATAAGAAGGAAGAAAAATACTATTTGTTTTTTTACTGTATCAGAGTGGTTTTTATATTATATTTTTAATATTTCTTGTTATTATATATATATATATAATATTTTAATATGGTTTTAAATAAAAAAACTATTAACAAAATATGTGTCACAATACTAAATTATACTATAAATTAAAAGATAAAGAGCTTTCTGTTTATTACTATTTACCGAGACTTATTTTATTGTGGATGTGGATATTAATAGTGAATATTTTTAAAATTTTCAATTTGGTATTTGAATTATTATTTTTTTGCATAATTGAATCTCTTCATGCTCAAATTAAAACTCAATTGCATTTTTTTTAAGGATAAGAGTTGAATTATAAGATAGGTGACTAAAATGAAAAACTCAGTAAAAATATGTGGCGACACTGTAATTGTTTGCAAAGTTCATTTTAGTCCTGTATCTTTTAAGATGTCCCAATAATTTCTCAACATTACATTTTATCTAGAATCTCTGATTATGCTCTAGGGACTATATTGAAATTTTCATAAATTGAGAAATCAAACTAAAATTTCATCACCTTCAATCTCAAACCTAGAATTTTCACATATCACCTGCTGATATAACAAAATTTCGAACTCAAATTCACCATTTAAACAACCCATAACTCAAAATCATTATCTTTACTTAAAAACTTTTAAAATCAACTAAATAACTCATTGTCCATAACAATGAACACATAATATTCAAATCAATTCATCAATCAAACCCAAAACACAATCTTCAAAACCCTAATATTCAACAAAACAGAAAATTAAAGCTAAGAAAAACACATTTATCCACATCAAAGTGTAAATATTCTTACATTTTAATTTATTTTCTCTAACTCTCTTATCCTTTCTTTATCTTTTCCTAGTTTTTCTTTTTTTTCTTTCGCTCTCACGGTCCTCTATAAGATTTCAGATCTATCTTTTTTATTATTATTTATATTTTGAACTCTTTATTCAATTACTACAATACCGTTCATTCATTTATACCTACTTCTAAGCCTCCATGGGTTTTGTTGTCTTTTTCTATTCTTTTTTATTTTCAAATCATTACAATAAAATTGTTTTCTTTTCATTAAGCTGCTAATTTATGCAGCTTTAGCTCTTGTTCTCTTTTCATGTTTAGCAACTCTGATCTGTTCCTTTTCTTTACATGATATAAGGACAGGTTCTTACCTCTTGAAGTCTGCTGGATAAACCTATAAGCAGAAGATCCTGAAGCGATCCCAAATCACAGCTTCAATCCCCACCGCAACCAATCTCCTCTTTCCCGTAGTCTGTCGTCCTCAATTGGGAAATGATCTCAAAAAATCACTTGATGCAACAAGTAGGGTAGAGAAATATAAGACTTCAACAAAGAATCAAACTCAAAAAAGTTGAAGTAATTGTCTATGAGAAGCATTTCTGTGTCACACACTCAAGTAATATGATTGACCTATTACATTATACAAATTAATAATAATAATAATAATAATAATAATAAAAGAACTAGATTTTTGATGGCATCCAGAGTGCTGTTAGTTTCAAACAAAGAGGCTTGTGCATGCGGTGTTACGCTGTTCATGTACGCTAAGATCTCCTATGAATACAATTGTATAATCATACAATTGTATTAGTTTTATTAAGCTGTTAATTTATGCAGCTTTAGCTCATGTTCTCTCTTCTTGTCTTGCTATTCTGATTTTATCTTTTTCTTTGCATGATATAAGAGCAGGTTCTTACCTCTTGAAGTCTGCTTCAATGCCCGTAGTCGTCCTCAATTGGGAAATGATCCAAAATCAACAACTGGTCCGGAGATAGTTTGTGTGAAAAGAAACGGCTGAAAGATGAAATGTGAAGGTTATGGTGAGAAATTAGATGACAAACTTACTTTGTCCTACTAATGCTTTTGCTTTCATTGTTTCGAAAGTTAAAGAGACATAAACATAATCATTTCCTTCCTTCTACTTTCCACAATGTCTAATTTATACATCAAAAAATGGCAGTTTTTCTTTTCCTTTCTTTTTAAAATCTTATGCCTAATTGGGTGAGGAAATTAGTGGAGCATTAGAGTTTTGAAAAGACAACAAAAAGAAGCAATGTCTCATCTTTTGATATGGTGGTACAAGATACACCATGGTATGGTGGTCTTGCAAGAAATGTCTTAGCTTTTGATATGGTGGTCTTCTTCCATGATCAGTTTTCGAAAGATTCGAGTCTCCGTTCTAGTTCAGGTTGGAAGCTAGGCCGAAAGCTAAGATTCTTTTATTAGTGGTTGGTGTGGATGAGTATTGCAAGAATGGACTCTAAGGGTCAGCTAATCCGCATAATTAAACTACTAGGAAATTCAAGGAAAGTTAACAATAGTATTGATTCGATCAAGTAAGGGGATCCGGTGTCTAGAGAGGACCTTGCCGTTAAGGAAATAACCATAAAAACTATGGAGCCCACTATTTATTAATCCATTTCTATTTACTACTTATTACTATTTATTTATTTTTATTAATTTACTATATTTTTGTTTGTGTACCAATAAAATTTGAGATTCCTTTAATTTTTTAGGTGCATGGTCTAGTCTATTGGCTGCATGTACAAAATCAATTCAAGGGTGTGTATCCTTAACTATCAGGCTAACCTTTACAGGCTTAGCTCGCAATCGATAATTAATTTTTAATGAATTCAATTTTTATTTAAAATAAGGAAAAAGACATTGGTGAATAAATAGTTTCCTTCCTATTATAATTGTTAGACCTTACCAAAGGGCTAATTTAGAAAAAGACTAACTTATAGGTCTAACAATTAAAGAAAAAAGTATATTTAGACCTTCCTATTATTGGTCAACTTGTGATTAAGTAGATCAATTTAAATTAATTATTTTTATTAAAATGATAATGTTTTGTTTTTTCTCTTGATATTAATTTGGCTAATTTTTATCAAATCAATATTTTATGTTCAATCTAGCATACAGGTTTAACAAATATGCTTCGCACTTGCAGCCGTGGTTTGCTGTGGGCATTTGATAATTGGGAGAGGCTTTAGTTTCGTACCTGTTGATCTGCTTCATATACACTTGGACCTCTTATTTTATATTTTATATTGGTTGGATCCAAACTTAATCCAACACAAAATTAACATATTTATTATTTATTTAAGATAAATGATATGGCTTTAACATATTAGCGTACACTTAATATGATTAAATTTAATTTTAATTAATTAACATCTCACCGTAATAAATTTACCATTTGCAACCAAAAAACAGTCGACACCTTATTAATATAATCAATATAGTAGAAAATTATAGTGATTTAAAACAATTCATTAAAATGTTTGTAAATGTTTTTATTTTGTGACCACGGTTCTTGTGTTATCTTTTATGTATTGTCATTGTCGTACATGGAAGCATCATATGGGGGTCATTTGGAGTCGCTACCTAGTTGTTTAGTTTAACATCACTAAAAAATCTAGGTATACTAGTCCTGTTAGAGATTCGAGAGTAAATAACTAGTTATGGCTAAAAAATATATTAACACTCCTAACACACCCTATCCAGGTAAGTTCCTTTGTGATTAGATGTGGTTTAGAGATTTTGATGGTTTTTTGATATATCCATGGTTTAGGATTGGGATTTGCTTGTATGGATAAATTTGGTGTTTAATAATTTAGTATGGACTCTTGTACCCAGATAAATTCTTATAAAAAAAAGTTCTTTGTAATGTGTGTATTATGGTAAAAATTTCCCTCAATAAAAATTCATGAATATTTAGAATAACTTTGAGGATTTTCTTATCAACTCCAATATTTCAAATATCAGCTTCACTTATAGGTATCTTTTTATATCAAGATTTTTAACCATTAATTCTCATTAATTAAAAAATAGTGGTCTATTAAAATATTGACCAAATTCACATGAATTTAATAAACTAGTTATTAAATTCTAAAATGCATATTAATATATAATATTTTAATTTGTTTTTAAATAAAGAATATTTTAAAAAAGTATGGGCCACAATACCAAAGTATAGTATAAATTAAAAGAGAAAGGAGTTTTCTCTTCCTCACTATTCACTTATATTCATTTCACTATGGATATTAATAGTGAATTTTTTGAAAATTTTCAATTTGATACTTAATTTTAACAATTGAGCTTTTTTAAATCCAAATTAAAGCCTAATTGCATATTTTTTCAAGGATGATGGTTGAATTGAAAGACATAGGACTGAAGTGAAAAACTCGACTAAAATAAGTCGTGGCTTTGCAATTTGATTGCAAAGTTCATTTTAGCCCCTATAAATTTTCATCATTGTATTTTCATACCAAACTTTATTTTTTTCTATTTTTTATTTTTTTTGTAGGAGAGAGAGGATCACCATATTTCGTTGTGGAGAGAGAAAGTTGCTGGGGATTTTGGCCACCAATTTTCTAGTTGGTTTTGGTTAAAATAGGCTGAAAACAGGTTGTGGCTTACAACTGAGTTTTTTACTAAATTAGTCAATGTTTTTTTTAGTTTTTCTTTTTTAAAAAACAATTCAACAAGAGAAAAGACTTGTAAAAATATAGAATTACATAAAGAAACTCAACAAAAAATCAGACTCAAGCAATTAAAAATAATTTTCTATGATAACCATCTCTGTATCACACATTCAGGTAAATATGATTGACCTATAACATAAATAAAGCCCTGCAAACAATTAAATTATGCTTCAAAAGCAACAAGACAAGGTATAAAGTATACCAACAAAAATAGTTTACTAACTGACACTTGTGAGTTAAAGCAGTAATTCCCATTAAAAATGCATTTTGATGTCATAATTAAAATAATATATAGACAATGACAAAATAAAATAATAATAATAAAATAATGTGTAAAAGAAACGAATGAAAGATTCAGATAATCACTTAGACATGTAAAATTACTCAACTGGCAAAAAGAAACGAATGAAAGGTTCGGTAATCACTTTTAGACTTCTCCACGGATGATACCAGCTCGCTTCCACCAACAAATATAATTAACCTAAGCTATGATAGGTCAAAGTTCTTTTTAGTTTTCTTCTTAATTTTTTTTTTTTAAAAAAACAGATCAACAAGAGAAAAGACTTGCAAAAAAGTAGAATTACGAAACTCAAAAAAAGAATCAAACTGAAGCAATTAAAAATAATAGAATATGATGACCATCTCTTATCACACATTCAGGTAACATGATTGACCTATAACAATATTAAAAAAACAAAAACAAAAAGCTAATAGATGGTCGGCACGTGTTCAACTTTATCTACCTTAAGGAAAGGATAGAAAGTGGGAGAGAGAGAGGTTAAAAGGCTTAAAAAAAGAAAAGAGCAGGAAAGACAGAAATAAAAGAAAGGTTGAGATAAGAGAGGGACGTGGAAATAGAAGGAGAGGCTGAGGGAGGCAAAACGGAAGAAGACATTGGAAGATCGGAGGAGAGTAGAGAAAACAATATGAATATGTGATGCTCGTTTATCTATTTGATTGGGATTTTTTTGTGCCTTTGATAAAAATACTCTGTTTTTTTTTTTATCTCTTTGATTGGGATTTTTTTGTGTCTCTTTTATTTGGAATTTCTTTGGACACTTTAATAATATAATAACAAAGAAAATTAAAATATTGGTGAAATTATTGTTCATTCAAACATAAATTTACTGTGAACTACAGTAGTATTTTTTTTCATACTCTTCCAAATAATGCAGGAAATGAGGACCTGAAATGACAGCAGCGAATAACGTGTTTGTTCTTGTTTCTTCTAAAGTATTTAAAAAAAACAATTAAATTAAATTTTAATTTTATTTCAAATTAATTTTTGAAAAAACTAATTTGAAAATTAGTATGAAAAAAAAGGATAATAGAGTAGGTGTCCAAATCAAAACACATAAATATAGGACAAAAACAGGGAGAGAGGCTCTTTGTTTTTTTAACTGTATTGGTTTATAGTGTTTTATGAATATTTTAGATAAAAAATAGGTTAAAAGCAAGTTTTTAAATAAAAAATCAAGCTTTATTATTTTATATAATTCAAATAAAATCAATTTATTTAATTGTTTAGAATTATAACTCAAGTTATTTAACGTCTTTTTAGAAAAAAAAAAAAAAAACACTTGTAACATAGTGCAGTACAAACAGAAGAGACATAACCATAGTGGCAAAAATCTTAAAGGGTTCTAAACTTCTAAATTATTTCTGTTACTTTCCCTCAATTTTCTAGACAAGCAAAAGGAGCTAAACTTATTCCCGACCAAAACGTCAAGAATTTCAGTAGAACAAAAGAAGAGATTATTACTTGACCAAAAACAAGCAGTCATCACCCAAAGAAACCGAGTCAATGAGAGAAAAAGAGTGATAGCTAGAAAACAATCAACAGATCCAAGAATTTTCTGTATGGTTTCCAAGAAAATGAAACGAAACAAAGATAGACAAAGATAGTTCGAGGAAGTGGGCAGCCTTTTTTCTGCTGTTCACGCAGACTAAGAACTCCTACCATCGTAAAATCATATAATTAAAACACAACAATAAAACGCAGCCTTTTTTCTGCTGTTCACGCAGACTAAGAACTCCTACCATCGTAAAATCATATAATTAAAACACAACAATAAAAAAGTAATGAGCTGCTAATTATGTGCGAAAACCAGAGAATACAGAACGTGAGAGTGAGTCATTGTTGCAAGTAAAAGAGGCGCAGAGAGAATGGGAATAGGAATTTCATTACCTTAACTTGAGAAAATATGTGCGAAAAGCAGTGGTACTGATTGCTCAATGAAAATATGTGCGAAAAGCAGTAGTACTGATTCAACAGCAACAAGGCAAGGTCTAAGCATTTCGATGACATAATTAAGATAATATGTGCGAAAAGCAGTGGTACTGATTGCTCAATGAAATGGAGAAGGCCTTTAGCTCTCTATGGAATCCAGCTTCAAAAGCAACAAGGCAAGGTCTAAGCATTTTGAAGACATAATTAAGATAACATGCGTAGTATATAACAAAGAGACAGTGACAAAGAAATGAAGAAAAAAAATGCGTACAAGTACTCACCTAGCAAAGAAAGAAACGGATGAAAGGTTCAGGATAATCACTTAGACGTCTCCATGGATGATACCAGCTTGCTTCCAACAACAAATATAATTAATCTAAGCTATGATCGGTCAATGTTTTTTTTAGTTTTTTTCTCTTTTTAAAAAAAAAAAACAGATCATCAAGGGAAAAGACTTGCAAAGAAGTAGAATTAATGGAACGAACACAACAAAGAATCAAACTCAAGCAATTAAAAGTAATTGTCTATGAGTACCATCTGTGTCATACACTCAAGTGAGGAGAGAAAAGAAGGAAAAAAAAAGGAAAGGGACAGGGAAGGCAGAAAGTAAGGTCACGTAGGGCTAGTCTTGTAGAAAGTTTGAAAAATAGCACGAAAGAAGAGGATAATAGTATAACATTTAATTTTACTATATTGAAAATATGTTGACCAATAGAATCCCCGCCTCAGCCAACCCCAAATCTGTCTATCATCGTGTAATATTGATTATTACATTATGCGGTTTCCAGCTAATGATAGGATATAAAATATTTTTTTATATTCTAAAATAATTTTTTTATTATATTAAAAATAATTTTTTAAAAATAAAAAAATATTATTTTAACATATTTTGAAGAAAAGCTAAAAGAACTATGTTTATGAGAAAGGACCAGGTAATCCAAGGAACCAATAGATTATCGCCACATGTTCAACCTTATCTCCACATGTTCAACCTTATATTTTATTGTGACATATTCCCGTTTGCTATTGTTGCCTCTCTCTTTTTCCTTTTTTTCCATATGATTCAAATAAAATTAGCTTATTTAGTTGGTCAGGGCTATAACCGAAGTTATTTAATGTCTTTTTCAAAAAAAATTTTTTTTTTTTAATATAATAGTGATATTTGTGTTAAAGGATTTACTAGTAGTGAGTTTGAAGTTTACTATTATGATAAATTAGAAAAAATCGTTGAACTGCAATACCATAACAAGTATAATAAAATGTTTTTATTCAAATGTTTTTTGATTCTCCAAAATTTTCTTCAATGTTATTTTTATTTCTATTTTGATTCATAAAAAAAAATTAAGAAAAAAAATTTAAAATTTAAAAATATATTTTTCTCAGATCAACCGTATTTTTCATGAAAAATAAACCTATCGGGTCAATATGGGTAAACTATGTTGACTGGGGTAAAAATTGAATTTCAAGCTACTTTGAGTCAAAACTATTATTTTTTATCAAAACTCAGTCAGTTGGGTTGATATCAATTGAAAAATATTTTTTGATGTTTGAAATTATTATTTTAGTAATTAAAACTGATTTTTAGCGGTTGAGAGGTGTTTTTTTTAATATTGGTTTAAGTTTTTAGTTTTTTATATATATAACAAATCAATAACACAAAGTTTTATTAAAGTAGTTGGTGCAGCTGGGACAGGTAAAAAAATTTCATCAGGACAACGCCGTGTCCCCTAGTTATAAAATTTTGTGTCCCCTCAGTATCAACTATAAAAGGCAGTGAAAAAAGAAAAGTGAACAATTCAAAAAAATATCAAATGATCTAATACGATTTATTACGCTAGATAAAAACTCAAATTCATCTCAGTTCTTAACCAAATCTGACTTTGGATCTAATTTTACCACATCACTAAGGTGCACAAGATTTTTGATACACCCAGTGACATGATAAAATTAGATCCAAGGTCAGATTTGGTTAAGGATCGATGAAGATGGATTTGGGTTTTCATCTTGTGACAAGCTCTTTTAAAGGACGATACCAATTTATTTAGATTTTGGACCAATTTTCAAAAAGCCAACTGAATTTGACTTTGACAAATTATTTTATAATTGTTTATTGGTTTAAAATCTAAAATTACAATTTAGAAAGTCTCAAATTACTTTTAGATAGAAATGATTTGATATCAACCAAAGTTGACTTGCTTCTCAAGAAGTTTCCTGTCCATAAACAGTTCCGACAGAGTCGAGTAATGTGCCTGATGATCGAGTAAGGTGCCTGATGAATACTAATCCAAAACTGAACCATTCCGTGCAAAGCAGACTTGACAAGCTCAAGCCTCCCGACATAGGTAAGATTCTTTCCCATCCAGCCATGAATGCCCGCTTCAAGCTTGTGTAGCAAGGGAGACTACTGACTAGCTAAAAGCCTTGAGAGTTATATTTAGATTTCTTTTTCTTTATCTTGCTAAAAAAAGTACATCTAGCTCGATAACTTTTCTTCAAGCCATGAATTTGTTGTTTATAAGAAATTGAAAATGAGAATATCAGAAATGAAGCAAATAAAAAATCAATTTTAAAAAAAAAAAAATGATGTCAACTTTGCCTTTTGATCTTTCAATGCTGTATTAATTGAAATTTGAAGTTGGTAATTTTATATGAGCATCTAGAACTAAATAAAAAACTACACCATTGGTTTGGTGCTCGACTTCACAAAAAAAAAATCAATTATATTGTTTAAGAAAAAATAAAAATAAAAAGACCAAAATTGAAACATGAAAATAAAAATAAAAATAGGAGACCTTAAAAAAACAAATTGTGTCAACGCCTCCATGCCTTGTAATTTTGATAAATTTTCTTTGTGGCCCTTTTAGTTTAGAAATGAAATTTTTTTATACAAAACTTTATTTTACTTGTATTTTAATTCTTGAGATTGAGAAAGAAAAGAGAAATTCATCTAAAAATTACAAAGAAAAGAGAAAACTTGCGAAAGCCAGCAAGTTATCTACTCAAAAAAACCATTCAACATAAGATTGCTCTGCTAGGAAACTTTTGAACAAATAGTACAGCATCAAGTCTCAGTCATCTGGAGATTTGAATGCCCAAATATATTCACATGCTCATACAATAACATTTTTAATAATGCATTATGCAATAGAAACAGAACATCAAATTGACAGAGAAAACATGCTGATGCAGAAAATACTCAAGTCGTAGAAAGGAGAATGCATGAAAGTCCACACATTAAACATTATGTCTTTTATTTTTGAAGGTTCACACAATTGAAAAGGAACACAAATGGGCACGCAAACATACGCCCTTACTTCTAGAGGCTTGTACGATAATGGGCAAGCAACATTATTTTTTTGAGGTTCGCACAGTAATGACTAAATACACAACATTACATTACTCCTGTGCTGTAAACAATTCTTCTAACTTCTTCAGCAAACACATAGATAGATAAGTCGAAATCTTCTAAGGTAAATAATCGTCACAATGTGAAGCTAATTTGTATCCCATTGCCAATGGAACAGTTGGAATTATTTCCCACCAATCTAAAACATATTCGTAGCACCAACCTTGAAATCATGTAACAACTAACCACCATTCAACATGAGATTGTTCTGCTAGGAAAAGATGACATCAAACTTTTGAACAAATAGTACAGCATCAAGTCCAAATATATTCACAGCTCAAAGACATGAGTCTCCATCTTCTTTCCACCCGTTATTTCTGGTCCACTCTCTATTAATGCTTGAATCTTCAGCTACTTCAGATACCTGTAAACCAATTCAAGCATGGCATGCTCATTTTAACTTGTAAATCATATTATTGAGCGAAACAAGAAACAAACACACTAAAAGAGAGGCAAGAAATCAAGTCAAATCAGCAGCACCTCTGATTGAGCACTCATTGAACCATCTCGTGTAGTAGCAAATTTTGTGCTCAGCTTTGGACATTGATGGACCTTCAACTTCCCCAAACGAGGGAATAAGAAATCACAGGATCCAAAACTAAAACAGACAATACTTGATAATTGTTCTAGCGACAGCTCCCACAGATTAGGAAGCACCATCTCCTTCTCAACGTTGACAGGTGAAGCATGATCTTCCTGCCCAAATACTCCCAATAATTGAGAGGCTTCACTTACTTCTAGTGTTCGCAGCTTTGGGAGACCTGAAGCCATGGCTACTGGGAAGAGACTCTTCAACTTGTTGCATTCTCTAATCTCAATTTCACACAAATTGGGGAAGCATAAAGATTGAAGATGATCTCCTAACAATATCTGGTCGTTTTCACAAATTGGAATTATTTCCCTTTCACCATCCTCTTCTCTGATAATATGCTTCAATTCACCGCAATCTCTTATCTCAAGTCTTTTTAGCTTTGGCAGACTCTGAGCGAGGGACGGTGTGAAGATAAATGTCAGTTTGTCGAGAGAATACAACTTCAGATTAATAAGACTTTGAAGGTTGACATGTCTTGTGGGCCCCTTCCATATGTATTTGAGCTGGGGTAACTTTGACAGCTGTAACTCTGTTAAAGATGACAGCAGCGGCAGCTCCTTCTCCTCATCAGCCTCACCCAATTCAAAAACCTCTTCCAATGATTTGCAGTCCTGAATTTCAACACTCTTTAGATTTTTTAGAGCTTGCAGCAATTTTGTTGGAAACGGAGCGCAAACATCCCCACAATCGACCACGTGTACAGATTCTAATCTTTGTAAGAAGTCGTCTAGCTGTCCATGGGCGGCCATCTTATCAGAGAACAATATTATATTTTTTCACTCATAAAAACAATTTATAAGATCTATAAATAGGAGAAAAACATAGAAAAAGTAGGATTAAATACTTTTTAGAGATTACATATTATTGTTTTAGTTTTTTTCTTAATTAGAGATACGTTGAATAATAATTAGATTTTTGTGAATAAAAGGTTAATACAACTCCTAATAATTAGTTTCATGTCAAAAATAATAATAAAAATACTAATTAATATTTTTATTTTAGTTATAAACTTAATAAATTTTTAAAGATATTTTAATTGACTTCAAAATTTTCAACACAAAATTTATGCTCTTATATATTAATAATTTTTTTGTGGTTTGATGTACTTTTGTATAAAAATCATTTTTTATTTTGTGCATAGTTCTTATATAATATATGGAAGGGTTTCATAATTAAGTAATGGCATGATTGTTCTTGAATATATCAAGATTCATCAAAAAGGATATACAGGCAAGATTATCTTCAAGGAGTTGAAAGTTTTATTAATTTCATAATTTATAAACTGAATAATATTAATGCAGATGAAATTAGATGTTCATATGTAAAGTGTAAAAATAAAAAGTTTCACTGCAAAGATACGTCCATTGTCAACTGCGGCCTTTTTTTTGTTTTACTTTTTTAACTTTCACCCTACTCCATTAAATGTTTTTATTTAAATAATGATCTATTACATTTTTGTTTTTTTATTACTATATACTTTGAAAAGATTAGTTTGTTTCGTATCAAAAACATTCTTATATATTTATATGAGTATGTTGTATTAGTATGAAGATTTTTATAAAAACCAAAAATTATTTTTTTATTAGAAACAACATTTGGCCACTAAGATTAAATGAATGAAAAAATTTAAAATAAAAAAGATTGTCGATGTAAACCATTTACATGTATAACGAGATAAGTTTTTCGTTTTAATATTAAATTAGTATTAATAACTCTCTTGCATTTATTAATTCATATATTTAGTAGTATATTTTATAAAGTATAAACTATTCACTTCTTAATTAATAAATTTAAAGTTTTACATAGATGATAAAACTAGTTAATTACCAAACACTTAAAGAAATAGGGGATTCAATGTGCAAATTGCACGGTGGATCACATCACAAAATATCATGGATTTAGTGTTCTTTTTTTTTTTTTTTTATTGGCGACTAAAATGGAGGCCAGTTTAGATTACACTTTTAGGAAAAAGTAACATTAAAATAGAAACCAAACTGGAAAAAAATAGTAATAGGTGGCTTTTTCAAACTTATGCAAGGGAAGTTCAATTTAGATAATTTTTTTGCCTTTGAATTTCCTAATAAACTAGATCTAAGCTTGAGAATATTTTTGGTTTTAGTGTTTTGTGCAGTTTTTAAGGTCATTGATAGGTTTATCAAAGTGCTTTGGGTGTTTTCAATATGTTTTAACTAAAAAATAGGTTTTTATATAAAAAAAACAATCAACCCTGATTTTCCAACTACTATAGTGGTTAAAATATGAGGAAATGAAAATGATGCATCATCTAATTTTATTTTTTTAAATGAGTCGTACAACGCTTCCATTAGCAATTAAAAAAGTCGTACAACGCTTCCATTAGCAATTAAAAAAGAGAGCTAACACACGAGTCCTTTCCAAATGGGCCATACATGTTATATCTTGGCTTGCCAGACCTAGCATTGTCTAACCATTTTTTTTAATTAATATTTTTTTTATGTATTTTTAAAAATATTTTTTTTTATTTAGCCTTTTTTAAATAGAGATTATTTTTAATTATTTGATATATATATTTAATTTTTAAAAGATTATTATAATTCATCTATAAATTTTATTTTTATGTTCTATATAAATAAACTTTATTTTTAAAAATAAAAAATATTTATGTTTAGATAATTTTTTTAATATGTTCTATATAAATGAACCCTTCCATAATTAGTTCCATGTCTAATTTTTATCGAGATAAATTACCTCCAAAGTAGTCAATTTGCTCAGCACGACACCCTTCCATATACACCTCATGTCAGGCAAAGACTTCAAGCATAATGCTTTCAAATTTGTCAACCCCTGCATCAAAAGAAATTTTGTGCACTATTGAACTATATAATTTTGGTAAGTAGATGAACGAATTGTCCATATAAAACTTCAGCAAAAAAACTTATCAATTAAAGGATAGAAGTAGACATGGCAACAAGGCATGGGAATATGAAATCATAAGCTGCAGGACTGAAACAAACAACTCAATATTAGCAGATGAAGGTTTATCTTCCTCTTTAAATACTTTCATTAATTGGGGGAAGAGCCTCAATTTCACTCAAACTGGGAAAGCATAAATTACGATTGAAAAATCTGGATGTCATTTCATTACAATAATTAATTTCTTACTTCTTAAGCCCTGCATCAAGAGACAAGGAATGATACAGTTAGACTACTCCTTTTAAATTTAGTGGATGGCTAAAGGATTTATCACCACTTATCAATTACTTCAGTTTCAGAAATTTGGAGGAAAAAATTTATTGGAGAAATATAAAGGACGTACTTGGAGCTGTGCAGACAAATTTCCCAATTCTTTGTGGCCATTGATTTTTAGATATTGCAAAGAAGGCAATTGGGCAGCAAAATTCTTTGGACCAAAAAAGCTGCCATTTGAAAGAGACAATTCTCTTAGCCGAGGGAATTTGATGATGCCATCTGTGGGGAGTGCATCTCCTTCTCCACTGTAAAATATTTGCTTTAAACTGTCAGCACGATCAATCGTTATCTCTTCCAGGTTCGGAAGGCTCGGAGATATAGAGACGGGGAAGACATATTCAAGTTTATAACATCCAGATATGTCGATAGTGTTTAATTGTGGGAAGCAAGGAGACTCTGGAATTATTTCCCCTTCACCATATTCTTCTCTGATAATATGCTTCAATTCACCGCAATCTCTTATCTCAAGTCTTTCTAGCTTTGGCAGACTCTGAGCGAGGGACGTTGTGAAGATAAATGTCAGTTTGTCGAGAGAACGCAATTTCAGAACAACAAGACTTTGGAGGCTGACATGTCCGGTGGGCCCCTTCCATATGCATTTGAGCTGGGGTAACTTTGACAGCTGTAACCTCGTTAAAGATGACAGCAGCGGCAGCTCATTCTCCTCACTGCTTCCTTCATCAGCCTCACCCAATTCAAATACCTCTTCCAATGATTTGCAGCTGGCAACAATCAACTCCTTTAAAGTTTTCATTGATTTGCAGAAATTTTGCTGTAACATCCCCACATTCGTTCACTCGTACACATTCTAATCTTTGTAAGAGCCATTTTGCTCCCCATGGCGGCCATCTTATCAGAGAACAATATTATATTTTTTCACTCTCATAAAAACAATTTATGTGATGTATAAATAGGAGAAAAAAACAGGATTAAATACTTTTTAGAGATTACATATTATTGTTTTAGTTTTTTTCTTAATTAGAGATAAGTTGAATAATAATTATATTTTTGTGAATAAAAGGTTAATACAACTCCTAATAATTAGTTTCATGTCAAAAATAAAAATAAAAATACTAACTAAGATTTTTATTTTAGTTATAAAGTTAATAAATTTTTAAAGATATTTTAATTGATTACAAAATTTATGCTCTTATATATTTATAATTTTTTTGTGAAGTTATTTGATGTACTTTTGTATAAAAATCATTTTTTTTTAATTATGTGCATAGTTGCTCTTATATATTACATGGAAGGGTTTCGTAATTAAGTAATGGTATGATTGTTGTTGAATATATCAGGATTCATCAAAAGGGATATACAGACAAGATTATCTTCAAGGAGTGGAAAGTTTCATTAATTTTATAATTTATAAACTGAATAATATTAGTGCAGATGAAAGTAGATATTCATATATAAAGTGTAAAAATAAAAAGTTTCACCGAAAAGATATGTCCACTGTCAACTTAAGCCTTTTTTTTGTTTTACTTTTTTAACTTTTACCTATTCCATTAAATTTTTTATTTAAATAATGATCTTTTACATTTTTGTTTTTATTATTATATACTTTGAAAGATTAGTTTTATTGTATCAAAAACATTCTTATATTTTATATGAATAAGTTGTATTAGTATGAAGATTTTTATAAAAACCAAAAATTATTTTTTTATTAGTAACATTTGGCCACTAAGATTAAATGAATGAAAAATTTTAAAATAAAAGGGATTGTCAATGTAAACCATTTGCATGTGAAATTATTTATTTCTACCGAGATAAGTTTTTTGTTTTAATATTAAATTAGTATTAATAACTCTTTTGCATTTATTACTTCATATATTTATTAGTATATTTTATAAAGTATAAACTATTCACTTCTCAATTAATAAAATTAATGATAAATAAAAACATATCTATAACATAATTGTTATTTTTTTCATGTTAGAAATTGACTTAAATCCTACTCTCATCATATATAACATTTTTTGTGTAAACAATATATTTTTGTATATAAATTAAAAAAATCATGACATTTTAAAATGCATTCAAAATAATAATATTTTTTTTTATTATATTTGAAATTAATTTAAAGTTTTACATAGATGATAAAACTAGTTAATTAACAAACATTTAAAGAAGTAGGGGATTCAATGTGCAAATTGCACCATGGATCCCATCACAAAATATCATGGATTTAGTGTTTATTTTTTTTTTGTGTTTTTTTTATTATTTCTTTTTTATTGGGGACTAAAATGTAGGCCAGTTTACCTTTAATTTTTTTTTATTTGTTTTAATTAAAAATTTTCTATGTATTTTTAAAATTATTTTTTTTATTTATTTAGTCTTTTTTAAATAGAGATTATTTTTAATTATTTGATATATATTTAATTTTTAAAAAATTATTATAATTCATCTATAAATTTTATTTTTATGTTCTGTATAAATGAATTTTATTTTTAAAAATAAAAAATATTTATGTATAGATAAATTTTTTAACATGTTCTATATAAATGAACCCTTCCATAATTAGTTCCATGTCTAATTTTTATCCAGATAGATTACCTCCAAAGTAGTCAATTTGCTCAGCACGAGACCCTTCCAAATACACCTCATGTCAGGCAGAGACTTCAAGCTTAATGTTTCCAAATTTGTCAACCCCTGCATCAAAATAAATTTTGTGCACTTTTGAACTATATAATTTTGGTAAATAGATGAACGAATTGTCCATATAAAACTTCAGCAAAAAAACTTATCAACAAAAGGATAGAAGTAGACATGGCAACAAGGCATGGGAATATGAAATCATAAGCTGCAGGACTGAAACAAACAACTCAATATTAGCAGATGAAGGTTTATCTTCCTCTTTAAATACTTTCATTAATTGGGGGAAGAGCCTCAATTTCACTCAAACTGGGAAAGCATAAAGATTGAAAAATCTGGATATTATTTCATTACAATAACTAATTTCTTACTTCTTAAGCCCTGCATCAAGAGACAAGGAATGATACAGTTAAACAACTCCTTTTAAATTTAGTGATGGCTAAAGGATTTATCTCCACTTATCAATTACTTCAGTTTCATAAATTTAAAGGAAGAAATCAACATGTATTGAAGTTGATAATTTACATTAAAAAAGAAAGAAATTATTAGAGAAATATAAAGGACGTACTTGGAGCTGTGCAAACAAATTACCCAATCCTTCGTGGCCATAAATGGTTAGACTTTTCAAAGAAGGCAATTGGGCAGCAAAATTCTTTGGACCAAAAAAGCTGCAATTTGAAAGAGACAATTTTCTTAGTCGAGGGAACTTGATGATGCCATCTCTGGTGAGTGCATCTCCTTCTCCACTGTAAAATATTTGCTTTAAATTGTCAGCACCATCAATCGTTATCCCTTCCAGGTTTGAAAGGCTCGGAGACACAGAGACAGTGAAGACATATTCCAGTTTATCACATCCAGATATGTTGATAGCTTTTAATTTTGGGAAGCGAGGAGACTCTGGAATTATTTCCCTTTCACCATCCTCTTCTCTGATAATATGCTTCAATTCACCGCAATAACTTATGTGAAGGCTTTCTAGCTTTGGCAGACTTCGAGCAAGTGACGCTGTGAAGATAAATGTCAGTTTGTCAAGAAACCACAAATCCAGACGAGCAAGATTTGGCAGACTTCGAACGAGGGACGGTGTGAAAATAAATGTCAGTTTGTCGAGAGAAGTCAAATACAGATGAACAAGACTTTGGAGGCTGACATTCCTGGTGGGCCCCTTCCATATGCATTTGAGCTCAGGTAAGTATGACAGATGTAAAGTTGTTAAAGATGACAGCAGCGGCATCTCCTTCTCCTCACTGCTTCCTTCATCAGCCTCACCCAATTCAAATACCTCTTCCAATGATTTGCAGTCCTCAATTTTCACACTTTGGAGGCTGACATGTCTGGTGGGCCCCTTCCATATGCATTTGAGCTCAGGTAACCTTCGCAGCTCTAACTTTGTTAAAAATGACAGTAACTCCTTCTCCTCACTGCTTCCTTCATCAGCCTCACCCAATTCAAATACCTCTTCCAATGATTTGCAGTCCTCAATTTTCACACTTTGGAGGCTGACATGTCTGGTGGGCCCCTTCCATATGCATTTGAGCTCAGGTAACCTTCGCAGCTCTAACTTTGTTAAAAATGACAGTAACTCCTTCTCCTCACTGCTTCCTTCATCAGCCTCACCCAATTCAAATACCTCTTCCAATGATTTGCAGTCCTCAATTTTCACACTGTCTAGATTTTTCATAGCTCGCAGCAATTTTGCTGGAAACGGAGCGCGGACATCCCCACAATCGTCCAAATGTACATATTTTAATCTTTGTAAGAAGCCGTTTTGCTGCCCATGAAAACAAAACAGGAATTATATTTTTTCACTCTCATGAAAACAATTTATATGATGTATAAAGAGGAGAAAAAAAATAGAAAAAACAGGATTAAATACTTTTTAGAGATTACATATTATTGTTTTAGTTTTTTTCTTAATCAGAGATAAGTTGAATAATAATTAGATTTTTGTGAAAAAAGGTTAATACAACTCCTAATAATTAGCTTCATGTAAAAAATAAAAATAAAAATAGTAACTAATATTTTTATTTTAGTTATAAAGTTAATAAATTTTTAAAGATATTTTAACTGAATTTAATATTTGATATTAAATCTAACAGATAATATAAATTACGTAAACCATGAGGCAGTTAAGTTTCTTATATTTATATATGTTTAGATAACGCAAACAACAATGAGGTAGTTAAGTTTCTTATATTTATATATGTTTAGATAAAAAAATCATAAAAAAAAAATAAGCTATGTTTGTTTAAATAATTAAAAAAAATCGAACTTGGATTTCCTAGCATTTATCAATTGACAATTTAAATTAGTGGAGAAATACAAATTACATACTTGTTCTTATATTCAGTTACCCACTTCTTCGTGGCCTTCAATGGTTAATTTTAAGGATATTTTAATTGAATTAAAGATTTCAACAGACAATTTATGTTCTTATATATGTTTAGATAAAAAAATCATAAAAAATAAAAATAAGTGGAGGAAGAAAGAATAAATTATCGCAATTGACAATTTAAAGTAGTGGAGAAATATAAATTACGTACTTGTAACTGTGTCAACCAATTACCCACTTCTTCGTGGCCTTTAATGGTTAATCTTTGCAAAGGCAATTGAGCATCAAAATTCCTTGGACCTAAAAAGCTGTAATTTGATCTGAGCTCAAGAGACAATTCTATTAGTTGAGGGAACTTGATGATGCCATCTCTGTTATGAGACAAAGAGACTGGGAAGACATATTCCAGTTTATCACAGAAAGATATGTCGATAGTTTTTAATTGTGGAAAGCAAGGAGACTCTGGAATTATTTCCCTTTCACCCTCCTCTTCTCTGATAATATGCTTCAATTCACCGCAATCTCTTATGGAAAGTCTTTCTAGCTTTGGCAGACTCTGAGCGAGGGACGTTGTGAAGATAAATGTCAGTTTGTCAAGAGAATCCAATTTCAGAACAACAAGACTTTTGAGGCTGACATGTCTGGTGGGCCCCTTCCATATGCATTTGAGCTCGGGTAACTTTGACAGCTGTAACTCCGTTAAAGATGACAGCAGCTCCTTCTCCTCACTGCTTCCTTCATCGCACTCACCTAATTCAAATAACTCTTCCAATGACTTACAGCTGTCAACAATCACCTCCTTCAGATTTTTTAAACCTTGCCGCAATCTTGCTGGAAACAGAGTGAAAACATCCCCACAATCCCTCACTTTTACAAATTCTAATTTATGTAAGAACAATTGCTCAAATGTCTTCGCATTGAAGGATGTACCAACCAAACTAAATCTTGTCGAGGATGGGTCGATTCCTGCATCATACCAATTCCCTAATATTATATGATATTTGCGCAAGCTAACTGGAAAAACAAAATCTCTGGGAATGCATTCAACCTTCGGTATCCTCAATGATAATACGGCTAACTGAGACAACGAATTTAGTTCTGTTAGGCTTGCATTCATTCCTCCTGTGCTGTCCCATCCAACAACATCCCATCCCTGAAAGCTGTATTGCCCGATCAACAGCTCTTCTAACTTCTTCAACCTTCCAATCAAATTCACAGGGATCCTTCTTAGCCTGCGACAACCTGTCACATCCAACAACCTTAACTCCTTGAGCTCTCCTATTTCATCAGGTAATTCTTCGATGAATAAGCACCATATAAGACCAAGAATCTTAAGTCTCTGCAGCTTTCTCAACCAAATGAGGTCCTTGCATTGGCACTCGATCAACACCAACAATTGAAGTTTCGTTGAGAGTTCAAGTGATTGCAATGACAAACGCCCTCCCTTCAGAGACAAAACTTCAATTTCTTTCATCCCTTCAAAAAACCTCTGAGGAACATTCAAACCATAATCCAGTTCTAATAATAGAACTTTGAGCTGTGGACATACCAATCCTTCAGGAAGTTCTGCTAGTTTATTGCCCATTAACGAAATTGTTGTACACGCTTCAAAGCTTTTGATATTCATTGGCCATTCCTTCAACCCAATGCCAGCCTTTACCATGAATCCATATTCTTTTGATGACGCTATCCGAATAGCAACATCACGAACCAAGTCATGCATTTTCACATGTTCATCATTTCCAGTGTCCAACAGCATGCAACAATCTTTGAGTTTTTTTATTTCCACACAAACTCGTTTTTTTGCATCTCCAATGGACTCCACATCTTGATGTAACTTATACCCAACTGCGTATCTCCTCAAGTCCTCGATTGGAATGTTGTAATCTTCTGGAAATAAACAACATATCAAGAAACATAACTTGGTTGCATCTCTATTCAAATAATCATAGCTCAACTTGAGACATGCATATGCAGTTCTTCGTTCATCAATGTGTTCCATGTCCGGAAATTGAGAGTTTTTTAGCTCTATTAATGCTACGTCCCACTCATCTTTAGATTTACCTCTTAGAGCCCTTCCCACTGTCACAAGTGCTATAGGCAAGCCTTGGCATTCTCTCGCAACCTTCCTTGCCACTGTGTTCAAGGTAGAGTCCCCATCACGTAAACCTGCATTGGTTCTGAATAAAACCAGTGCTTCATCTTCAGTTAAGACTCTTAAAAGCACTGTTTGCTGGCACTCCATAGAAGAACATATGTCTTGAAGACGTGTTGTTAGAAGAATTTTACAACCCCTGTGATCATCACCAAATGGGATCCCTATCTCTTTCAAGTCAATAAGTTTCCAAACATCATCTAGGATTATAAGCATCTTCTTTCCCTGCAGTCTCTGCCATAATTCACTTGCTCTACCGTCTTCCCTCGCTTTTTCAAATTTCAGATGTAAACTATCTGCCAGTTGATCCTGGATGCCCATGACAGTTGGATTCTGGGACACCGTAGCCATCAAAACTTCAGGAAAAAGCGGCAACTCTTTGGCTATCCTGGCTACTTCTTTCACCAGGGTGGTTTTACCCACCCCTCCCATGCCGCGCAGTCCGATCATATTGACTTTGTCATCTTTGAGAGCTTCCATAATCTGTTCGAGAGCTTCTTCTGACGATTTTGAGGGCGTGAATTCCTTTGATGGGAGAAAATACATGGGCTGAGGAGGAGCTTTTTGGGCCAGTGTTTTAAACTTTTCGCTACGTTCTACAAGTTTTCTGAAAGTCTCCGACTTCTTGGCCAGTGCCTTGCTTAACTTGAATTGTCGCATGCAGTTCGGGCACCAATTGAAGCATTTGCCATTTTTTCCTATTTCAATTTCCAAGGGCTTCGCACCTTCAATTTCGTTGTTTGCATCTTCCAGCCACTTTTTGACATCTTTGTAAATTTCTTCAGCATTCCTTTCAGCAGCTTTGACATCATCTTGCAGACGTCCTTTTGCCGAATCCAGGTTCTGCTTTCGTTCATTGAATTCTTCAACAAAATGGTTGAAACAGAACATGTAACGGAACTGCCTTCCTACTGGTTCCACCATGAGTTCTGCTATCTTAGATATAATGGCTCCAACCACACTTTCAAGAGCCATTTTCCACAGGTCTGAAAATCAAAGAAATAAGGATACAGAACGTGAGAGTGAGTCACTACAAGTAAAACAGGCGCAGAGAGAATGGGAATAAGAATTTCATTACCTTAATTTGCGAAAAGCACTGGTACTGATAACTCAATGAAATAGCGGGAGGAAGAAAAGGAGAAGGCCTTTAGCTCTGTATGGAATCCAGCTTCAAAAGCAACAAGGCAAGGTATAAGGATTCTAACTGACACTTGTGAGTTAAAGCAGTAATTCCCATTAAAAATGCATTTTGATGACATAATTAAGATCATTTGGAGACAATGACCAAAAAAAAAAAAGGTATAAAAGGACTCACCTAGCAAAGAAAGAAGCGAATGAAAGGTTCAGGATAATCACTTAGCTCGCTTCCAACAACAAATATAATTAATTAATCTAAGCTATGATCGGTCAAAGGTTTTTTTAGTTTTATTCTTGTTTTTTTTTAAAAAAACAGATCAATAAATAAAAAGACTTGCAAAGAAATAGAATTACTGGAATGAACACAATAAAAAATGAAACTCAAGCAATTAAAAATAAATTATCTATGATGATCATCTCTGTGTTACACTCACTGAGGTAATATAATTGGCCTATCACAATATTTAAAAAAAGAAAGAAAAAAAAACCTAAAAGAACTAGGTTTTTGGTGGCATCCAGAGTGCGGTTACTTTCTTCATCCTTCTTTTGTGGTTTTATTTTATTTCAGTCCTTCAAATCTTTTTCTTTTGCTATTTCATCGAGTTGCTTTGCTCTTGAGTTGATGTGCTTGCCCTAGAATATGCATTATGCTAGGGATTACAATTACATTACATAAGAAATTATACTTACAGATTATAATTAAAAATTTCATTTAAAAAAAAAAACAAATTTATGAGAAAGTACCAATATTACAAGTAACCAATAGATTATCGCCACTTGTTCAACCTGATCTGCACATTAAGATAGGGGTAGTCGACGGAAAATAATTTTTTAAAAAATATTTTATATTTTTTTATATTTATTTGTTATTAAAAAAATTAATCAATAAAAGATATTTTTTAATAAAAAAAAATTAGTTTCATTTTCAAAAAAGTATTTTTCTTTTATTTTAGATGAAAAATACTTTAAATTTAAAAATATCATATTATTTGTTGATTATAACAAATTGGATCCTCAAACTTTTAATTGGTATATATTTTGTTTTGAATTTTTTTGTTTTCAATTTTACTTCTTAGAATTTGATTTTATATTAAATTTAGATCTTATTTTTATGATTGTTATTTGCTTTTCTCTTTTTTATTTTTTTAATTAAAATTTTTTATTTATCAAATTTTATCATCATTTTTTTATTGTTATTTATTCTATTTGAAATAATTTATGAAATTGTAATTATTATTATTTTAATTTTTTAATTTTTAGATTTGAATTTATTATTTTGATTGTTATTTATTTTATTTGAGATAATTTATGAAATTAGATTTTTTTAAAAAAAAAATTTCATTTAACTTTTTAATTTAATAAAAAATATTTTTTACATGATACTATAAAATACCAAAAAATTATATTACTTTCCGAAAAAGCTATTTAAAAAAAAATTACATCAATCAAACAAACAGTAACTTAGATTCTACTGTGACATAGAGATAAAGGTAATTTCAAAAGCTAATAGATGGTCGCCACGTGTTCAACTTTATCTACCCACTAGGAAAGGATAGAAAGTGGGAGAGAAAGGTAAAAGGCTTATAAAAAAAAAGAGGAAAGGCACGGTTGAGATAAGTAGAGGGAGAGGTTGTTGGAGGCAGAAAAGGAAAGACTACGAAAGTATTTTTCTCTATATTTTGAGTTTTAGTTGTTAATAGCCATGCTCTTGCAAATAAGGCAGGAAAGGAGGACCTGAAATCACGGCAGCGAATAAGGAGAGAAACAGCGTGTTTGTTTTTTATTTTTTAAATTATTTTTTTTATAAAATTATTTTTTGTATTTTTATATTGATATTAAAATAAAAAAAAAATTTATTTTAATATATTTTTAAAATAAAAAATATTTTAAAAGAAAACTACCTATTCAAACACTTAAAATAAAAACCTTAAAATCACGGCATGATAAAAGGAGCAAGAAAGGAAAGGGACAAAGAAGGAAGAAAATAAGGTCACGTAGAGGGCTAGTCTTGTATAAAATAGAAGATGAAAATTAGAATGAAAAAGAGGCTATTTGTTTTTTTACTGTGTCAAGAGTGGTTTTTATAATTATATTTAATTTATAAAAATATTAAATTAATATATTTTTAAATATTTCTTGTTATTATATATATATAATATTCTAACATGTTTTTAAATAAAAAATTATTTAAAAAAAATATGCTCACAATACTAAATTATAGTAAATTAAAAGATAAAAGATTTTTCTGTTTATTACTATTTACAGAGACTTATTTTATTGTGGATGTGGATATTAATAGTGAATTTTTTTAAAAAATATAATTTGGTATTTGAATTGTTTTTTTTTTTTCATAATTGAATCTCTTTATGCCCAAATTAAAACTCAATTGCATTTTGTTTTTTAAGGATAAGAGTTGAATTCAAAGATAGATGACTGAAATGAAAAAACTCGGCAAAAATATACGTAATTGTTTGCAAGGTTTATTTTAATTCCTAATCCTTTTAAACATGTCCCTATAATTTCTCAACATTACATTTTATCCGGAATCTAGGATTATGCTATAGAGACTAAACTGAAACTTTCAAAAATTAAGAGGTTAAACTGAAATTTCATCATCTTCAATTTCAAACCTATAATTTTCACCTTAAATTCACCATTTAAACAAACGGTAACTCAAAATTATTATTTTTACTTAAAATCTTTCAAAATCAACTAAATAACTCATTATCCATAACAATCAACACATAATATTCAAATTAACTTATCAATCAAACCCAAAACACAATCTTCAAAACCCTAATATTCAACAAAATAGAAAATTAAAGCTAAGAAAAACACATTTATACACATCAAAGCGTAACTATTCTTACATTTTAATTTATTTTCTCTAACTCTCTTATCCTTTATCTTTTCCTCTTTATCTTTTCCTCTTTTCTCTTTTTCTTCTTTTGCTCTCACGGTTCTCTCTAAGAATTCAGATCTCTCTCTCTATTTTTATATTTATGAACTCTTTATACAATTACTACAATACCGTTCATTCATTTATACCTACTTCTAAGCCTCCAGAGTTTTGTTGTCCTTTTCTATTTTTTTCTATTTTCAAATCATCACAATAAAATTGTTTTCTTTTTATTAAGCTGCTAATTTATTTAGCTTTAACTCTTGTTCTCTTTTTCATGTTTAGCAACTCTGATCTGATCCTTTTCTTTACATGATATAAGGGCAGGTTCTTACCTCTTGAAGTCCGCTGGATAAACCTATAAGCAGAAGATCCTGAAGCGATCCCAAATCACAGCTTCAATCCCCAACACAACCAATCTCCTCTTTCCCGTAGTCTGTCGTCCTCAATTGGGAAATGATCTAAAAAAATCACTTGATGCAACAAGTAGGGTAGAGAAATATAAGACTTCAACAAAGAATCAAACTCAAAAAAATTAAAGTAATTGTCTATGAGAAGCATTTCTGTGTCACACACTCAAGTAATATGATTGACCTATTACATTATACAAATTAATAATAATAATAATAAAAGAACTAGGTTTTTGATGGCATCCAGAGTGCTGTTACTTTCAAACAAAGAGGCTTGTGCATGCGGTGTTACGCTGTTCATGTATTCTTTTTATTAAGCTGCTAATTTATGCAGCTTTAATTCATGTTCTCTCTTCTTGTATTGCAACTCTGAACTGTTCCTTTTCTTTGCATGATATAAGAGCAGGTTCTTACCTCTTGAAGTCTGCTTCAATCCCCGTAGTCTTCCGTCCTCAATTGGGAAATGATCCAAAATCAACAACTAGTCCGGAGATAGTTTGAGTGAAAAGAAACGGCTGAGAAATGAAATGTGAAGGTTATGTTGAGAAATTAGATGACAAACTTACTTTGTCCTACTAATGCTTTTGCTTTCATTGTTTCAAAAAGTAAAAGAGATATAAGCATAATCATAAGAATCCTGTTTTTTCTATTTTTTTTCTCCTATTTATACATCAAAAAATGGCAGCTTTTCTTTTCCTTTCTTTTTAAAATCTTATACCTTGGGTGAGGCAATTAGTGGAGCATTAGACTTTTGAAAAGACAACAAAAAGAAGCAATGACTCATCTTTTGATATGGTGGTACAAGATACACCATGGTATGGTGGTCTTGCAAGAAATGTCTTAGCTTTTGATATGGTGGTCTTCCATGATCAGTTTTCGAAAGATTCGAGTCTCCGTTCTAGTTCAGGCCGAAAGCTAAGATTCTTTTATTAGTGGTTGGTGTGGATGAGAATTGCAAGAATGGACTCAAAGGCTCAGCTAATCGTACTGTTACTGTAAACTACTAGGAAATTCAAGGAGAGTTAACAATAGCATCGATTCGATCAAGTGAGGGGCTTCGGTGTCTAGAGAGGACCTTGCTGTTAAGGAAATAACCCTAGAAATTATGGAGCCCACTATTTATTAATCCATTTCTATTTACTACTTATTACTATTTATTTAATTTTATTAATTTACTATATTTTTGTTTGTGTACCAATAAAATTTGAGATTCCTTTAATTTTTTAGGTGCATGGTCTAGTCTATTGGCTGCATGTACAAAATCAATTCAAGGGTGTGTATCCTTAACTATCAGGCTAACCTTTACAGGCTTAGCTAGCAATCGATAATTAATTTTTAATGAATTCAATTTTTATTTAAAATAAGGAAAAAGACATTGGTGAATAAATAGTTTCCTTCCTATTATAATTGTTAGACCTTACCAAAGGGCTAATTTAGAAAAAGACTATAACTTATAGGTCTAACAATTAAAGAAAAAAGTTTATTTAGACCTTCCTATTATTGGTCAACTTGTGATTAAGTAGATCAATTTAAATTAATTATTTTTATTAAAATGATAATGTTTTGTTTTTTCTTCTGATATTAATTTGGCTAATTTTTATCAAATCAATATTTTATGTTCAATCTAGCATACAGGTTTAACAAATATGCTTCGCACTTGCAGCTGTGGTTTGCTGCGGGCATTTGATAATTGGGAGAGGCTTTAGTTTCGTACCTGTTGATCTGCTTCATATATACTTGGACGGTTGGACCTCTTATTTTATTTTATATTGGTTGGATCACACAAAATTAACATATTTATTATTTATTTAAGATAAATGATATGGCTTTAATATATTAGCGTACACTTAATATGATTAAATTTAATTTTAATTAATTAACATCTCACCGTAATAAATTTACCATTTGCAACCAAAAAACAGTCGACACCTTATTAATATAATCAATATAATAGAAAATTATAGTGATTTAAAACAATTCATTAAAATGTTTGTAAATGTTTTCATTTTGTGACCTCGGTTCTTGTGTTATCTTTTATGTATTGTTACTGTCGTACATGGACACGTTATATGAGGGTCATTTGGAGTCGTTATCTAGTTGTTTAGTTCAAGGTCATTAAAAAACCTAGATATACTAGTTCTATTAGAGATTTGAGAGTAAAGGACTAGTTATGGTTAAAAAAGGTATTAACATTCCTAACACACTCTACCCAGATAAGTTACTCAAATTTAAGAGTAAGTTACTCTACCCAGGTATTAACATTTTTTCAAGGATGAGGGTTGAATTGAAAGACATAGGACTGAAGTGAAAAACTCAACTAAAATAATTTGTGGCTTTGCAATTTGATTGCAAAGTTCATTTTAGTCCCTATAATTTTTTATCATTGTATTTTGATACCAAACTTTATTTTCCTCTGTTTTTAGTTTTTTTGTAGGAGAGAGAGGATCACCATATTTCGTTTTAGAGAGAGAAAGTTGTTGTTGGGGATTTCGGCCACCAATTTTCTAAGTGGTTTCGGTTAAAATGGGCTGAAAACAGGTTGTGGGTTACAACTAGGTTTTTTACCAAATTAGTCAAAGTTTTTTTTTTTTTTAAAAAAAAAATTCAACAAGAGAAAAGACTTGTAAAAAAATAGAATTACTGAAAGAAACTCAACAAAAAATCAGACTCAAAGGAATTAAAAATAATTTTCTATGATAACCATCTCTGTATCACACATTCAGGTAAATATGATTGACAATTATAAAGCCCTGCAAACAATTAAATTATGCTTCAAAAGCAACAAGACAAGGTATAAAGTATACCAACAAAAATATTTTACTAACTGACACTTGTGAGTTAAAGCAGTAATTCCCATTAAAAATGCATTTTGATGACATAATTAAGATAATATATAGACAGTGACAAAATAAAATAATAATAAAAAATGTGTAAATGAAACGAAAGAAAGGTTCAGATAATCACTTGGACGTGTAAAATTACTCAATTGGCAAAAAGAAACGAATGAAAGGTTCGGGTAATCACTTTTAGACTTCTCCACGGATGATACTAGCTCGCTTCCACCAACAAATATAATTAACCTAAGCTATGATAGGTCAAAGTTCTTTTTAGTTTTCTTCTTATTTTTTTTTTTTTAAAAAAACAGATCAACAAGAGAAAAGACTTGCAAAAAAGTAGAATTACGACACTAAAAAAAGAATCAAACTGAAGCAATTAAAAATAATAGAATATGATGACCATCTCTTATCACACATTCAGGTAATATGATTGACCTATAACAATATTAAAAAAACAAAAATAAAACGCTAATAGATGGTCGCCACGTGTTCAACTTTATCTACCTTAAGGAAAGGATAGAGTGGGAGAGAGAGAGGTTAAAAGGCTTATAAAAAGAAAAGACCAGGAAAGACAGAAATAAAAGAAAGGTTGAGATAAGAGAGGGACGTGGAAATAGAAGGAGAGGCTGAGGGAGGCAAAACGGAAGAAGACATTGAAAGATCGGAGGAGAGTAGGGAAAACAATATGAATATGTGATGCTCGTTTATCTATTTGATTGGGATTTTTTTGTGTCTCTTTTATTTGGAATTTCTTTGGACACTTTAATAATATAATAACAAAGAAAATTAAAATATTGGTGACATTATTGTTCATTCAAACATAAATTTACTCTGGACTACAGTAGTATTTTTTTTTTCATACTCTTCCAAATAATGCAGGAAATGAGGACCTGAAATGACAGCAGCGAATAAGGAGAGAAATAACTTCATTTTTTTTCTTTTTTAAGTTTATTTTTTGGGTAGAGAAGAGAGAGAGAGGGTTGCTAGATTTTATTTTAAAGAGAAAAAGTTGGTGTTAAGAAAGATTTTTGGCTACCAAAATTGTTGATTTTTGTGTGAGCTAGTTCAATTTAATGAAATGAGTTAAGATTATGTGTGTTTTTTTTACTTTCTAAACACCTAAAAAAAAAGATATGAACTCTGGAAGATTTTTGGTTTTCAGGTTGATTTTGGGTTGTGGGGTGGTTTTTTTTATGTTTTTAGAGGCCATGTTTTGGTTTAATGATGTTTTTAGAGTGTTTCATAGGTATTTTGGGTAAACCAAATGGTTTGAAAATAAATTTTTGGTTAAAAAGTCAAGCTTCGTTTTTCAGTCACATTAGTGGCCAAAATCTAGGGACGCATAGATGACGCGTTGTCTATAAAGACACACACACATGTCGATTTTTTTTAAAAGCATTATGGGAGAACAAGTGTCCTCCACCCCATTAACTTAACAAAAAAAAAAAATTAAAGGTTTGTGTGCATGAGCCTGACCTTGCAAGTCCACGAACGAGCCTTTGAAGGGTGGGCCACGCACTAGACCTGGCTCTACAGGCCTAGCAATGTCTGTCCTCATTTATTTTTATTATTATTATTAATACTTGTTTTTTATATTTATATTTGAAAATAATTTTAAAAATAATGTTTTCATTAATACCCCTTTTTCTATTATTTTCTTTTGCCTTATTTAGCCTTTCTTCAATTATTTTTAATTCTATTAGGTGTGTTTAGTTTTTTAAGAGGTTAATATGATTCATTTATAATTTTTTTATATATTTCAAATAAATTAAGTATTTATTCTTTTATAATATTTTGAATATGTGTAGCCTTGCATTATATTTTTTTTCCTTTTATGTTATTCAATAAATTTTATGTGTTTATTGATTTCTATTATAGATTGATTTTAGTAAACAAATTCACTAAATATAACAAGGTAAATGAACCATTTTACAATATTAAATATCTTGATTTATATTTGTCTCTTAATTTTTCCATTTGCGTTTTTAATTATTGGTAATGACTTTGTTTTTTCATTTACTTGCACAATGGTTCGTGCTTTGTTTAATTCGATGCTTGCATATGTTTTTTTATTTACATTTAGGATTTTTTTAATGTAAAAAAACATGTTGATAAATTCTTATTCTTATGATTTCAGTTTGATTTTTATTATTATGACTTCTCTTTTTGTCCCTTAACCCTTTTATATAAAAAAAAAATGTTCATAATTTCACCCTTCAATTCAAGGTGATGTAGAATTGTTTTATTATTATTATTATTATTATTTTGGTCCTCATTGATTGCTTCTTTTATATATATATATATATATATATATATATATATATATATATTCCCGTTTGCTATTGTTGCCTCTTTTTTTTTTTTCCATATGATTCAAATAAAACTAGCTTATTTAGTTGGTCAGGACTATAACCAAGTTATTTAATGTCTTTTAAAAAAAACACTTCCAATATAACAGTGGTGTTTGTGTTAAAGGATTTACTAATAGTGAGTTTGAAGTTAACTATTATGGTAAATTAAAAGAGATCGTTGAACTGCAATATCATAACAAGCATAACAGAGTGTTTTTATTCGAATGCTATTGGTATGACACCACTAACATAGGAATCAAAGTAGATCCCCACTATGGTTTGGTAGAAATTAATTCAAAAGCTAGACTCCGCAATGTTTGTTTTCGCCAAACAATGCCAGCAAATTTATTACACATACACCCCTTCCTTTAAAATTGATCGTTCAAGAGTTGATTGGTTATCTGTTTTAAACACGAAACGCATGGGCCATGTAGAGGTTGTTTATGATGAGAACAAAGACACAAGTATGTGAGATGATTTCTTTCAAGTTAGTGAGTTGGTTGAATCATATCGAGTTACTACATCTATTGACTTAAAAGAAAATTCAAATTTTTGCATCTTTAATAATAGTCTTGTTGATGTTGACGCTGAGGAGTTGAATGTTATTTTGAGCTCTAACGGACAAGCACAAATCGATGAAGATGATGATACCAATGCTATCAACGTTGAAGATTGTTGTTATTGTGTTGGGTGTGCAATTTCAATTTAAGTATTTGCAAGGAGGATAAATATGAAAATAGAAACAACCCGTCATTCACTATGCACATCACTAATGGAAACACCGATAGTTTTTGGTCCGTTGGTGTTTTCCAAAGGCGATGAGAACTGTTCACACATTATTGATGGAAACATTGATGGTTTCTGGTCCATCAGTGTTTTCCAAAGTTGATGAGAATTGTTCACCTCCCATGTCGGTGATGTCAATTAAAGTTCTCTGAATCAATTACACTTTACTAATGGAATTATCGACGGATTATGAATTTCAAAGCACGTGTAATTAATGCATCTCTAATTGTATGTACTATTTTACATTAACGAGGGAATTATCGACGGGTTGTGAAAATTCTGGAGGATTTTTTGGAAATTTTAGAGTGAAATTAAAAATTGTGTGAATTTAACACGGAAATCACCAACGAATTAATTAAAAATGATATTATTTAATATTACGTCAGTGAGTCCGTTAGTGAGTCCATCGATGAGTCCGCAATATAAATTCCAGCGAGAGCCCCTTCAATTCTTTTTTTTTTCTCTCTCCTTCGTCTTCAACGTTTAAAAGGTATGTATTATGATTCAATTTACATAATGATTTTCTATATTTTTTATTTTTCTTCATTTTATTAACAATATATATATATATATATATATTGTATGTTGATAAAGTCTAAAAATAAACACATTATTAAGGTAAGCATTTGTCATTCCTAAAGTCTATATTTTTAAAAAAATGTGTTGCCTATTTTATTGTTTTAATTGCAGTAATGATGGATTGTTTTATTGAATTTTAATTGTTATTGTTGAATTTGCTATATAAATGTTAATTGAATATATATGATTAAATTTAATTTTTTTTATCTCAATTTTATTGTATATATTGCACAATAGAGTGTTTGATTGTTTTGTTGAATTTTAATTGTTATTGTTCAATTTATATAAATGTTAGTTGAATATATAGAAATAATTTGTTTTCTATATTTTACTGTTGAATTTGTATATATGTTAATAAGCTTATATGTAGGATTTGTTTTCTTTATTATATTATTAGAAATATTATATTATCACATTGAAAATGAGATGAAATTGAATAATCCAAAATTTTTAGTAGAAATAAAATAAAATCAATTGGTTTGTGGCATCTATCTTGTCAATATTTGTTGGTTTGAACAATTTGGGTAGTCTCCAGTATAGGGGAGATGTTGCCGGCTTTTTTTTTAAAAAAAAAAACACAAATTTGATTATGTAATTATTTATCAAATTTGTGTAGATGCGTCGAACAAAATCAACTACACGTCATGAGCACATGGTTGTAGTTAGTTATTCTAACAGCGATGATGACCTGTCATTAGGTGCCGACTAAGAAGAGGCACCTTCGGTGACTCACGACGCTGCCTCTTTCAGCACGATTCCACAATGTAGAGTCAGTGTCCCTTCATAATGGGATCAATTCTCTCGCAAGTATGAGGCACATTGGAAAGATGACCTTTCAATGTAAGTTTGTTTTGATTTCAGTTTTTTTCTTCTTTTAATGCAATTTGTGGACAACTAATTAATATTTTATTAATTTTATTGATTTTCAGGTTCACAAACATTGAGGCCACTCGAGTAATAACATCATATTGATTATTCACAAGATTAATAAATTGAAACCATATATTGATTCATGGTTTACAAGATTTGAGGTTAGTGTTTGTAATAAATTTTAACTATTTTTATGTTATATTGTAATTATTGATTTATTTTTCATAAATTATTTATATACAGAACAAATTTGAGTGGGATAGCGCGAATGATAATGTTATGAGGAGGGTATAGGAGAATCACGCAGCAACTAGATAACATCGAAAATGATATTTTTTTAAAATATAATTTGTCATTAACTTATAGAAAATTCGTTAATGGATGTAGGTTGCGTCACTTTTGGTGTGAAGCACAGAAAAAAGCAAAAACAAATATGCCAAAGATAATGCTCTACCAGGCTGGAATGACATGGTGGTTTAGAAGGATTCTAGGCTGCCTAACATCTCAGAGGATATATGGGCATAATATATCCAACACATGACGTTTGAGTGTTTCACACGTCGTTCACAGTTCGGTGTTGAGAACTGGAACCGGAACTGGCATATTCACGGTTTGGTTACCACGCACACCGGCGACTCTGTTCCGTTCGTTGCACATGGAAGTGGATGGTAAGATTAATTTTAATGACATCTAGAATTAATTAATTTGTTGTTATTTATAATTATATTTAACTTGCAACATTTTTTTTCTTATAGGTTACATCTCTTGGACGTAAGTCGAACCCAATGGAGCTTTTTGTCGAAATGCACATGCAGAGTGAAGACCGCTAAAAGGAGGTGCAATAGTTTGTCGACAACTGCGCTCAATACTTCGTGGTATGTTCGTTCAACCATTTTCTTTGTAGGTTATTATTTTCTTGAATTGAATTTGATGATTTCTTTTTTAATTTTTAGGAGATGTATAATAGCCAATTGAGGGAGAGATACGAGATTTGTGGATGGAGTTAGGATCGTCTGATGGACCCAATAGAAATCGAGTGTACGACCTCTCCAACACTATGGCCGAGAACTTGTGGGCGACCAATAATATCTCAACCGTTGGGAGCTCTCAATCATTATCAAGCACCCAATCTTAGAAGTTCGTGGCCTTGCAACAATACGAGCAACTATCAGTGGATTATGAACAACTCTGCCAAATGGTCATGGACATGAGATTACATATGGGTGGTAAGTGTGCACTTTTTTTTTGGACGTATGATCCCGGGAACGCCAACCTCCTCCTTCTCTAGCGCCGCCACTATTCTAGTTTAATTTTTATTTGTACAAATAAAATTGTAATGAATATTTGGATTTTATATTATTCAATTTTATTCAATTTTATTTGTTTAATTATTTTATTTTTTATTATTATTCTATACAATTTTATTTTTTAAAATATTTTGTAATTATCACGGACGAATTTACAAACAAAATCCATCCATCTGTATTTTACAGAGGCGATGAAATAAATTTATTGCATACGCCACAATCACTGAAATTTATAAGTTTTAAGAATAGTTATGTTATGTTTTAAATTCTCTCATTAAATGTTAGTGCCCCTTTTCCCTTTTATTTTATAATATGACTTGTGAGTCATATATATATATATATATATATATATATATATATATATATATATATATATTGTTTGAATGGATTGTATGAGGTGTTGAGATACCATGTTGTAATGGATTGAATAGGTAAATTGGAAGCGGTCAATAACTTGGGACATTCTATATACAAAGAAAACTCTGCCAAATTTTTGATGGAATTCTTTAAGAAAAATAAAAATTACCCTCACATTAAAAGCATATGTCAGGATCATTTAATATTTATAGATTAGAATAGTCGGGACCGTTATAAGTGTCAAATTCCAAATTAGTCCTCAATTTTTTATTTGTTCAATCAAATCCTTCATTGCAATTTTTATTTTAAGATTCCATTCAATTGCATCCCTACCAAATTCAAATGTCAACCTTGAAGTTGGTCACCTTTTTTCACTTTAGTCCTTGGTTTTGAACTTGTACATTTTGACCCTCAATTGAACAATAAAATTTCAATTTCTTCAATTTCACCCCTTATTAAGTCAATTGGGTTCCTGAAGTTTGGCGCCTTTAGAAAAATGGTTTTTGACTGTGAATTTCTTCAATTTAACCCTTAATGGACCCCAAAATTTTGATTTTCTTGCAATTTTGCCCTGATTTCAACCAATTGACTTGGTAAAAAATAAATTTGGTCTCTGAAAATTTCAATCTTCTCAATTAAGTCCAAATTGGGCTCTTAAACATAATTTTACACCAATTAAGCCCCTAATAAAATTAATTTGATCCATTTTAAGTCCTGGCACTTGATTAAATCCTTTAATTGGACTTAAATTAATTCTTAAACATAATTAAACTTTAATTTGGCCCATGATTAAATCAGATGGGCCTATTAAAAATTTAATTATGTCACTAGACTTAATTTCTATGCAGATTCGTCCAATAATCATTTAATTTGACCTAGAATTTGCATTGTTTCTTTAGTCTTGGATATAATGGGGTACAATTAGGCTTCGAATTTCATTCTAAATTGCAACTTGATTTTTTCATATGTTTGAGATCCTCCTCGGCCTACTTTATCCGTGTCGCCAATCTTCATTTTATTTTTTATTTTTATTTTGGAAGAAAAAGAAGTGAATTTGGGGAATAACCTAAAATGGGTTATAACAAATTAAATAATTTAGTTAAATATCGAACCAAATAGAACAAATATATGAGACCTTTTGAATCATCATGCTCAAGATGTTTTGAATATTTTTCTTGGCATTGAGAAATTAAAGGGGAAAAAACAACAAATAATCTATCAGACCATACCGCAGCTCTGATACAAGATGGTGTTATAACTGATGGCCTTATATGAGGTGATGTTATAAAAATATGGTTATGGATGTGATGAAAATGAATTAAGATTATGCTAGTAAACATCCAATCATAAATTAAGAATCTAATCCCATCCATTGAAATTTCCACGAGGCAGTGTGTATCACGAAATTGGAGGGTTTTTCACAAAATATTAAAGAACAAAGGGGGAATATATTTAAAGACTATGATTTTAGCCTTTGGATCTATTTGAATATCCTTAGAACATTACAATGTGTGATGTCTTAGTGATTTTTATAAATAAAAATTTATTAAAATAATTTTATTTTTTAATGTGTTATGCTTTTTGTGTCAATTTGAGGTTTTGTTTCTATTACATATGGCCTTAAAAAAAAAGAGGCATAATGGTTTTGAAATAAGCCTAGCAATGCAGTTTGAGATCTGTAATTAGCTAGCAAAAAGTGGGTCATTTAATCATCTACAATATAAATGTAACAGTATCAAAGATTTACTCTCTGATTATAGGTTACTAGATAGACAAGGATTATGCGCCTAAAGCTAACTTGTATTACATATGCCCTTAAAAAAAAAACAGAGGCATAAGCTTAAGCTATTCAGTAAGGTCCCAGATATGATTTATATTACTCTCTAACACCCTCCTCAAGTGAAAGCTCTTTGGGCTTAAAACTTGCACAAGCCCACATTATCTTGTGATTGATTTTTTTATCAAATAAATAGGGATGGTGAGATTCGAACTCGTGATCGCTTGGTCATCAATTGAGATGGTTCTTTGACATAAGTCCCGTGACACAGTATCCTCTAAAAAGCCAAGGTTATGGTATTTCTATGTTTTCTAAAGAAATTAATATTTAATTTAATTTATATTCTTAATATTAATAATTTTAATTCGAACAACAAGATAACATAACACCAAATAATTTATTGATTTTACTTATAACACAACATAATTATTTATTATTAAATAATTTGATATGGTCAATCTCATAACAAAACACAAAGCAAACTTTTATCCAGCATTAAATTTTACTACTTAGAATTTATTAATTTGTATTATACATGTATGTCGTATATTATCTTTGAAGGCTTGTATGACCTCTATATTAGATTTCTTTTTTTTTTTGTTTGATAAAAACATTTCTTTCAATCAATTAATTAAAATAATATTTAAGTGATTTTTAATTATTTCATTGTTTTCAAGAAACATAAGCCTTTTATTATGATATTATTGATTAATTTATAAATAATTATGTATTAGCATAGTAGATAAAAAATTTAAAATGATTTGCTTATTAATATTGAAAAAAAGAGAGAACTGGATGAAACTAAAAAAGAAAACGAAGAGAACCCCAAGGGAGGACGAGAAAATCACCCAAGTACTCCCTCAAAATTCTTCCAAATTTGGGAGGCAAGAGTAACCCTTTACCATTCAAACTTGTTATATGAGGTGTTAGGTTGTATGAGAAGAAAGCCCCAAATTAAGTGATTTAGGATTTTTGAATTAAATTAGGGTAAATGAAAAATCAATGCAAATACATACTCTCGAGCATAAATAGTCTAGGAACAAAACATTTTTTTTTTTTAACTAGGATTGATGAATGTGGGAGTTGTTAGGAAACCCCCACCATTCAGCCAAAAGAAAACAAATATGAGGGGAGGGGGGGTCTTCAATGGTATTATACTAATATAATGATGTTCTATGTTCAATGATAAGGATTGACGAAATGTGCAGAAAGTTAAATTATTTTTAACTTCTTTTCATATCTCTTGATTTGCACTTATGTGCTTTATGTTGGTGATTTAAGTTGTGTGAATCATGTTATCATGAAAATCAAAAAAGAAGAAGAAGAAGAAGAAGAAGAAAAAGAAGAAAGATTTGATGTCTTGATAAGGAAGGAACTTTAATTGCTAGTTCCTAATAGAGTTTATACATAATGGAATCCTATGATGTTAAAAAGATGCATAGGAAATGTTTGATTAATGTCTCAATCCATGAATTCAAGCTTAGGTAGTTTGGTAATGGAAATCCCTACACACATTTGACATAGAAGATAATAGAAATTGTTGTAATGTTTTATATAAAAGTAGTAGAGGAATGAATTAGCTAACATTTAGCACTAGTCTTTTCTCAATTGGAGTTATACAGAACTCTATCTATGAGCAACATACCATTAAAAGGTCAAACTATTTGTAACATGATATTTTGGTTATCAAAATTAAAATCATCGTTAGACATAGAAAATGATAGAAATTGTTGCAACATTTTATATAAAAGTTGTAGATGAATGAGTTAGCTAAGATTTGGCATTGATATTGCCTCAATTGGAGTTATATAACTCTATTTATGGACAAAGTATCATTAAGAGGTCAAACTGTTCATAACAGGACAATTTGGCTATCAGAATTAAAACTATCGTTAGACATAGAAGATGATAGAAATTATAGTAATGTTTTATATAAATGTTGTAGAGGAAATGATTTAGATAACATTTGCCACTATTCTTGCCTTAATTGGAGTTATAGAACTTTATATATGGGCAAAATACCATTAAGAGGTCAAGCTGTTTGTAAGAGGACAATTTGGTTATCAAAATTAAAACTATTATTAGACATAGAAGTTGATAATTGCTGTAACTTTTTATATAAAAGTTGTAGAGAATTGAGTTAGATGAAAGTTGGCACTAGTCTTGTCTCAATTGGAGTTATATAACTTTAGATATGGATAAAATACCATTAAGAGGTCAAATTGTTCGTAATAGGACAGTTTGGTTATCAGAATTAATACCATTGTTAGACATAAAAGATGATAGAAATTGTTGTAATGTCTTATATAAACATTGTAGAGGAATGATTAGCTAACATTTTGCACTGGTCTTGCTTCAATTGGAGTTATAAAACTCTATATATTGGCAAAGTATCGTTAAGAGGTCAAGTTGTTCGTAACATGACAATTTGGTTATCACAATTAATACCATCGTCATACATTGATGATGGTAGAAATTGTTGTAATGTTTTGTATAAACGTTGCAGAGGAATAAGTTAGCTAACATTTAGCATTAGCCTTGCCTCAATTGAAGCTATAAAACTCTATATATGAGCAAAATACCATTGAGTAAACAAGTTGTTTGTAATAAGACATATTTCATTTCCTAACTTCTAACTAATTTTAAAATAGATGAATAACAGAACTTTGGGCAACCTTATATATGAAAGTAAGTTAAATTTCACTAAAATTTGGCCCCACTTTAATTGAAGCTCTAGAATTCCATTTAGAGACTAAAAACACCCTAGGCCATTTACTCTAATTTTTATAAGAAAGTTAACACTCTAGGCTATAACTTTTATGAAGAAACCCTCCCCAAATTTTACCATTTTCAGGCCCAAATTCTCTTAGGAATCTAGGAAATGAATCTACCTAGTTTTTCATCAATGGATTAAATGGATCTCCAATTATCATCATCCCTTTTTTCTTTCTCAAGATAGTTAATCCTACCGTCGTAAGCATGATAACCCTCCTAAATATGACCTCCTAAGGACATTTACTCTAATTTTTGTCTTTCTTCTTCTTCTCTCTCTCTATTTTTTTCTTAGGATGGTTTAAAACCACTTTAAGAATACATACATATTTCCTACATTTCACAACTATCCTAAAAAACATGTCATAGGCAATACATGCAACTTATAACTCATTTTCATCCCTCATGACCTGCAAAACCGATATAAGCAACTCTCATAACATCAAGTTATCTTGTTTTTCTTTGTTAGTAGCTTTCATCTACTCCTAAATCACTTGAAAATTTCATACGAAATCTCAAAACTCCTCCTCTCCTACCAATTCTCACCTTGGTTGAATTTGACCAAAAAAGCTATAACTTCTTAATTTTACCTCTAGCAACAATTTTTGTGTTCTTCTTTTCTATATTCTATTTTTTTCAAATGTTTCTTTTAAAAAACATTATTTTCTAATTTTTTAAGTTTTTCTTTAAAAAATAATTATTATTTTTTTATCAAAATTTAAGCAATTCTTTCATATTTGAATTCATATATTTATAAGATTTTAATTTTTGTAATTGATTTTAAAATCTCATTCCAAATTTATAGTGGAAAGATTAAACTGAATTATTATAAAAATCAATAGCAGGTCTTGCTTGGTGGAACTAATAGTGCCTTTTTTTGGTGCAGCATATTCATGTGATTTTATTTAATTGCTTTGGTTAGTTTATATATTTATTTTGCTGGTTGCAATATTAATTTATTTCAATCCAATTTTATTATCCGAGACTAAATTTATTGAGTCTTAAATAAGAAATTATATGATGTTGAATTTATAATCATAATATTTACCACATAAAAAATATAAGAATAATAGATAAATATGAAAGAGGGAATTTTTTAAAATAATATTATCATTTTTTATAGAATTTGCTTTTTTTATATATCTATTCTCTTCTATAAAATAGATATAATAACTTGAACTTTTACTAGGAAGAAATGCAAATCTGGAATATAAAAAAATTAATTATTATTATTATTATTATTATTATTATGGGCCTGTTGATAAACTAGCACGAAATCCAGAAATGGATAATGCTCGTAAGCCCAACACAAAGCAATACCCAATGGAGCCCAGCTAAAGAAGTAGAAAGGGCCGAAGGGAATCTTTTTATAAGGAAGCTGCTACATTTTCAAACAAGAAGTAGAACCCTTCGGTTATAGTCGTCCAGAAACAGAATAACAACAATGGACGAAGTTCAAGAAAGAGAGAAAAAAGAAGAATTCGATGCATCAGAGATTGAATACGTTAGCTATGGTGGTGAGCATCACCTACCATTAATCATGAATCTTGTCGATCAAGAACTTAGTGAGCCTTACTCCATATTTACCTACCGTTACTTTGTTTATCTTTGGCCACAACTTTCTTTCTTGGTAAGTGTGATTCTTTTCTTCTTTTATGTTGTTGGGGTTTATTTTTTTGGTGTTGTAACTGTGTTTTTGTTGGTGGGTTTTCAATTTCAGGCGTTTCACAAAGGCAAATGTGTAGGGACTGTTGTTTGTAAGATGGGGGATCATCGGAATTCAACTTTTAGAGGTTACATTGCTATGTTAGTTGTCATCAAACCTTATCGAGGAAGAGGCATTGGTAATGGCTTTTTTTTTTTTTTTTTTCATATTGGGATTTTGTGCACAGTTTTAGGTTGTGTTGGATTATATATGTGAATCTTGGATTGGTTTTTAATGTACTATAGATCTATTGGAAACAAGAAAGGAAAGGGGGTGAGGGTTTCCAAGAAATTGGACATGCATTGATAACATTAATGGTAGAAATATGGATGTTTGGAATGATTATGTGTATAATAAACTGGCTGCATTTGATTTAAACTCAAGGTCCATTCTTTGTTTTCCTACACTTGGGATGGCATTTACAAAGGTACGTTGTAATTTCCAGTGAAATTCTCTCCATACTGCAGCTACTGAACTTGTTACCAGATCTATTCAAGTGATGATGGAATCGGGATGTGAAGAGGTTTGTCGAGTTTTAGTTGTTGTACCTTTTGGTTTGTACTCATCTAAATGTAGCATTATTCATACAACTATATATCAAAGGAAGTATGGATTTTTTATCCTCAAGCTTTATTTGTACTTTCCATGGTGCCAAATGACCATATAGGAGAGTAGAAATAACTACATATCCTAAGCATTACCACCAAAGGTTGGAGCTCTGTTTGGGGCTTGAAACAGCATGGGAAACAAAGGAGAATTATGAAACTGCTTAAGTGGTTACCTTCACTGCCAATCATAGGAGAGTAGAAATAGTTTTCTACTTTTCCTTTCTACTCCATTGTGCCCTTTGATCTCAAACCAAAGGGAAAAATAAGCTTTCCTCTCGAGTTTGACTGGCAACTTGGCATATGTGTAAATGGTGATGCTGTATCTTTTATTCACACCTCCAAAAACTTTTCTTCTGAAATTTCTTGGTGTTTGTGCATTACTCTGTAGTAACACCATGTCTCTTAGACACTTCATGCTTCATGTGTTTTTTCAATTCCATCTCTCCTCTTAGTTACCTCATGCTGCAGGTGTTATTTCAATTCCATCTCTCCTCTTAGTGAGCCAGTCCTTTGGAGTTATCCCTGCACATGGATAGTAGTCCATGCAAACAATGAATTATGTTGTTAATGTGCCGCCAGGTTATGCTCCCTGCTAGAAGTCCAAAATATTACATTTCATGTGTGATGATTTTGACTTGCATTGACTGATTGCACCTACGTGACCAATTTAGGACTTGTAGCTGATATATTGATATGGTTAAATTGAACTGTCCCAGAAATTTTCATTTCATTATCTCGAGGTTGAAATTGTGAGAAAAAAAAAATTAAAAGAATGATTCCATGGAAAAAAAAAAAACGAGATCAATGGAAATTTACTGCTGAGAAAGGAATATGGTTTCATTCAATGTAAACGCAACTCCATGCTTTGCTGCAGTATCATAGTTCTGAACGAACTTAAATATTGTCCCAAGAAGCCAATAATTTGTGAGGCCTTGGCTTTGCTGATATTCCTTGTGTTTTTGAATGATGCGTTAATTCTATTTCTAGTTATTTCACCTTAATGCATGAATTTGCCCTCATTTCTCACGTCAGGCAAAGAACATAGAATGAGAAGGTGGGAGAGAATATAGAATGCGAATAAACTGCTATGACTTTAATGTAGGATATCAGAACAGCTCAAATGAACTGCATGATTATTTGACTGTTTTCCCACCTTAACTGGTGATAAGTGGTCCACTCTGGAACACAAGCATGCCACATTAAAGAATATGGTCCATTAAATAACTTACTACATTTCCCCCTATTTGCTTATGTTTAGCATATCCCAACTTTATATTTTTGTATTAAAGTATATCACTTTCTTTACTATAGGGAAGATGAAATGCTAGTTGTTGATCTTTTATTGTGTTGTGTTTTTCTCTTTCCTCTTCAAAGGTAACATTGGAAGCAGAAGTTACAAATAAAGGAGCACTTGCATTATATGGCCGCCTTGGTTTTATTAGAGCAAAACGACTCTTTCACTATTACTTGAATGGAGTTGATGCCTTTCGTCTGAAGCTGCTATTCCCCCAACCAGAGTTACACCCCTCTTTGCCTATGATGGCTGATAGAGATGATACACAGGAGCATGATGATTGCTAGCCAATGGATGATTTCTGAGCTCCGAGCTCCACAGAGGCTTGGAACAAGTGGGCTTTCTACCATTCATTACACAGTCTGCGAACTACAAGGATGATTTGATATTTGATCTTTAGCGAGGCAGCACAGCCTCGTAACCTACACAGGGATTCGCACAAACGAGGGTTCTTGGTCATGTCATCTTTGTTCACTGAAGTCGATGTATCAACATACGAGGCCGAAGAGCTCATACTGTAAATACTTACACATTATAGATGTGGCAGCTATGAGTAAAACAGCCAATCTCTCTCTGTTCACTCCCAAAATATTTGATTGAGGCAAAGATCAAGTCTAATAAACTAAAAATGCTTCAGCAATGGTTTGGTACAACGGGTATGATGGTGACTTGAGACAATAGTGGGTTACTTACCATAACAGCCAATGAAACACAGTCAAACCAAGAAAATCCCAAATGTTAAAATAATGTCCATGCGTCTCTCTAATGGCTGAAGGATATATAACATTTGATTTGCGTTGTATGGTAGGTAGGTTGCTCAATTGAGTCAGCTGCATGCCTATTCTGGTCAAAAGGCTTAAGAAAGTAGCAATACTATTTTAAAAGTGTTTTGTAGCTACGACTTCTTGGAGGTCGCGGCACCAATCAAAACATTTTTAAAACCATATTCTATTGTGGAGTTGTCGTTTTAATTTACGATCACCCGCATGGTTAATGTGTGTTGAAGAAATGTTAATATTCTCCCAAGTTTATGAGCTTTTTATCATTTTAATAACCAGAATTATTTTGATAATTAAGCAACCAAGCATTTGGGATATGATGATATGATCTACATGAACATTGCATCTCTTCAGTTAAGTTGATCTAATTGGCATATTAGACCTCATACATGTAATAGAAATGCATCAACATATGAGACCTCATACATGTAACATATTGTGAAAAGTTAAAATTAAAATTACGCTAGCGTTTTTCATTAGTGATATTTTACTGTAGCTAATTTAATGTTCACCCTCACATTTTATTGTGGATTTCAGTAATGATATTTTTTAAAATTTTAATTTAATCCTCATACTTTTAGTTTTTACAATTGAGCCCTTTTCAGCCCAAATTGAATGTCAATTGCATTATTTATTTATTTTGGGGGGAGGGGGGTTGTTGAGGGTTTAATTAAGAGAAAGAGCTTAAGTGAAAAACAAGGGTAGCATAAGTGGGCTTTGCAATTTGTTTGAAATGTCCATTTAGTCCCTTATCTTTTTAAACTATCAGGTAATTGATCTCTATAATTTTTTAAACATTACATTTTGATACCATACTTTATTTTTCTCTTTTTTAGTCCTTTTTTTAGTGGATTAGAGAGAGAATCATCAAATTTTGATATAGAGAGAAAGTCGTCATTGATGACAATTACAGCCACTAAAATGATTAATTTTTATGTCAAATGGTTCCATATGATGAGGGAGTTAAGTTTAAGTTTTTTCTTACCTTGAAAACACCTAAATAAACAGAACTAAGCTTTGAAAGATTTTTTTTTTGTCGGATTGATTATGAGTTTTAAGGCATTTTGTTTTGTATTTGTTTTTTTTTATTAGTTTTTAGAGGTCATAAATTGGTTAAACAAGGCTCTAAGGGTGTTTCCTCGGTATTTTGAGTCAAAATGGGTTGAAAAAATAAAAAAGTTGTTTTTCCAATCACCATAATAGCTAAATTCTGAGCAATTATAGACAACGTGTTGTTTGCCAAGACAGACAACACATGCCTAGTAACACATGGTCTCATTGTTTTTGCAAATAATGGGGCGAACAACCCCATTAACTTAGGAAAAAAATAAAAGCTCATGTGCGGACCTTTTCTTTATGAGCTAGGCATGAGATATGGTTTACTAGGCTCACAACCCCTGATCTTATTTTTTTTTAATTATTACTTTTTATATGTATTTTTGAAAATATTTTTTTACATTTTTTTTATTGATACTTTTTTGTGATTTTTTGACTTATTTAGCTTTTTTGAAATAATGATTATTTTTTTAATTATATTATATTTATATGATATTTAAGATGAATTAAATCTTTATTAATAATAAATATATATTTATATAAATATAATAATACCATATATAACTATCCGATAGATAATATATATCATATTAAACTAACGTTATTGATGATGTGAGAACTCAATCCCATTCCATTTCAGCTCAAAGGTGCAAGAAAGTTATTCGCTTAGGCTGTGGCATGTGTATATTGAATTCTTTGTTTCGAACAGATCCATTATCCAGCTTGACAAACTGAGAGATGATTAATAAACAAGAGAAAAGGACTAATCAATGCTTTAATTTTCAATTTCGAACAACATATTACATACATTGCAAAAGTCATGATTTTTATCGAGAGAATTTTGATCTTTCTGAGAATTTCCCGTTTAACTTCGTGAACACATATCTGATATTAATTATAAAAAAATAAAAAATTATAAGATTTAAACTTATAATTATTTTATCATCAAGAATTTAATATCATATCAAAGAATTATTTTACTTTAAAAATTTAAACTATCTTGTAATATAATTTATATTATATTTTAATACTAATAAATAAATAAATATGGTCGTGGCCACACTCTTGAAACTAGTGAAAATTATTTTTATAGATGATCAAACGTGGGAGATTTTTTCCTAGAAAAACAAGATAGGTTATTGTCAATCAAAAGATTAGCGTGACTTTACACAGCTAGCATACTTGTTGACTAATTAATATTGAATTCAAGGCTTTGATTTAGCAAAAATCAAGTTGGTGAGGCCTGTGATGCAAATCTTTCCAATCTCGACCAAGCCTAATAAACCAAAAACTATATATGTTTTTTTATAAAAGAAAATAAAAAATAAACCTAACCATCTATACTTTTCCTTCTAAATATTCAACTTTATTAAACATTTTCATGATAATCACTTGAAACAAGAGAGGATTAACCACACGAGCTGCCACTGAAACAAAGTCAAACCAAGAAAAATCCCAAATGGCATACAATGTCCATGTATTTCTCCATAGACTGCGCAGGATATATAACATATGATTTCCATGCATGGTAGGTTAAGGTTTGCTCAATTGAGTCAAATTCCCCTGCAAGTCAAAAGGCAAGGAAGTAAGCAGTGATACTTGAATTATTTACTAGTACAATCTTGGAGGCTGCAACACGATTTTAACTAAGAAAATTGATCGAGTAATTAATTGTCTAGCTAGTCTTAAAACCTTATATTATATTGGGTCATTTTCGTATTATACAAGCACGCCTACGTCTAGTTAACTTGTTTGAATTTCATTTGGTCTCCGATATTATTCTCCCAAAGTTTGTCAGCTTATCATTTTAATAATCAAAATTACTTAATTTGATAATTAGTCAACCACAGATTTTGAATATGGTTAATTAAATGATGATGTGAGCTCCAATTGCCTTGATTTATACGATCTTGATGTGAACGGTGTGTTCGAGATTCTTTAATATACTTGGACATTAGATTCTTTATATATATATATATATATATATACTTAGAAAAAAGTGGTGATTTTAACATATTAAATCAATTTTTTTTAATTAACGTAGGTGTCCGGGTCAGCTTGCGTGTATTTTAACTAATCCTACGAGTCTTAAGTTAACGATTGAGATTAGATTTTTTTTTCTCGAGTGATCTTAATTGTGTACCTTCTACATTTGTTAATTTGATGCATCTTGATGAATTTCATAAATTTTCTTCAACACTAACTCTAAATTTTGAATATAAAAAGTCAAGAAATAAAACAAATCCCTTTTAAAATGGCGAACTGAGCTAGATATGTGGAACGTGCATCTTTAGAAATCAACTTATCATGTTGTTGAACGGGAACAATCTAATGTTTTGGAACCACCTATGTGAACTTGGCATATATCAATTTATATATCTACTTGAATTAAAGGAGTTGACCAGATTGATTGTTAAGAGTTTTTTTTTTCTTAGATTTAAGTTTTAAGGCTAACATGCAGGAGAATTTATTAAATTCTTTTGAAAATATTAGGCTAATATAGGAAGTATGTTTTTAAAAATCACTAAAAAAATAATTTTAGTTTACACACTACAAGATTTCATAGTTTTACCGACGGCAATATTCTGTTGGTGTGTGTCTGGGAGGTCGTCGGTAAATTATTTACTGACTATATTACCGACGGAATACGCCTGTTGGATTCCCTTTTGTTGGTGATTCCCCATTCCATCGCTATATCGGTCGGAAATACAAAAAAAACATTTCCTGACGGTTTTACAGATGGAATTTGCGCGCCAAAAAAAAAGTTTCCCGCTTGAAATATACCGACGAAAATTATTCCGTCGGTGATAGAGTGTATGAATGACGGCCATTATCCATTGGTAAAGTTGTTGGTGACTATTTGAAATACCGACTGAATATATTCGTCTGTAAATTCGTCGGTACGTTTGGCAGCTACTGTCTAATGCCGACGGATTAGGTTCGTCGGTAAAGATATCGGTGAGTGTATGAAATACCGACTGAATGTATCCGTCTGTATATTCGTCGGTGATTGTGGCAGCCACTATTGCTGACGGATTAAGGCCGTCGGAAAATCCCTTTGTAATTTTTTTTTAAATTTTTTTTAAAAACTTTATTTAGACTATGTAATATAAAATGATATAAATTAATGATAATAAAAACCAATTATGCAAATAAAATTTATATTAAGCATCAAAAACAAAAAATCAAAGTTAAATAATATTCATTACAAAATGAATTTGTTTCAAAAAAATATTAAAAGAAATTTTAAAGGTAAATAATGTTTATTAAAAATTAATATAAAGGTGGTAGAGGAGGAGGAGGAGGAGGCTGGCGGTCATACGGCCAAAAAGGATTAGGCGCACATGTTCCACCTTGTGCCATGTTCATGATCATTTGACGAAGCTCTTCATAGGCCGCTCTTTGTTGTTCAGAGTCCGCTCTGTGTTGTTCTTTGAGTTGTTCGTACGTGATGTTTTGTTGTTGTTTGAGTTGTGTGTATGCCTCTGATAGGTGGTCGTACTTTTTGGTGAGCTGAGCCGTGTGTTGCTGCAAGGCCACGAACTCCTTAGATTAGGAGCTCGATACTGATTGGGAGCTCCCGACGGTTGAAGCACTACGGGTCAACCGCAAGTTGTCGGCCGTAGTGTTGGAGAGCCCGTAAACCTGATTTTTATCTGGTCCACCTGATGATCCAGCCTCCATCCACAAATCCAGATCGAATTCCGGATGTGTCAAAGGATCGTCCCCGTATCTCTCCCTTAATCGATTATTATAGGTCTCCTGAAAATAAAAAATAATAAAAAGTAATCATCATATTCAATTCAATAAACATAATAATAACTTACAAAATAAAATGATTGAACAAAAATACCACAAAATGTTGAGCACGGCTGTCAACGAACCGTTGCACCCCTTTGGCGGTCTTGACTCCGCACGTGAGTCTCCATAAACAGCTCCATCGGGCTCGGCTCACGTCCAAGAGACGTAGCCTATAATGAAAAAAATTTATTAACAACAAATTAATTGAACGATATATTTCATTTAAATTAATCTTACCATCCGTTTCGCATGTACAACAAACGGAACGGAGCCGCCGGTATGCGTTGTAACCGAGCCATGAATTGGCCGATTCCGGTTGCCAGCACCGGACTGTGAGCGTCGTGTGAACCGTTCAGACGTCACGTGCTGAAGATAGTGCGGCCATATATCTTCCGGGATGTATATCGGTTTGAAATACTCCAAAACGCAACATCATTCCAGCCTTGTAACCCCTTATCCCTCGTAGTTGTTTTTGCCTTTTTTTGGGCTTCGTACCAAAAATCATGCAACCTACTTCACGCAAGAAAAAATTACATTTCGAAACATAAATTTTTTTCTAAAAAAAAGTTGTATTGTTTTCGATGTTACCTAGTTGCCGTGTGATTTTCCCACACCCTCCTCACAGCAGTGTTATGTTCATCGTCCCAGCAGAATCAATTTTGTGTATAAAAAATTAATTTTTAAAATGTTAATAATTTATTTACAATTATATTAAGAATTTATTAGAAATAAGCTGAAAATTATATATTAACACGAACCTCAAATCTGGAAAACCATGCATTGATTTGAGGCATCCATTCAGGATGCTTGGATATTTGACTGCATTGAAACACTGGAATCTCCATCGACGATCACTGGAATCTCCATCGACGATTTAAACGCCGATGATATTACTCAGGCGGCCTCAATATTTGTGAACCTGAAAAGAAATGAAATTAATGAAATAGTGATTACTTCATAAATTATGCTTTTAATTTGTTAAAAAAAAAACTAAAACCTTAACAAACTTACATTGGAAGATCTTCCTTCTACTGTGCCTCGTACTTGCAGGTAAATTGATTCCGCTGCGAAGGCACGCCGCTTTTACGTTGTGAAACAGCGCTGGAAGAGGCAGCATCGGTTGACGGCGCAAGTGGTGTAGGTGCCTCTTCTTGAGAGGCACTTAAGGAAATATCATCCTCGCTGCTAGACGAACTTGATGTGACCGGACGTGAAGCTCTGGTTTTCATTCTGCGCATCTAAACAATTTTATATAAATAATTATATAATTAAATTCAAATGTTAAAAAAAATTCGACAGCACCTCCCCTATACTGGATACTACCCAGATCCACAAACCTGCAAATATTAACAATAGCCACAACCAATTGACCCAATCTATATTAATTATTCCAACATATTCAATTACTAATCCTAAGGTAAATTCAACATTAACAATTATAATTTAACAAATTATTCAATAATTAGGCCAATACAACAAAACAATAAATTCAAAATAAATAGAAACAATTAAACACAAATCATGCAATAATAGAGTAAAATTAATAATTCTTCCAACATATTCAATTACTAACTCTAAGGTAAATTCAACATTAACAATATTAATTCAACAAATTATTCAATAATTATGCCAATACAACAATAAAATATATTCCATAAATTAAAAAAGAATTATAGCCTAACAATTAAAATCAATGGAAACAATTAAACACAAATCTTGCAATAATATAAAAAAATTACTAATTATTCCAACATATCCAATTACTAATTCTAAGGTAAATTCAACATTAACAATTATAATTCAACAAATTATTCAATTATGTCAATACAACAATAAAATATATTCAATAAATTAAAAAAATTATAAACTAACAATTAAAACAATGGAAATAATTAAACACAAATCATGCAATAATAGAGTAAAATTACTAATTATTCCAACATATGCAATTACTAATTCTAAGGTAAATTCAACATTAACAACAAATATTCAACAAATTAACTAATAACAATTAGCCAATACAATAAAAAATTTCAATAAATTAAAAAAAAAAACTATAGACTTTAGGGAAGAAATATGCTTACCTTAATAATGTGTTGAAACAAAAACTTTATCTACATTACAAAAAAATACAACAAAACAAAAAAACATAAAAAGAATAAAAATAACTTAAAATAAAATAAAATGAAATAGAAAAAAACACATATCTTTTAATGTGATGAAGATTCACAACCAAGCTTGCTAGAGATTCAACAAAGCTTGAAGATTTGAGAGGAAAAAAATCGAAATTCTAAGGTGAGAAACGGAGGACGAGAAAAAATGAACTGAAGGGGCGGCCGCAAGAACTTATAGGGCAGTTTTACCGACGGACATAAAAAATTATTATTATTTAAATTAAATCCGTCGGCAACGTGTTAAAAATCCGTCGGCAATTTTTGAATTTCGCTTCAAAATTTTTAATTACCCTCCATATTTTTCGCGGTTCGTCGGTAATTCCGTCGGTACTCTGAATCGGTCAGAGGTTCATTCAAAGCAGACCCTTTGAAATTCGCACATTCCGTTGGTATTTTTGTCGGTAAAATTTGCCCATCGACAAATTACCGACGAATATATGTACGTTGGTAAGGTCGTCGGTGATTGTGGCATTTCGCGTAATTATTTTCGAACTCTCTGTGAGATGCCGACGACCATAATGACGTCGGTGAGGTCATCGGTGATTATGGTATTTCATGTAATTATTTTCGAACTCTCTATGAGATACCAACGGACGTGATGCTGTCGGTATGTGTCCGGGAATCCGTCGGTAAGGTCGTCGGTGATTGTGGCATTTCACGTAATTTTTTTCGAACTCTCTGTGAGATGCCGACGGATATAATGACATCGGTGAGGTCATCGGTGATTGTGGCATTTCACGTAATTATTTTCGAACTCTCTGTGAGATACCGACGGACGTGAGGCCGTCGGTATGTGTGTCGAGGAATCCATTGGTAAGGTTGTCGGTGATTGTGGCATTTCACATAATTATTTTCGAACTCTCTGTGAGATGCCCATGGACATAATGATGTCGGTGAGGTCGTCGGTGATTGTGGCATTTCGCATAATTTTTTTCGAACTCTCTGTGAGATGCCGACGGAGGTGAGTCTGTCGTTATGGTCGTCGGTAAGTTTGCATTTTACAGGAAAGGTTGTATTTGTATTGCCTATTTACCTTCCTGCAAAAACTTAAATGATAAACTGTCCATCGCATAAGACAATAACAACAGTGCTTAAACAGTAAATATTTTGTGTTAAAAAATATATCATCCATAATCTAATTTACATGAAAAAAAGGGTTTTACATACGGCTTCATTTTGATAGTTAGTCGGAATTTTCTTCTTCTTCCTCATCAATTGAATTGTCATCACCTTCATCGCAATCTTCAATATGGATATCATCTTCTTCATCGACATTTGCTTGTCCGCTAGAGCTCGAAACAACATTCAACTCCTCTGCGTCAATATCAACAAGACTATCATCGAGAACACGAAAATTTGAATTTTCTTCCAATTCAATCGAAGGAGCAACTCGATATGGTTCAACCAACTCACTAACTTGAAAGACTTCATCTCGCACACTTGTGTCTTCGTTCTCATCCTGAACAACCTCGACACGACCCCGTGGTTTCGTTTTTAAAACGGACAACCAATCAACTCTTGATCGATCCTTTCTAAATGAAGGGGTGTATGTGTAATAAACTTGTTGACATTGCTTTGCGAAAACAAAGACATCGTTTATGTTGCGGAGTCTAGCTTTTGAGTTGATTTTGACCAGACCATGGTGCGGATCAACTCTGATTCCTCTGTCCTTCGTGTCATACCAATAACATTTGAATAAAAACACTTTATTCTGCTCGCTATGATATTGCAGTTCGACGACCTCTTCTAATCTACCATAGTAGTCAACTTCTAACTACTACTTGTGGATCCCTTAACACAAACACCGCAGTTGTATGTCTTTCTTCCTTGCCCGTATTCTTCAGTATGGAAAACATATCCATTGACAAAATACCCGTTGTAGCACTTAACTTTTCTTTCAGGGCCGAGGCTTAGTGAAGACAATGACTTGGCGCACTCCTTCCCATTTGATAAACCTTGTAAATATATGTAAATGTACATCAATACACGGTAAATGAACGAGAATCTCGTAATGACATGCATACGTACATACGTTAGAATGAGTTTGTGATAGTGCTTACATGTGTTCTGAACCATGTGGCAAATTGTTCATCTTGTAATTGAAAGATCTGGGATTCGGTCAGCTGCGAGTTATTGGAGAGCAAATATTGTCGATGTTGCCTGCAAGTGATAATGAGTGTATGATATTACAATATATAATTAACAGTATATTACTGACAAAGTTTAATTAGTATTACACATATATAGACTTACTGAATAAATGGTCTCAGCTCATCACAATTAAATAGAACATAGTTGTGTGCTTGTTTGAATTCTATTTCCGACAAATATCTTCCTCTTACGGCATTTTTAGGTGTGGGTCGTCCAGTATTTATTGACAAGTTCCCACTGGAAGGCACTTCACCGCCATCATTCATGCCGTGGAACGCGATTGATTCTTGTTCTCAGATGAGGTTCGAAATAGTACGAGATAAATGTTGATATCTCTTCAACAATATAGGCCTCAGATATCGAAGCCTCAACATGCGCCTTGTTCTTAACCTTTTTTAGATTAAACAAGTACCTGCATTGAAGTACAATTCAAGTATTTCAATTAAAAAAACATAGAAAATACTTTAGATATGAATTCCATTGCAACTGTAATATCTCACCGTTCGAATGGGTACATCCATCTATACTGGACCGGTCCTCCAGCTTTTGCCTCGAACGGTAGATGTATAGGGAGATGCTCCATTGAGTCAAAAAATGAAGGAGGGAATATCATCTCAAGTTTGCATAGTGTCTCGATGATATTCGTTTGAAGCCTCTCAATGTGCTCAACATTCAACTTGATGGAGCATATCTCTGAAGAAATGACTGATCTCCGTCAGTGCATCCCATATTCCTTTGGCAACAAATCACCGAAAAGTAATGGGATGAGTGTTTGCATAAACACGTGGCAGTCATGACTCTTCATTCCATACAATCTGCAGTCCTCTATGTTAACAAGCCTTGATATGTTCGATGCATGTCCATCCGGAAAACGCAGACTCTTAAGCCATTTGTAGACTAGCAGTTGTGCGTTTTTCTCTAACACGAAGCTTGCCCTTGGTTTTGCGACCCGTGACTCCTCATAAACCAACTCCATATTTTTACGGTTACAGTATAAAGCTATATCCAATCTAGCTTGATGTTGTCCTTTGTCTTCCCCTTCACATCCATGACGGTGTTGAAAATATTCTCAAACACGTTCTTTTCGATGTGCATGACGTCAAGGTTATGGCGGAGAATTGGTCTTCCAATAAGGAAGCTCCCAAAAGATACTTCGCTTTACCCAATTATGGGTCAAACCAAAACCAGGAAACTTTTGCTTACCTGATTGAAGGCCAAACACAATGTCACCGTACTCTGATACAACATGATGCAATTCTTCACCAGAAAGACGCGGGGATGCAACATCTTTTTCAACTCTGCCAACAAAGAAATCTTTTCTGTTCTTTCTGAACCTGTGATTAAGTGGCAAGAAGCGACGGTGACAGTAAAAAAAAGAAGCTTTACCTCTTTGCTAGCGTGAATGCCTTGTTGTTTTCCATGCAGTATGGACATGCGAGTTTCCCATGTGTGCTCCAACCAGAAAGCATTCCATAAGCTGGAAAATCATTGATAGTCCACATCAAAGCCGCCCTCATAAGGAAATTTTGTTTCCTCGATATATCATAAGTCAGAGCTCCGGAGGACCACAACTGCGCCAACTCATCAATCAACGGTCGAAGACAAACATCTATATTCCGCCCCGGGCTGCTTGGACCGGGTATGACAGTAGATAAAAACATGAACTCCGGCCTCATACACATTCCCGGTGGCAAGTTATAAACTGTGAGTATGACCGGCCAACAAGAATAGGGAGCAGCAAATGACCCAAATGGGTTGAATCCGTCTGTACACAACCCAAGACGGACATTCCTTGATTCAGCTGAAAAGTCAGGATGCACACTGTTAAAGCGTTTCCACGCTTCGCCGTCAGAAGGATGCACCATCACACCATCAACCGCATCATGTGTTGGTGCCATGTCATGTGCTCAGCAGTCCTTGTGACATGAATAACCTCTGCAGTCTAGGTGTGATCGGGAAATATCTAAGTTTTTTATACGCCACTAGAGTCTTTCCCCTGCCAGTTCTGGGTTTGTAACGGAATGCCCGCATGTCATGCACTCGGTCATCTCAGCATTTTCAAGGTAGTATAACATGCAGAAGTTAGGGCACATGTCAATTTTCTGGTATCCTAAACCGAGGGGTTTCATCATGGACTTCGCAGCATAGAAGTTCTCTTTCAGCCTGTTCCCTTCAGGTAAAATGCTTCTTGCCCAATCAATAATTTTGTCATACCCGGCCTCACTCAGCCCGTGATCTGACTTGATGGTGAACACCTGTGCCACGGCCGATAATTTACTGTGGTTTGTGCAGCCATCCCATAATGGTTCGTCAGAATCTTTCAACAAATCAAAAAACCTAGCTGCCTCTGCATTAGGTTCTTCTTCTACGATTGGACATTGACTGACATTACCTTGATTCATTCTCATTGCATCCATAACCATATTTCTGTAAGGATTAGTGTTGTTTTGCCGCTTCATGCACGTTGCTAGCACTAGAAGTTGACCCAACCACCGTTTCTCTCATTCTCCTATTACTAACAAATACCTCTATGTGCATACCAACACTGTAATCCTCCATAAACCCTTTGTGTAGAAGATGCATCATTACAACATCTGGATGCAGATACTTTTTATTTTGACACTTCCTGCATGGACACCTAATACCGCCTCCAGTAAAATTTCTGGAGAATAGATGTTGCGAAATTAATAAAACCCTGAACCCCGTTACAATAATCCATCCTCCGCAATCCTTGGGGTGAATCTAGATACATCCATGAACGATCATCCATGACTTCTATCGAACCTCTATAAAATTATGATGACATCATGTATAATTAACTAAGTTAGGTAAATAAACTTGCAAAAATATTACTTTACCTCGAGATTATCCAACAAACCAATCACAACTTCTCATAAATATTAAATATTCATTATCATTTATCAACGTCCATACAAATTAATATATATATAATTAACAGAAATTACCACTCTGCAATACCATCGATAAAACTTAAAAAGGACCCATTAAGCAAGCTATTAATTATTTCAAAACATAACATGTAATTCGGTAATTCCACAAAGTTTTAACAATTTACAAACAAATACAATCTTACAAAATCTAAAACAAACCATAACAGGTATAAAATTATACATTCATATAACTAAAGTTTGTTTGAGAAATAACAATAAAACATGTACATCTACTAAAAAATACATATACTAAAAAAACAATAAAATTGACATTTAAATGTTAAAATTTAAAAAGATAGAATTACTTACAAAAATTGATAAAATCCGTCGGTAAATCAGAACACGGATGCTTGACCACAAAACTTCAAGAAATACAACTTGTTGAGATGAGAAATTTTTGTTTGGGGGCGAGGGGGGCTGGTTATTTGCAGATGGGGAGATTAGGATTAGAAAGAAGTAGGAGAAATAGGGGAGGAGAGGGTCGGCAGAGCGGCCATATATTCACTTTTTTTGACAGACTCACCGACGGAATAAAACCGTCGGTGACTCCGTCGGCTATTCTGATGGAAAAATAGACACGTCACCGTAAGGACCTGCTTTTCGAATCCCTCGGTGATTCCGTCGATATTTTTGATGGTGATTGGTCATGTCACCCGTACGGATCTGCCATTTCAAATCCCTCAGTGTTTCCGTCGGTATTTTTGACTGTGAAGCGGTCCTATCACACGTACGGGGCACCAATTTTGAATTCGTCGGTGATTCTGTCAGAAAAATCACCCGCCAAAACCTCCACGTCAGTGACCCGTCCTTTTTTTCTTAATTATGAACTTTCCGTTCGTAGTTCGGTCGGTAATTACCGATAGAGTCTTCCGTCGGTGATTCTGTCAGAAAAATCACCCGCCAAAACCTCCACGTCAGTGACCCGTCCTTTTTTTCTTAATTATGAACTTTCCGTTCGTAGTTCGGTCGGTAATTACCGATAGAGTCTTCCGTCGGTAATTACCGACCGAATTACGGACGGAAAAAGTCTGTCGGTAAGTTCGACCTCAAATTACGGACGTAAAAAGTCTGTCGGTAAGTTCGACCTCAAATTACCGACAGAAATATTCCGTCGGGGATTCCCTTGCTATTAAGCGAATTTCTGGTAGTGACATGCAAGTTGTCCATCGGAAAAGTTTACGTTATTTGTGGAAGTTAGGGAAACTTCTCATATATTATACCTAGATTATTTCTCACGTTATGCTGTGAATCAAATTAAATTTTTTTGAACATAAAAAAAAAATGTCTAAGCCATAAAGAACTATTTAGCATTATTATTAAATCTGGTGTAGTGCGTTAAATTTAAAAATTCTTGACCAAACTCCTTATCTAGTCATATTTCAAATTAAATCATGTAAAATTGTTCTAACATGACCCAGTCGACTTAGTGAACATAAAGTCTAAAAAATAAAAGAAAAAAGAATGACCAAAATAAAAGTAGAGAGAGAGCAGGTGCACGAGTCTAAAGACAACATGGATAATTAGTAAAAACATAGTTTGGCTTTTTAAAAAAATTCAAGATAATTTTTTTAAAAAATCAATCAAACAATGATATATTGAATCGATCTGAGTTAACCTGTTAAACTTGTGACCAGGATTATGAACTCTACTAAATCTAATGACAATTAATTAGATGAAAAAAATATAAAGACCAGTTCACAACCAACTAAATATTGAATGAAAAAAATAATTTTTTTTTAAATACAGCAAAAACTCATTGTTGAAGGATGAAACTTGAAAAAGAAAAAAATATAGGACATGTGCGTGAACTTGGATTATAACAACCAAAAAAAAATCTTAGCATTTTAAAGATATCTTGAGCCTTTAACTCAGGAAAACAAAATGATTTTTTTTTCTACATTTAGTATTAGTAATCCATATTGTCATTTTAATCTCATGGTTTAATTCAATTTGTTATTAAACACATTCATATACATTACAAATATCATACAATTATAAGTGATGTTTCTAATTTTTATCAAAATTTCAGCAGTCTTCTTTGTCCAAGTAACCAGACAGTTCTTCTCTTCTTCTAAAAACCTGCATAACGATCAAGGAGAGTTTCAAGGAGAGTTTCAAATCCCACATATAACAATGCATATCCAGGTATTGGGCCTTAGGCCATTCAATCAATTCATAATAGTTCACACTTATTAAAGTTCGTTGGGTACATTTAACCAATTTAAACTTAACTTTTCATCTAAAGAGGATTTCATTACAAGAACAACATTATAAATACTTATTCATATTACAATCCATTATCCCGCTCGACAAACTGAGAGATGAAAAAAAAAACCATGATTAATAAACAAGAGAAAAGGACTAATCAATGGTTTAATTTTCAATTTCGAACAACATAGTACAGACATTGCAAAAGTCAAGATTTTTATCGAGAGAATTTTGATCTTTCTTGAGAATTTCCCATTTAGCTTCGTGAACACATATCTGATATTAATTATAAAAAAATAAAAATTATAAGATTTAAACTTGTAATTATTTTATCATCAAAACTTTAATATAATATTAAAGAATTATTTTAATTTAAAAATTTAAACAATCTTGTAATATAATTTATATTATATTTTAATAGTAATAAATAAATAAATATGGTCGTGGCCACACTCTTGAAACTAGTGAAAATTATTTTTATAGATGATCAAACGTGAGAGATTTTTTCCAGGAAAAACAAGATAGGTTATTGTCAATCAAAAGATTAGCGTGACTTTACACAGCTAGCATACTTGTTGAATAGTTAATATTGAATTCAAGGCTTTGATTTAGCAAAAATCAAGTTGGTGAGGCATGTGATGCAAATCTTTCCAATCTCGACCAAGCCTAATAAACCAAAAACTATATATGTTTTTTTATATATATAAAAATAATAATAAACCTAACCATCTATACTTTTCCTTCTAAATATTCAACTTTATTAAACATTTTCATGATAATCACTTGAAACAAGAGAGGATTAACCACACGAGCTGCCACTGAAACAAAGTCAAACCAAGAAAAATCCCAAATGGCATACAATGTCCATGCATGTCTCCATAGACTGCGCAGGATACATAACATATGATTTCCATGCATGGTAGGTTAAGGTTTGCTCAATTGAGTCAAATTCCCCTGCAAGTCAAAAGGCAAGGAAGTAAGCAGTGATACTTGAATTATTTACTAGTACAATCTTGGAGGCTGCAACACGATTTTAACTAAGAAAATTGATTGAGTAATTAATTGTCTAGCTAGTCTTAAAACCTTATATTATATTGGGTCATTTTCGTATTATACAAGCACACGTACGTCTAGTTAACTTGTTTGAATTTCATGTGGTCTCCGATATTATTCTCCCAAATTTGTAAGCTTATCATTTTAATAATCAAAATTACTTAATTTGATAATTAGTCAACCACACATTTTGAATATGGTTAATTAAATGATGATGTGAGCTCCAATTGCATTGATTTATACGATCTTGATGTGAACGGTGTGGTCGAGATTATTTAATATACTTTGACATGAGTTTCCTTTTATATATATATAAAGAAACTCATGTCTAAGTATATTAAAGAATCTATTAATTGAGATTAGATTTTTTTTTCTCAAGTGATCTTAATTGTGTACCTTATAGATTTGTTAATTTGATGCATCTCGATGAATTTCATAAATTTTCTTGAACACTAACTCTAAATTTTGAATATAAAAAGTCAAGAAATAAAACAAATCCCTTTTAAAATGGCGAAGTGAGCTAGATATGTGGAACGTGCATCTTTAGAAATCAACTTATCATGTTGTTGAACGGGAACAATCTAATGTTTTGGAACCACCTATGTGAACTTGGCATATATCAATTTATATATCTACTTGAATTAAAGGAGTTGACCGGATTGATTGTTAAGAGGTTTTTTTTTTCTTAGATTTAAGGTTTAAGGCTAACATTCAGGAGAATTTATTAAATTGTTTTGAAAATATTAGGCTAATATAGGAAGTATGTTTTTAAAAATCACTAAAAAAATAATTTTAATTTACATGCAGGTTATCTGTTGGAAATGATACAAGTCATTTGTGTAAGTTAGGGAAACTTCTCATATATTATAACTAGATTATTTCTCATGCTATGCTATGAATAAAATTAATTTTTTTTAAATATATAAAAAAATATCTAAGCCATAGAGAACTATTTAAAATTATTGTTAAATCTGGTTTAGTGTGTCAAGCTTAAAAACTCCTGACCGAACTCCTTATCTAATCATATTTCAAATTAAACTATGTAAAATTATTCTAATGTGACCTAGTCGACTTAGTGGATATAAAAGCTAAAAAATATATAAAAAAATAATGACAAAAATAAAAGTTGAAAGAGAGATCAGGCGCATAAGTCTAAAGACAACATGGATAATTAGTAAGAACTCCACTAGATTTAATAACAATTAATTATATAATAAAAAATATAAAGACCAGTTCAAAACCAACTAGATATTGAATGAAAAAAATAATTTTTTTTTTAAATACAGAAAAAGCTTAATGTTGAATTATGAAACTTGAGAGAGAGAAAAATACAGGACATGTGCGTGAACTTGGATTATAACACCCAAAAAAAAAATCTTAAGCCTTTAACTCAAGAAAACAAAATGAATATTTTTTTTCAACATTTAGTATCACTAATCCATATTATCATTTTAATCTCATGGTTTAATTCAATTTGTTATTTAACACATTCATATACATTACAAATATCATACAATTATAATTGATGTTTTTAATTTTTATCAAAATTTCAGCAGAGTCTTATTTATCCAGGTAACCAAACAGTTCTTCTCTTCTAAAAACCTACATAACGATCAAGGAGAGTTTTAAATCCCACACATAACAATTCATATCTAGGTATTAGGTCTCAGGCCACTCATTCAATCAATCAATCAATTTATAATAGTTAACACCTATTAAAGTTTATTGGGTACATTTAAACAATTTAAACTTAACTTTTCATCAAGAGAGCATTTCATTACGAGTACAACATTATAAATAATTATTCATATTACAATCTCGTTCATTTGACTTACAATATACTACTAAGAACTCACCTAATATTGTAACTAAGAAAATTAGAGTCTTGTTTTAGTCCAGATCATAAACATGAAAAACATAGAAATTTAAATAAGATATCTATTACAACACAATTAAAGTATATCAGATACAATATGTATATGATTTTTCATGGAACAAACCTCCATAATTTCTTTTGATAATAATAGAATCAACTCATTTGTTGTGATATTCCACATCGGAAGTGAGCGTCCAGGTCAGGGCCTTATTAGTGGTACTGGTTGCTAACATGTTATACGCGTTTTTGGGCCATACATGGCTACCAAGAATAAAACCGTAAGGGGAACCTGGGTGGAAGCCTTGGGACTGGGTGGACTGGGAGGCCCAAAGCGGATATACAGCATGTTGGGCCAGGCCATTACATTTGGTATCAGAGCCGAGGATGACTTGTCTTAAGGTGGGGGGATTGTGATATCCTACATCGGAAGCGAGCGTCCAGAGCCCGGGCTTTATTAGTGATGTTGGTTGCTAACATGTTGTACGCGTTTTGAGGCCATGCGTGAATACCAAGAAAAAAATTGTGAAGGGGACCTGGGTGAAAGGCCTGAGACTAGGTGAACTAGGAGGCCCAAAGCAAACAATAAACAACATGTTAGGCAAGGCCTTTACATTTTTCATAATCTGTACTTATTTTGAGTATTGTATAGTCACCTCGTCAAGGTAATTCCAAGCTTTATCTTCTCATCTAAAAGTTATATCTTGTTCATAAATCCATCTTGGAAACTTTATCTATCGAAGCTCACCATAAGGTTTTATTAATGGTAAAAGCCTATTCCACTTATCCTACCCTATGCTATTAATTTATCAAAGGTAAATTATCATTTGTACTCTCTGCTCTATATGTTCCTTAAGGAATCAAATCCTTTACTAGTATCGCCCTACAATTTTAAATAAGTATAATTAATGATTTATTGATTTCTATTTTCCATAATGAATCTTTAACATTGATTTAACTTGATTTGGTTTGAGCCAACATGTTATTAGTCGTTTATCTTACAACAAACTTTTATATACGCATATCTTAACATGCATCAATACACTTATTTGTCCATCGGATTGACCATCATATTGCTTGAAATATACAAGCATAGATTTCCATGTTCTTGTTCCATTAGGCCACCAAGACAATTCTCAAATCTCTTATCATGTTGTACTCGAATCGTTATATACTTATGCCTTTTTACATCATCAAACAACCACTATTTTCTTCATGAATACACATCAGAACCGCCTTCATTCAACTACACCACATTATATCAACCAATTATTTATTATAACTCGTTTTATTATCATTACAATCCTTAGAGTTCCCATGCATATGTTGTCCAAAAAAACATTTGAAATGCATTCCGTTGTTGTTCCCCTAATAGCTCTATGCTCATATAATATATTGTCAAAACAACCTACAAATTATGCTTCGATGCAGCCCAAAATATAACACATTTAGTAATATTAGTCATTACCCCGTGATTGACTACACAATAGATTCTAATATCGTTATTGTCTAATACTACTAGTCTATTAAATCTAAAACACCCTAAAATAACAAAAACAATCGGTTTTTCTTTGTTTAGAAATCTATTTTCAAGTCATTTTCACCTAGAAAACACAATAAAAACATCCCTAAACCATCAATTAACTCTAAAACACCCCAAAATAACGCAAAAAATAAAAATCAAACTAATCAAGAAAATCTTAATTGAATCCAATCTACTTTTCAAGCATTGTTAGAGAAAAAATCACCACTATTGAAAACTCATCATTAAATAAAACTCGTTGAGACAAAGAACAACAACTCTCATCGTCGAAAAGTGGTCAAACCGATAACTTTCTCTTTTTTTTTTTAATTGTTTTTCAATGAGTCTCTCTCATATGTCTAACTTGGGGTTAAGAATGAGTAAAATAAACTTTTAGACTAAAATATTAAAAATTCTAAAACTTTGAAATTAACCATATATTTTCTTCATGTTTTACATTTCACTCCTCTCACTTTTAATTTGGTTTTTATTATCAAAATTTCAAACCATCATCAGCCTATAAAAAGAATCAATTGAAAAACAAATTTTGAAGACAAAAATTGAAAAAAAAAGGGACGGAAAAAAAGAAAGGAGGGTAGTTTTTTTAGTTAAAGCTGATGGTTTCTAGCCAAAAAAAAAAGAGCAATGAGGGTTGGGATGCCACATGTAAGGAGCTCATTAAGTAGGTGGTGGGTGAAGTCAGCTGGAGCTAAGCATCCATTTTTGGTGGGGTTTTTCTGGTTAGATTTGCCTGTTGGTGGATCGTAGCATCGGATTATGTTTGGTTGTAAAGGAAAGTGTCAATTTAGAGCCACCAACCATCGACAAGTTAGTGAAAACGGTGTCAAGTGCCGCACCCACCACCTCCTCCGATCATCACCTCATCATCCATGTAATTAACCCTTTTTTGTTCTATCACTTTTACGCTACTAAACACTTCCACTTCTATTAGACGTGTGGAATGATTCGATTTCTAGTTTTTCTATTTGTGAATCAAATTAAGACTTGAAGCTAGGAGATGGATGTGTCTAATCAACTTTTTTGGATCCAATTTCTTGAAAATTTTATCTCAAAACATCAATAGAAATAAGTTGTATATCTTTATAAAATATCTAATAAAATCAGAGTTAAAAGATATAATTTATATTATATTTTAATATATTTTTTAATTAAAAATAATTTTAGTTTAAAATTTACAAAGGATTATATTATTTTATATATAAAAAAATAATTTATAATTGTTTGATTATCATGTAAAATATTTATTTTTAATTAAAAAATTTAAATTTTTAAAATTACATAAATTCTTGCTCTTTTTTAAATAACCTTTCCTATTGTGGTGTTTCATGGGTAAATAAAACATGTTGAAATATAATAAAAAAGAATTTGGCTAAGAAAAATACAAAGATGAGATACCAAATCTCTTTATTTAATTGAACAAAACTATTTTTCTTTCCATCTCACATGTATATCAAACAATGAAGGATAAAATAGAAAGTGGATTTGTCACCAATCAAATGTATATATTATGATTTTTTTTTTCTAAGATGATATATTATAATTTTTTTATTATTAATATGGATGTCTGAGTCAGTTTGCGTGCACCTTAATTAATCTCACGTGTTTTGAAAACAATCATGTAAGTCTCCAATGATCCTGAAATTTATAGGACTCGAACTAATAATATTTAAAAAGTAAATTTAAAATCTAACCAATTAAATTATATTTTATATTATTAATATATTTGGAGCTTTGAACACATAAAAGGAGGTGTTGTTTTCATTTTTATTTTCAAATCTAAGAAAAAGGGACAGGTCATCTTGGTTGGTGTGAAGGGAATAAATTAATTAAAAGCTTAATTGTCATAATTATGAACATAAAGTACTTAATTTAACTAAATTTTGGGTAAATAGTCATATGATAGAAAACGTTAGGAGCCACACGCGATCATGTAGTGGCTGAGGCATCAAGGTGATAGATTCCTTTCCCTTGATTGTGTTCACACTTGTGCCTTTAAACCTAAAGATTCTATATGAAACCGTGTTCACACCTAATCCACCTAAAGAGCCGCTTTTAGCTTCGGCTTGGTGGTGGGCTTAGCTCTATCCATTAGCCGGATGGTCTTATCATCACATGAGAAACGTCATGCAAACCAAAATTAATAAAGACATGTTTGGGGCACTAGTTGCACTGGTTTTTTTTTTTAAAAAAAAAAAAATTTGAATTGATTTTGTTTTAAATTAAATTTTTTATATTTTTATATTGTTTTGATATGCTAATATTAAAAATAAATTTTAAAAAATAAAAATATTATTTTGATAAATTTCAAATGAAAAATACTTTGAAAAATACTCTACTAATCTCTCCTAAATAAACTCTAAGATTTTATTTTTTTTCAAATAACAAATAAGCACTTGAAAAACTATTATTTTGATGTATTTTTTTACCTTTATCTCTTTAAAATGTATTAAAATATTTTTTTATGAATTTTATTTTTGATATTTAGCATATCGAAATTATTGAAAAGTACAAAAAATATTAATTTAATATATTTTTAAAATAAATATAGTTTTGAAATATAACTAAATATAGTTGAAAATGCAATATCAAATTGGCACTCAAGCTCTAGAGAATGATTCCTCTTATTAAATTTTGTTATATTATGTGATTTTGGTGTTGTACAAAATAAAAATTTTAACTGCAAATAATTATAATGATTTATAAAACTTATCTATAATCTATAGTTATTTCAAATTTATTTTTAATCAAAATGTTTGAAAAAAGTTTTAAGATTCAAACAATTATAGATGATATAACTAGAAATGTTTTTTTCTCTCTTATAAACATATTTTATTATCTAGGACAAATTACAAAGTTTTTTTCAAGTATAATAGCTAGAGTTTTTCTATGATTTTTTATCATCATCTAATCGTTGTTGATGAGTATATATAATTGTTTAAATCCTCTTAACTCCATCGATAAACTTTTCTTTTTTTAAAAAAAAAGAATTCCTTTTTGGCCTTATCAAACTTAAATTCTTTGGCCAAAGGTTGAACTTCACGGAAAAATAAAAATATACGATAAAATATGATAATGATTGTTTTTTAAAGTATATTTTACTTAGAAAAATATAAAAATAATTTTTTATTTTATTTTTGATATCAATATATCAAAATAATTAAAAAAAACTAAAAATTAATTTTAAAAAATTCAAATTTTGATAAAACAATAAATAAATTAAAATTCATTTCCAAACACCCCTAATCTAACCTAGTCGAGCCAAGCCATGGAAGCACCGGCAATGGCTACCCACCAGCATCAACTTCATGGTGGATAGGATTACTCACATGCAAAGTGGCAATTAAGTCAACACCAATCACTTGCCAGGTCACCAAACATGTCATCTTACGTGGCAACAAATTAGGTCTGACCTTTCTTCCTCATCCCCTTCTACCAGGCGCCCTCTCCCTATATAACATCCCTCTCCTCTTCTTGCCCAAAACTTGCTCTCTCTACACTATCACATCCTCAAGATATAGAGAAAGATGGGAAATTGTTTAAGGCATGAATCACAGGATTTTTCAGGGTTTGACATGCAAGAGAAAGTCATGAACAACATAGAAGAGGAAGGGCTTCTTGGAGATAATAACACGAGAGATTTCACATCCTGCTCTCCAACAACAACAACATCAACTACAAAAGTGAAGATCAAGATTACAAAGAAACAACTCGAGGAGTTGATAGGCAAGGTTGAAGTAAAGGAACTCTCAGTGCAACAAATCTTGTCCATGTTGATGAATGGCAGTAGCAACGATAGATCTTACGAGGCACATGATCAGCTGTCTTGGAGGCCTAATCTACAGAGTATACCTGAATGATCATGAGCTGGTTTTGACGAAGGATGGGATCATGAAGATCCATTTATGTCTTCTTGTCGTACATGGTTTTGTTTTGTAGGGAAAGATGTGTAGTCTTACCTAGCCAATGTATTAATTAAGCTAGCTCTAGCCCTATACATTTTGTTCATTTCTGTACATACAGGAACCAATATTTGGTTTTATAGTTAAAAGAATCGTTCCTTTTTCTTTTTAATTCTTTGTTTGACATCTTTTTACAAATTTTTTTCACAATATTGAGTGGTTTTAATCCACAAATGTCGATATATGACATTGCTACAGGCCCCTGCCTGTAGCTTGCTGGCTTGTGTTTGAGGCACATGCCTTCAAATTATCATGGGATAGATGGGGACTTTAGAAATGCCAACATGCTATCTTTAAAAGTGTAATATTTAGAGAAACAATTATGAACAGAAATAAATTTTATAAAATATCTTCTTTGTTTCCAATATTTTTATGCCTCCGTTCTCAAAACAGTATCTACTACTTAGTCTTTAATTTGTTTGGATCAAAATTGATCAGAGGGAGTTGCTAGTCAACAGCTTCCATGGCCGGCATTTCCTGTTTGGATCAAAATTGATCAGAGGTTGCGAGTCGACAACTTGCATGGCCGGCATTTACAGTGGCCCTTTAAACATTTCATGTGCTCTGTCATTGTCATTCAACCACCGAAAGAAAATAGTCTTACATTCATATATAAAAGAGGTCATGGCAAAACCTCGACCAAATCGTTCAAACTTCAACCACATGTTAATTCAATCTTGTTAAATTATAATTTAAACGCCAAAACAAAGGAAGAAACGGTCAAGGGAGATGAAGATTGGACCATATCATGTTTCCATAATGGTTGGCTCACAGGCTAACTCTCTTCATGTGGTGATTAATTGAAGACTGCATTGTAGCTCTCATCTTTTCGGCAATCATCTTAACCATTGGATTTGTAGATGAATCAACTGATTTCGATTGATGGGACTTCTCAAAAATTGATTTCGGGAAGAATCTGTGTAAAAGTTGCAGCACCTTTCAAGGTCAAACACAATTCTAGGCGTAGTTATCTGGTGTATTATCATTAATATATCTGTGTAATCCCCAGATAAGAACGCATCCATGCTACTTCCTTTGTCAAATACTTTAGCTGCTTTGGTGCTTGACATTTTTCAGAGACATTTATCAACAATCAATGAAATGGTGGAAATAAAAGCAAAAGGATTGATATAACAGTGCGTAACGGTGCTAAAAGTCAAAATTGCTGGCATACAGTAGCAAGACAAAATGTCGGCCCCAATAAAAATAATTCACTGCTGGATGGATGACAGCAGCTTGAAATCGCAGCCAACAATTGAAACCAAACCAGTAACTGTTATTGTTCTCCGCGAAGAATCAACAATTGGATTAGATGCAAAAAGCTGAAAGTAAGTGCTTTCGGCTTTTTCAGAGCTTTAGGGCTCACAACTACAACCAGCAAATGCCACAGCCATCCCGAAATGGACCCCAAAACATGGATGTTTCACAATAATCTAAAAGCGATTCTAACCAAATTAATAAATAGGAGCATAAACAGCCACCGCTGCATCCCATGGAAAACTAAACAACATTTTGTTACGAATTGATGCATTAGCTGAAATTGAATGTTTCTTTGTATCAATATGATCATACAAGAACAACAAAAGAGCATACAGCAGCTTTATAGTGTTATTTAAAAATCAAATATGGATAGCATAACAATCCTCTAGTTACCAAGGACCTTGAGAAATGAAGAGTTTCTGCTTTCTGTTATCTATATTCTTGAAAGTTCACATGGCCTGTGGCTTGCGCATGTTCAACAGCCTCCTAAATATTAACATGAAAATGAAAATGAGAACATAAAGCATAAAGCTCAATATAAGCACTGAGAATGGAGGAAGAATAGTAGCATCAATATGAACTAACCTTCTGACCAATTACTCCAATTTGGCATACCCCACAGCGCAAAGTGAAGTTGGCAGTGTCTGTGTAACTTCTTCTCCTGCCAGTAATACAATGAAATAAATATTTCAAAATTACAAGATTTCCCAATTGGCAAATACCAATGGAGAAAACAGGGAAAAGAAATAAAAAGAATACATCATTGCTAGATGGAGAATAAAATCAAAAGAGAGAGTAAAACAAGAGCATTGAATAGGAAAGATTCTAATGATCCTGAAATGCAAAGCAGCATAATATAAACCAACATTTAGTGTAACCTTAATCCATCTTATAAATCTGACTCATAAAGGTTCTAGAATGGCAAAGAAGTTCAAGAAGATATGAACTATGATGCTAAAAAAATCCGTGGTTGTCAAGTTATCTCCAGCCTCTGCATTATTTGGATTTTGTCTAGAGGCATTTATCTGTTCATGTAGTCTACTTCCAGTCACACTATGTATTCAGAACAGGATACACATGAGCTAAATATTTCGCATTTAGAACATGAAAACTTCTTTCCATCTTCAAGTATTTGTCCAATTTTGTTTACATAAATAATACCTTTGTTGCTCCTTGACAAGATTAAGAGCATGCCCCTCAGCTGGCCCTATCGTCCTGTCGTTTTGCACTGCAAATATGGTCTGATCAAACTCCTCTGGAGCTCCCTCACATGGAGACATCTGTTTGGATGCATAACCAAGAGAAAGGTCCCATAAGTAGGGTACACCAAAAAAAAAAAAAAAAAAAAAAAAAACCCTGTTAATGGAGCATGGCAGGAGATGTAAAATAAATTATTATTGCAGCATGGCAAGTCAATAGTGGGAATTTGCTACCAAACAATCCTGCAGCCTATAGCTTAATGCAATCTCTCCGATGTTTCGGACTATGTTTTGACCATAAGATCTTCCTTGTAGGGACTTAGACTGTATTCTACATCCATGGATCACACATATTTTCCTTTTTTATCCTCCTTTAATACTCCAATTTGACAATAAAATCACGCTAAAATGCTAATTAATAAATAGATTGGCAGTGTAAAACACATACAGCTAAAGCATCATAATGGAGTCCATTGTAAATCAGCATGGCCCTTTCTGAGTATGTCCTCTCCTGTCAAATAGCAGCATAGGGCAGAGAGAGAAACTCACAACCATTCAGTAATGCTCACGTTGGTGATATTTAAAAAAAAGAAAAAAAATTATTAATAGCACTGACCTGACCATACAAATCACATCGCAGAGTCTGTATATCATATGCTGCAATTTCACGTCCATAATAATCTGCTAATATTGAAAGCTCAATGGCACCTTCACAAGACAGCACCAAGCAACAAAACTAATCAGAACAGGTCAACAAGCAATTAAACATTCTGAAAAAAATAGAGTTTGGAGCATGATTGTGAAAGAAAAAGAATGCATGAAAGAATTTAGTTGATAACGATCCTGAGAAAAGCAGAGAATTTACTGCCTATCGGATTAAAACAAATTAAAAGACTACAAAGAAATGCTTAATAGAAGCCAAGGACCTAACAATCGTCAACATCCTAGACTGCGTGATACCTTCACTGCTAAAATGTAATGCTTAAGATTCAAATTCAGTGTCTAGCTTATTACAAGAATACCAAATTTCGTACGGAAGACTGCAGACAAGATTTTTGTAACCCTTTACATGGTGTGCTTCCTATTAAGTATGCTGATATGATCAGGGTGGCTACTCCTTGTACGAAACATATAAAATTTTCTGGGGCCTTGGCCCTGTTTATTACCAAAAAAAAAATTATACAGAGATTTCCAGCTCATAGGTTATTTGTTTGTGGGATTTCCTGAAGTGTTTCCATGCTTTTTACATTCTTTATACATGCTTGAAGTTGAAAATATGATATTGTGAGAAATTAAAAAAAAATATTTGATTTCAAATTACACGGTTGGCGTATGTCAGCTTTCCTTTGGAGAAAAGAAAAGTGCTTTATTTTGTAAAGATTCCAAAATCCATGTCCTCTACTTTGAATAAAGGAATCTGGTATAAAGCAATGGATAATACTTGGGTCACTTATTGCACAATAGAATAAAGAGTGATGTTGCAAATTCCCAAAGCTAAACAGCGATGCAAAAGGCAATTTATCTTTACCAACTCTTTTGGATTGTTAAGTCACATATATTGAATGTGAACACAATTTGGTTGAATATGAGTGATGAAAGGCCCTTGACTTCTCCTAGATGCTGCTAAATTATAAGTCACATATATTGAATATGAACACAATTTGATTGACCAGAGAGAGAAAGAGGGTTCCACACTTGCTGCTTGTTATAGTCCTTCTACACAACAATCTCATATTTAAGATAGTCATTCACTTCATTTCAGTAACCGGCCCTTTAGTCATTAAAGCACCATTTCAATAGGCAAGGAAAAAAGTTCAACCTACCTCCCCACTTCTCAGGGTCAATGATCCAAGTACAATATTCGCCATTTGGCTTCCCAAGAAATGCTTCGTTATATTTTTCTGGATCGCTTGCCACTGTTGCAGCTATGACCTTAAACATTTATTGATTGCAACAAAATCAAGAAAACAAGGTAGGAAAAAAAAAGAATACATAAAGTCAATAGAGCAGGGATTTAAGTGAAATGGAATGATGAGTTGTTTCTTTATCAATGATTTGAAAATATCAAGATGTCAACAATACTTCAGGATACCACATAGCAACTCCAGCAATGTCAGTGCCAAGCCATGGCAATCTATTATATGCCCTGACACTTGGCAAACTAACAAGCAATTCTGGAAATGATTCCATGCAAAATATTGTTCTAGAATCAGATCCACTCACAGATAGCATCAATTTAAATGGAATGATTCAGAATCCCACTTCCATAACATCTACATATTTTGCATTCCTACAATCATAATGAAGTATGCGATATTCCATCCAGCAGAGTATTATCTTCTAGGTGAAATTTTTCTTTTTTATTTCGCTGCCACTAAGCATGTTCTTTATTTTTATCTGATTCATTTTCCTCTTGTAATTTGCAACTTCAAAAATCAAAATCCAAAATATGTCCATACAGCATTCAAAAGCATCTCCAATTATGGTAACAACAATTGTGACCTCCAAAAACAAGAAACTAAAATTAAAAAATGAAAATGGAACACACTTGTGTAAATCTAGACATCTAAATCATGCAACTAGCAGAGCACTAAACATGCAACAACGTAGCTCCATACTCGCATTATTTGTTCATATACAGTATTGCTACCAGATTGAACATTATAAACAATTTTTCCAATTCAAAAATCAAAAGTTTATGCTTTAGAAATTCAAGTAAACTTTTTAAGGATCAAGTTGCTCCAACAATACTCATTTCACATAAAGAAAATCAAAAGGTTAAAGAATTACACATTTTTTTCTTATTGAAAGCCAAGCTAGAATCAAGATGAGAAGCAAGAGCCTGTCTCAATTCAGGAGCTTTATTTTTGTCACGGTCCATAACATAGCTTCAAACAAGCAAAAAAACAGCATCATAGATTGAAACTTAGCCACCAAGTCATACAATTGAAACAAAGAAAACACTGAAACCAGAAGCATCATAGTTTAAATTTTACCCAACAGCATTGGAAAGACAACTATTGTCAGAGGGAATAACCCTTCTAAGAATGATTCCTTCCATGGTGCCAGTAAACAAGAACCTGCAATTCCAGGTAAAATATCAGCTTTATACTTGTAATTCAAAAGGTACTAAAATTTACAAGAACCCAAATTTAAAAACTTGGAAAAACTACAATGCACCTGCCAAAAAAATAAAAAGGACCCAAATTTCCACCAAGCAAAACCACCCCCAGATGCAGAAACACAACAAGAAAAGGAAATGAATGGTTAATAAGAATATGTATGTTACAAGGATGAGCTGATAGTTCAAGGCAAAGAAACTTCAAGAAACAAGAAAAGCAAAGAAAGAAATAATAAAAAGCTGTATTATCTATAGATATAGTGTTGTTCTAAGTGAGGGAGAAATCTTACGGGTTTTGAAAATGAAAAAGAGGACTAGTTGAGAGAGAAAGTTTTTGGGTTCGAGATGTCGTTAGCTATTTGTAATCGGTTTGCTTTTTCAAGTTCCCATTTGAGCAAGGGTTAAGGTCTAATGTCAGGTAGTTTCTCAAAGTTAACCAGTAACTAGTCTTTGCTGTGGATAGAATCTATTTTTAAAAAATATCAAGAACGCGAGGATTCTTTGTAATTTCAACAAATATGGTTAAGCGGCTTAAATCTTAAAACCTTTGGATCTCTGTCTACTCAAATTTTTAATTAAAAATGTAAAAGCTGATATGATTATAATTTTTTTTTAAAAAAAAAGCCTTTAAAAAAAATAAAGTATTAGATTGATTTCAATTGGCTGCAATTTGGATCTATTTAATTTAAAATTTTTATTTTTAAATTTTATTTTTATATAATTATATAATTAAAAAATAATTTTTTGTGATATCGAGTATCAACTTTAAAATAAATATTTATTTAAATCTTATAGAAAACAAATAAAAATAATTATAAAATTTATTTCTCAATCAATTCAATATTAAAATATAAATATAAAAAAACATTAATTAAAAAAATTAGGTATTCCTAGTTAATAACCAAACAAGCGAACCGGATCATAAACTTCACTAATTACTTTTTTTGAAATTATTTTTTATTTCATTACATAATATTAAAAATAAATGATCTCAAAATTAAGAACACTATACCAAAACTTGTTTTTGAGACTCGATAACCTCCCACAGAATAAAACAAAACAAAACATGAAAATCAATTTTCAATTAACTCAACATCAAAAAATAAAAAAAAAATAAAAAAATAAAAATTACACACTCAATCAACAAATAAGGTTAATCCATCAAACTTTTAAACAAGTTCATGGATTTTATAAAGTTTAATTATATTTTTTTTCTAAATTAATTTTTACTTATATAAAAAAAGGATAGATGTAATAAAATTGAGTTCAATTTAAACAAAAGAAGTACTTTAACAAACTCATAAACTGGAATAACTTGAATTACCATGCTAAACCTACAATATAGATTATGAGCTCTATAAAGTTTAATAACTTTTTTTTTTTTCAAAATCATTTTTAATTTAAGTAAATATTAAAAAATAAATGATCACATAATTGATCAATAACTCAATATTACATAATTTATTTGATATTATGATAACATGTAGAAAAGATAAAATAAAAAAAAATTATAAAATTCAAATTTTAACTAGTTCAATGCTAAAGGATGATTAAAAAAATAAATATAACAAATCAATTAAAAGATATAGGATTCAATCAAAGAGATTTTAAAAATCAAAGGAATAAACTAAAAGGAAGAAAAAGTGTTCTTAATTGAAATATAGGACTGAATTGAAAGAATAAATGAAAGATGCTTATTTTGAAGAATGCCCATTACCTTTAGGCGGCGCGTGAGCCTTCCTCCATGTTCCGATTGATGTCATCTTCGACGCCATCAGATTCATGATGACGTCACATTCCCTATAAAGCGCGTTGCAATGTGGCGCGACAACCCATTTCGCTTTCTTTCTTTTTCTCTCTCTCATTACCTCGGTGGATGGCTTATTAAATTCTCTCCATTAGGTCTCAATGGTTTCTCATTCTTCAAATGTAGTCACTTTACTCTAAACTTTTACAAACATTAAGAATCCGAACAGCATAATTGAGCATCAACAACCCTACATTTAGATTTTTTCTTTTAATACTCTAATAACCATGTAAAATAAAAATTCAAATAAATTATTTACTTTAACTCGCAATAAACACATAATATAAGAAATAAATAGAAAAAAAAGAGAGAAATCAATAACCAAAGAAAAAAAAAACCAAGAACACACATAAAAAATACAAAACACTGTGGATTAACCTCTAACTTATTTAATCCACCTGGCTAATTTAGGATGATGTATAAGTTGATTCAAAATCTGTTCTGATGGCATGTAAAGAAATAACTTTTAACTGTAATTTTGGATGTTTTATATTGGTTAGACGTGTTTGTTTTAACGTTTTAAAAATATTTTTTATAAAATTTAATTTTTTTTATTTTTTTATTTGTTTCAAATTTTATTTTTATTTTAAATTATTTTGATATTAATCAAAAATAATTTTTTAAAAATAAAAAAAATATTATTTTAATATATTTTTGAATAAAAAATATTTTTAAAAACAATCACAACTACATTATCAAACATTTTTTAATTGTGATTAGTTGTATATAAAATTTTAAATTAATTTCCAACGCAATAGAAGAAGATACTGGTATAATGCGAGACTCAAATGAGTTGAAATATTTGGATCCTCGTAATCTCGTGTTTGTAGCATCTCTTTAAGCTCATCGGTAGCCATTATAAAAGAAAAGGCCATTTCTCTGTCTCTCGACTCATTACCTGCATATGCTGCTGCCCAGCAAATTCCCAAGAAATATCAGTCCCTGATGTGCAATGAAATTAGATATCAATACATCAAAATCATCGAGAAAAAAAGGATCTAATCCAAAACCGTAAGCAAGGAGACGGCCATTATTGATATGGTTGTAGTAGTTCAAGTGCTTGGAAATGAAACGAGAACTGGTGATAATTCCATACCAGGGTTTGCAAACAGACTTGAGTTTCATTGAGGTTTTTCACAGGCAGCCGTGAGAGAATCTCGATCACGTCTTCAGGGGAAAGGTCTCCTCCATTCTAGGTATCCATCTATATATCGACAAGATGAACTTGAATCGAAAGATTACCTTTCCTAAGATAATCGAGTAGAAGCGATGGCTTTGATCTGCCATGCAATCCTTGAAGATGGGTATTGGATCAAATATCATGTAAGAAAATATAATTTGAGATGCGTGAGATTGAGAAAGAATTCGAGGTGTGCTTGAGTTCGAGACAGACAAACATCCAAAATCTCCATATTTCATTTTCTTTGAAATCATGCGATTTACAGGAACACGTTCACGTATGGATTTGTTTCCAAACAAATGAAACCATTGCCATATTTTGCTGCACCAATAGATTTCCAGTACCTCTTCCTTATCTTTTTTTGTGGGAGTTAACGAAGAAAGCAAACTTTAATGAACTCCATCGAAATCATTTTGCTAAAATTAAATTAAATTATTGCTTTAATTTATAATTTCAATAAAAAAAAAACATAGTTTAAGACATGAAAATTTAAAGAAGCATTGAAAGTAAACTATATTTCAGTTTTGAAAAACAAAAAAACCAGTCTACTAATTGAAAATTAGTTAACTGATTAAAATAAGTTAAATCGGTTGATTGTTCTTGTTTAAATTTGAATTTTCTTGTATTATTTAGGATTTTTATCTATAAAAAATCTTGAAGTTCAACATTATACAGCAGCACATAAAACAAAAAAAGAAGCTAAAAAAGCTTGAAAAAAAACACTTAATAAAAATATATACTCCTCTCAATATGTTATCCTTATTCTTGAATTTTTAACTTTACATTAGTATTTTAATGGCTATACCACGGCTATACCACTTCCGACACCCGTGTCATCGACCGTTGAAATTCTTCCTTATTTTGGGAAGAAAGAGGAAGATTTTTGACATATAAAACCTGGAAGAAATAATTATTTATATAAGAAAACCTCAAACTGAACCTTTGGAGTTCAAAATGATGTGAAAGGCCATATTTCATTATCCAAAGGTATTTTTTTATATATATAAAAATAATAGTAATAACCATTGTAGATTGTGGATCTGACGTGTAGGCTATGGTTGAAAAGTTAATATATGTATTTAATAAAATAAATTAAAAATTCTGAAAAAAATTGTTAACACTAGCTAAGAACTAAATTAAAAAGCTAAGAGATGAACATAAATTATAATATATGATTTTGCAATTATAATTATAATGTAATTGTAATTGAGTTGCTGTGGCAGTGGGTCCGTGACTTCCCTGAGTATCATTATCAACCACGTAGGATATTGTTTTCTGCCTGCGATTTTGGATTGCTACTGGTAACTTTAAACAGCTTCTATAACCTGAAGTTATTAGCTATAACTAATGCAACAATCACATGTGAGTAATGCACGCACAATGGCACTCTAAATTAGTATTAACTCGAGCCCTTCTTATGCACGATGAGAAGAGGTGCTGCGTCTGACGCGAGTTTAACAAAAAGATTGAAACATGCAAGGCTTTAAAGTTCTGGCTTAAACTTCGCTAGGTTACACATTCATCCAATAATGGCACTTACAGAGAAAGCTTCCTCAATGTTTGTTCATTTTTTTGGTTCCATGACTACCCTAGGGCTTCTTGCCCCATGTTCTCAAGCATGTCCAGTTGTTTACTAATGATGGGAAAGACATCCAAGGGGAAGAAAGACAGAGTAGAACCCCATTGTCATGTATGCCGCCGGCCCCTCCCACTTTTATTAACTTGAGCAACTTCTGAAAAGTGCCAGATGAATTCCTTCACATTGTTAACTTAGGTCACGCGAGCGAAACTGGCTGAGGCTCCACCTTTTGGGGAAGTTCAGCAATGCACTCGACTTCAATCTTGGCATCCAATGGCAATGCTGCTACCTGATATGTTGAGCGAGCAGGAAATGGTGCAGGGAAGTCTGTAACACAAACCATATTATTAACTTAGGTTGCAAACTGCGATGGTGTCAGATGCCAGATAACAAATTATCATTTTCTCATCAAGGGACAAAAATACTTTATAAGGAAATTTCCAGATACATGCTCTTATGTCATAAACTGATCCTTCAGAAGCTTAAATGTTATCCAGTAAGCACTTATTGGCAAAGAATTTGATGCTACAGAGTAGCTCGGACTTGCCAAAACTCTACCAGAAAAATGAAGAAAATATGCATAATGATCAAGGTTAGCCAAAAGGCAATTCACATATTCCGGTTTCAGTCAACATCCTAAGTTGATCATCAATAGATGTATTGAATGTTTATCAATCCTGCTACAACTGTAAGGGACAATTCTTAACCTATGTAGAAGTCTTACCTACATATTCTGATTATACAGATCCAGATTTTTGGTCTGTACTGCATAGTGTTAAAAAATAACATGCATTATCATTCAAATGTAGAAAACTTAATAGTCAGTGTGGGTGGATTTGGAAAGCACCTGCCATGCCAGGAATTGAAGTTTTTCACTAAAGCATATTCTACATTTGCAGAGTGATATACAATATTCTCATTTTCTTGTTACTGCAGGTCCAATGTATTGTAGACATGGTAATTTGCAGCACAAACTAGGGGAAAACCTTTATGCTCCATAACATGACAGTACAAATAATCTGCACAAAACAATTCGATCATAACATACATTTTGCATAGATATCATTCACTTTCTTGAAGTCTTTCAAGTCAGCCAACCTGCAGAAAACAACAAAGTACAAACCAGGACAGAGTCAATTCTCTTTCCAATCTTCAATAAAAAATAAATATTGCAAGGCAAAAAGAGAACCCTACATTATTGTTGTCTTTACTACTAAGGAATAGTTGCTACCACTAGCTTTCAGTATCTCCCCCATATTCTTAAGTAACTGTCAAGTTCATAAAGTCAATCTGTCAGTATTAATCTGCTTATCAGCTTGAAACTGAGAAGCTACGCACAATTGCAGTCAAACTAAGACCAATCAACAAAATAGGGCAGAAGCAATTTGGCATAAATACAACTAAATCGAACCCAGAATAACATTTTTGAAGAGGGAGATAAAAGAGGAGAGAAATTGCACAATCAATAACATTTACGCAAAGCTCACACTGATATCTAAGAGGAAACATTATATCAGTGGAAAAGACTGCACACTACAATTTCAGCATATCTTCAGATAAAAATAGGCTGATCATAAAATGCAGAGTACACAAAACTAAGAAATAAAATTGCTAAAACCACTGAAGCTAGCCTCTTGAGCTGAACACCAACTCAACAGAAAAAAGAAAAAGAAAAAGAAGTGTACAGCAAGAAATTCTAACTCAGGAGCTGCTTATACCTGTTCTGTCTGATCCTCAACATTCTCCGAGACAAACTTCCCAGTCTGCATAAGAGTATCAGAAATCATATTGCAAGTATACAAGAAAGTGATTCTAAGAAAAAAATAACTTAACATATGCAGTAGCGTGGTTTGATCTCAACAAGCATGCAACAGTAGAATAATTAAGGACCCCAACAAAAGCATATTTTATACTCCAACATCCATCGTCCTCCAAAAGTACAAATCACAAAAACCAAAAGAACAGGAAAATATGGAAAGACATCAAACAGTCATTCAAAATGGAAATGGAGCATTGAATCATACCTCTGGAATGAGACCTAAAACACCTGAAACAAATACTAGGTTATTGGATTTAATTGCTTGAGAATATGGTCCCAATGCAGCTGGTGCCTTGTCAGTTTTAACAGCCTCTTTTTTAGCTACAATCAAAGCATACATTTGCCACCGTCAGCCATCAAAGCCACAAAATCGAATCCCAAAATAAATCAACCTCCTTTCTAGCAAAATAACCGCAAAATCGAACCCCATACAAATGACACTCTTTCCTAGCAAAACAATCACACATTAAACAAACAAGTCTCAAAAAGTCATTCATAAATTTCTAAACCCAATACATCATTTCAAAACAAAAACACCAGTCAATTATCAAAAATATTAAAAATTTTCAACTCTCCACATCTATCAAACCAATACCATCAAACCCAACACTACAAAATTGCCATACTTTTCTACACTGTTGATCATTCACACACATATTAACAAAAACCCACAAATCAATTCCCGTGAAAAATCCAAGATTTTTTACTCTATTCATACTATCACACATTAACCAAAACCCAGATATCATTTCTCATAAAGTCTCAAACTTTATATCCAACTAACTTAGTTACACGCATTTAGCTAATCAAGTCCCCATGTAGAATTCGAAATAAGAAGATAAAACTAGAGAGAGAGTTACGAGGTAAAGTGTAAGTGGTCAAGGAAGCGAAAGGAGGAGTGGCTAATCGAGTTGAACAACACTGCCGCCAGAGACCGGTGTTGATGACGGAGGCGCAACCAATGCCGCCGATGGAAAAAGGGGTTCGGTTGCGCACTGCGCCGGCGTTCATCAACGAGACATTTAAGGGTTTTAGAGCACACCACGACATTTTCTCTCTTGTTTGCAGTTTTCTTAATTTGGTTGCAGGTGATACTTTAGATGTAGTTTTTTTAAGTTAATGGTGCATCTAATCCTACTCTTAATCTTGTCACTTTTAGTCCTCATACTTGTTTTTATCCCAATATTATCCTCCACCCCCACATATCCATAACCATTAAGGGTTAAGGACGATCAAATCCATCATTTTTAAAGTAAATTTGGTTATATTAAATGATTTATTTATATATGTTTCAATGTTTATTATTTTTTCTGTGAGGGTTATTATTAAAGGAAACAAGAAAGATGCTCACAAACAAGGTTAGAAGGATGAAATTAAGAACAAAAAGAGTAAAGGATAGCTGTGGCATAAGAATAAAGTCTGGTGACCAAATAACACCATTAATTCCTTGTTTTCAATTTTGGTTGCTGACAGTAGAAACTAGCAAGTAAGTGGAAAGGGTTTATGCATTAGGTGTTTAAATTCTCTGGTCCCGTTGTTTTGGGCTCAACTGAGTTTGCAAGCCCATAAGGTGATATTAATATAAACAATACTGTCAAAGGCCATCATTTATCAATTTGACTATTTTTAACCAAAGCTTTTAAAAATATTTTTTAAAACAATTAATTTATATATTTTTATTTTAAATTAATATTATTTTAATATTTTTAGATTATTTTAATGTGCTGATATTATAAATAATTTTTAAAAAATAAAAAATATTATTTTAATATATTTCTAAATAAAAAAATAATTATTACAGCAGTCTAAGTTACCGGAATCATATGCATTGAATTGGTGTGGAAGCAAGCTCGCTACTCTTCCTAGGCCTTTTGCATGCATGTTTTGGCGTTTGTCCCTTCTTCAGTAAGCAAAGTGCAACTTAACTTATGGTAGGTGAGCAGATTTGCTGGTGAATCGGTGATCATACTATTTTCTTTATTGGCAAGTGAGTTCAAGAACATGGTAGCACTTTCTTTTTATTTCTAATTTTCTACTAGTTTTTTTTTAAAATTTTATTATTAATATTTAATTAATCAGGTATTTAACTTTTTGATTGAATTTAAATCTAGAATTTAATGAATTACAAGTTTAAAAAATTAATTTTAGTTTTATACTCAAGTTTGCTTCATGTTTTTTTTTTCATGTTTTTTTATATAGTGTCATTTATTAGCATTTGTTTTTGTTTTTTTCTTTTGCTTTCTATGAGATTTTTTAATTGTTTTGAAAATAACACAAATTATCTCTAGTTTTTTCCTTGATTTTTGTAGTTTTATTCTTTTTTAAAAATTTTAATTTTTAATTAATTTTATTATTTGACGTTAAATTTACCAAGCTCAAGTATTTTTAGTTGAGTCCGAGTCTAAAATTAACATATTAAAAATTTTAAAGATTTACTCGGATTTATTTGATTTTGTTTTTCTATTTCTTCAGTTTTTTTTATTCTCCAAATGTTTTTTTTTTTTTAACTTTCTATAGAATTTTTTAATAGTTTTAAAAATAACATGATTACCAATAAAGAAATGATCACCACCAAATATGCTCACCTTTGTAAGTTTAGTTGCACTTCTTTTATTGAATATGGGACAAATCCCAAAACATAGTTATCAAACTCTATCATCAAGTATGTTAAAAAAAACTTAAAGCTTGAATCGGATAATATTTTTAGTTTAATTTGATAAGATATTGATATCCTTAAATTTGATACTTAATTGAATTTTTAATGACTCGGTTAATTTGATCCATCCCAATTTAAACTTCACCAGGTCAATGTTTTATAGAAAAACAAAAAGTCATCGTCTTCTGTAAAAATAATTAATCTAGTTATCTATGGCACAACATACCGCACGTACAGAACAGAACAGAAGTGTTCATTTTCCTTCAGTCGAGCCTTGTACTTCCATTAATGGACATCATGCTAACACATTCCATATTGTTCAGGCAACATCTTGCAACCCAGAAAGGCCAAAACCACCTCCCCTTTCTTTTTTCTTTTCTTTTTTTTCCATTTTTGATATTAATTTGTGAGTGGAAACAAGTGATCTAGAACTATACATCATTGTCATCTCACACATAATTTCTACAATTTGGGCAAGATCCGTTTCTAGCCAGCCATTTATCTAGGCAGGACAGATGAAAGTAGTGTCCACAGTGGGGAAGTTTTCTCATTGAATCTCCATCCTTGAAATCCTGACAAAAAAAAAAGTTAAAAATCTGTTAAAAGCAAGATTACAATGATTTCCTCACAGAGCTAAAATAATCACTCAAAGACAATTAGCTCAGTACCTGCAAGCAAATAGCACAACTAAAGGCGAGGCAGCATTGTTCAACAATGTTATTGTCAGATTTGAATGTACATTCAGGAAGTCTTTTGATACAATCCTCGGACAAGCCTCTAACTTCACTTGTGTCATAAATGTCTGATATTTCTCTGTAAGTTGTTTCCATTGCATTAACCTGGGAGATTTACAAGCCTGATTAAGTCCCACATAGTACGTTCAACAATCTATTCTAAGAACTATTGGTATGCAAATTGAACAGGTCTCCTCACCTGCCATTGATAGGCTTTTAGCACCGCAGGACCTACCCATTCCATGAATACCTTCCCATTCAACAAGCTGTGCAAGAGAGCAACCTGTAAAAAAGTTAAGTCCCCTTTACTTTGGATTCTAAAGCGCAAGGCCCTCCCTCTTAAATTGAAAGAGACAATCATGATGCTGTGTACAGCAGTGAGAAATACCATATCAATATTCAAAGCAGATGTATGTAATTTTATCCTTTGTTTTTTTTCCTGTGAAACTCGTTGAAATGCTGGTGTATTTATATAGTGGATATGAATATTATTTACCTTGGACAATGGTTCACCATTAGTAATTGATTCTAGCAATTGAACAGCAGTGATGGCACCTGCAACAGCACCTACTCCAGAGCCACGAAGAAACCCAGTTTCTGTTGTCTGACCTTTCATGGCTCCTATGATTGATCCCACTAGAGCCCCTCCTGCAAAACCGAGGCCAAAATTTGAGAATCATGCAAAGAGGTTAAGGAAGAGCTAGCATCCAAATGAATACTGATATTTTCATAGAATAAATAATTTATTTGACTGATTAAGCAAATATATATTATTATATATGCCTTACTTAAAGTGTGGATTAATCATGTGTATATAATTGTATTCTTTCTGTCTCTATCTAATGTCAGTGGAAGTTTCTTTATGCAGCAAGTGGAAGCCTAGCTAGCTGATCATGGACATTGGAGACAAGTGTGGAGTCAGCAACTAGCTAGAAGTGCATTTATTAATGCCCATCCCTGCATGGGATGGACTGGTGATTTTGTGGCCCTAGCATATATGCATGGAACACAGTCATACATCTTTAAATGTGAAAACAAAACCCTCATCTTAACACTAATATATATACATGAAGGCATGAATCCATCTCTAACAGGATTCAGCTAAATTGCTGCCAGAAGGATTCTCAGAAGGGCTGAAATGCAGTGTTTTGAAGGAAGAAAAAAGAAGTCGAAAAAGTTTCCCTGTGTGTGAACTAGTTTTCCATTAGCCAGACCAGAAAACGAAGATACAGTACAAGGAGAGACATACCTAGTGAAAAAATACAAGTAGATGCAGCAAGGACGGAATTCTTCAGAACTGATCTAATGAAAAGTCCAGTTCCAAAACCCTCTAGCTTTGCTGCAGAAACCCACAAAGAAACAGCCTCTTTACACCTGAAAGAAGCTTTTGTTACGCCAGAAAACCACCTTTTCATCATCGGAAGAACGGAATTTCGCAAGTGTGTGGAAGCCTTAGTTTAGCTGATGAGAAGGAAAGCAAAGGCAAGTAGTGTGCAGCTGTAAAATGTGTGAAGCTACACACAAGCATTTATAGGAGGGTACACAATGGAGCATTTATGATGCACATATATACATGCATGGATTGGGAAAGGTGTTATGCATGACAGCTTCTCATGCATGCAAATTGATGAAAATAATGCACAGAAAATGACAGTAATTTAGGCCCCTCTTCCCATTTCCAGTATGTTCACCTGTCAACTTTCTCTTCCTGCAGTTGAAAAAGCTACCCTAGGGATAGCATTAATTAGGATGTTTAACACTCTTATTCTGATTTCAATTGCTTTTTAAATACATTTTTTTCTTGAAAAACAATTAAATAAATAAATTTTTTTCATATTTACTATAATTTTAATACGTTGATTTAAAAAAAAATTCAAGAAAAAACTAATTTAAAAATCCCTCTCAACAACAGTTCCAAATTTTATATTTATTCATTAAAAATGATATATTTTATTTTCAGAATGACAACTTGTGAGCTTTTATTTTCACTTGTCAATTATCTTATATCCTAGTCAATGGCGAAGGAGTATGGCTTGGGGTGCCATTGGCTGAGATCATATAATATCATTTCTTGAGTTGTCCCAGAAATTATGAGCTATCCCCCCTTCCGCACACTTAGAGGAAGAGAGAGCAAGGAGAGGGACAGCAAGAGAAAAATGAGAGTGAGATCGTGCCTGCCTAAGATTACATCAGCAAGGAACACGGACTGAGCGACACAACAGAATCATTAGTGTTACTGATCGAATTGAATAAACTAGACTTGAAAAACTAAGTAAAGATCCCTGCTGGAGATGATATTTTTTGGTATCTGAAAATTCACTGGATCGGTTGAGCTGGATAGATCTTTAGTGTTACTGATCGAATTGAATAAACTAAGTAAAGATCCCTGTTGGAGATGATAATTTACTGTCTAATCCAATCCAGTTGAGCTCAGTCGATCCATTAAAAAATAAAACTCTTTCAATAATAGTGTATTTCATATACAAGCTCGAACTCAAAACCTTATTTTTTTAAAAAAAAGGCATTGAATTACTTGAAGAAAGCACTGTTGATTCTTTGTTGAAGATGATGGATAAATGTTTCAAACAAGAAAAATCTGCATGGATTCTATGTGGAAAAAAATGCCTGTCATTTAATGAATATTGTTGAATGATATCTAAATCAAATAGGGTGTTCTGGAATACATGCATCTAGATAATTCTCAACGCCCTCTTTAGGGAAATATGTCAATCAACTATAGAAATAGAATAATAATGCATTGGAGCTTTGTCGAAGGCTAAGATCCTTCCTTCGATTTAATTAACCTGTCTCGGGGCTGGAACCATCCTGAAGATAGCATTAATATATAATTAATGCTGCTGTCTGAAGTGCTCTTAATTAAGCCTTGTTCTTCTTCTTTTACACAACTAAGAGGATCGACTTGATATCTCATTGGCCAGGGCTTGCTCATTCAATTGCATACCAAATCTGTTGGAACTAATCAAATATACTGATGATCATGGATAATGCACAGTAGCATAAGATAGAAGTGCTTCATTTGCTGAGAGTGCTTCTTCCCTTACTTGATACCAAGGCCAATTTGGCTTTGTCAGAGCTGCAAAAAAACAAGGGGCGCCAATAGCAGGACAGAGAGAGAGAAGGGGGAGGAAAAGTAAAAAACCAGGTGCTACTGGATGGTGGTTAGCGCTTCTGTGTGCTGGAAACAGGAAACAAGTGGATATTTTGAGACGATAAGATTTCAGAAGCATGGACATTATGTTCAAATGGAGTAAGGGTCCTTCAATTGCATTAATGAGAAACAAACAATGGCTACCTTGATTACTTTCTTGGTATATATCACGGTAGGTAGGTTGTCATTCACACTTCCTTGCCTATTTTGTGATCCTAGAAAAACCATGGACTTCTTTCTTGAGATTCAACAGATTGATATTTTGGTGTTTCATTTTAATGCTTTGTCCAAGAGATAAGATGCCATTTTCTAGTAAGGGTATTTTGTGCCTTGTGGAAACAAGATACATCTTCCTGCATCTTCCACCTTCAAAAGATGACTTCTTTCTTAAGAAAAGACTCTGTCTTCCTCTTTATCGCTGAGTTATTGAAGGAGTGAAGACATGCCCATTTTCTATACTTGGTGCATGGTTTGAATTTGAACCTGTGCGCCACAACTCTCGGTATTCTAGGTTGATAAATACAGAAGAGATAAAAACATAGACAAAAACATAAAATGAATCGGTCTTGTGATAATTTTAACGTGAATTTCTGTATTTTAAAAACATGGACAAACATTTTATTTGATTTGGGTTTGGCCTTTTGGGGATTCCTTATCATGCCAAAAAGGCTTCTGTCCTTCACCATGCATGGCATTTAACTTGATTTGGTTGGTTGTCATTAAAATCTCAACTGCAAATGCCAAGCAGAATAAGTACAATCACAGAAAGTATTTTTAATGTCATTCCAATTAATCGAGATCAAATCCCACCGAAGAAAGTTCATATGAATGGAGAGAATTAATTATGGGAAAATAATGGGGATGGCAGGACTTGAAGCCCAGAAAAAGACCTCTGTAAATCATGTAAGATCATTTACAGTGTACTGCTGATTTAAATGCATAGGCTTGTAGAAGTGGGCTATCCTCATTTTAAGTATGTCTTTAATTACATCAACTTAATATTTATTTAACAAATTAATGTAGAAAACAGAAATTTCACACAAGATTTTAGATATGAAATTGTCTATGGACAAAGAAGGGATGGGGATTCAATTTTTCCTTGGACTAATAGGACGTTTGCCAAACTTATTAGCAAGTTTCTGAGAGGAGTGTACAAGTTGCAGACAGGCATCAACATCAAGCATTGAATCATCTAGTGAAATAAACTTTCACATAAACAGAGAAGCATAAGATGGACGAGAAAAGTATAGAGAGATGTTATGTAATTTTAAGTTAATTATACCAATTCAGCGAGGCTTAATTTTCTGACAGGGATTAATATTCCAATATCCAGTTGAGGGAGGATAAAAGTACTAGCATAAGCAAATGAGAGAATATATATATGAGCTCACAGGATCAACACATGAATTGCAGAAGATCTTCAAACTGCAAGTAGTCTCTGTAGGATAAAATATCCCTTACCTTGTATTCAATCTGCAAAAAACTTGAACTTTTGTCACCTTAACCAATCATTTTAGTAATGGAAGCATGGGCCTCGTGCATAATGTTTTCAAATGAGAAAACAAAGGAAAAGAAAAATGCATTTCTAACCTTATAAGGCTAGTGTCTTCATCTGAGGGGATTCTGATGGAGAATTCACAGCTGCCTCCCTAGTATCAATCATCACTGCGATGGCCTCTCTTATTGTTGGCCTATTAAGTGGAGATGTGCTGGTTGCAGGCAACGCAGTTTTGAGAACTAAAAACATCACCTCTGTTGTTCTTTTCTGAAATCAAATATCTCAGATGTTAGCACTGAATCATGAATTGATCTTCTAACCCATGTAACCAGGACCCCTCCTTGGTCTAGATTGTTGAACAGGCGGTTTCCCGGTAATCAGTTTCAGTGGAATTACTCCGAAGCTATAGATGTCACATTTGTCAGTCACTTTCAATGTGTGAGCATATTCTGCACATAAGAAAAGAAAAAAAAAAAAAAAACACATTTACTAACTTGATACCTTTGAATAATTTAGCACAGTCAAGATAGACAAGTGTTCGGTTCCTATTTTCAAATGATGGGCGTGCCGGGGGCAATGTAACCATTTGAACCTGCAACAGCAGACATGGATTTTTTGAGCAGGGAAAATCAATCAACTTCACCATGCCAGAGTCTCTTACATGAGCTTGAAGTACTTCATCCACAAACCCTCTCTGCTGCTCCAAGACCAATATTATAACGAGCATTCCAGTCCAGTGAACATGTTTGGACACTGCCAAGAAGATGATCTCCAAGACTCCCATTTGGCATATATTCATATAGGAGAATATTGTAGTCCTGATGGTAGCAGAAGCCAAAGAGCTTAACAATATTACGGTGTCTAATGTTTCCGAGGGTCAGTATCTCAGAGCGGAAGCTGTGGTCACAAGTAGCTACTTCACTGCGAGACTTCAGCTTTTTTACGGTGATTCTGGTTGGTTATACGTGATAATATTATGTTTATATAAATATATATTTATTATTAATATAAATTTAATTTATTTTTAATATTAATATAATATTAGATTAATAAATCTAATATTTGATTTATGAATCTCGAGTAAAGATAAAATTCATAGGAAGAAAATACTTTGCAAAAAAAATTATAATGTTGTTATAATTATAAGATTTTTATTGCATCAAACCATTATTCCTAAAATATTTTTGGTTAATACTCTCTTAAATATTAGACATTCATTAGAGCTGTGGAAACTAGTATATATTATGTTTTTTTCTTTATGGCAGGAAGCAATTGTTCTCATAAGTTGAGGTACAAAAGATACATAAAATTAATATGTAGATGTTTGTTATAATATATGTATACTTAACTGAACCGCATGAAAACTCCATATGAAAAAATCATTTATGTCTATGGAAAAGTTTTTGTGATGGTTATGTAAGTAATCCTTAAACATGAAATCACTAATTTATTTTATATAGAAAATATTATGCTTTGCTAATATTACATATTATTTTAATCGAAGTAACAAAAAGACAGATATCGAGTATAACATGAACTATATGAAGATACTCAAGTAATTACGAGAGGATTCATCATCCTAAATAAATTAGAAAAAATATTTCATATGTTCTTAAATAATATTAACTGAGAAATTCCTAGCCAACGTGGAATTAGATTTGAAAAGGATTTCAAATATTATTCAAACGATCAATGATTATTAAATAAAGAATAAATATGATTTAACACGGCAAACATTTATGCCTTAATGTTAAATTAAAATATTATTGATGAAATGATATTAATTATATTGAGAAACCAAATACTGAAAAGTTAAGTAAAATCACTAATAACTTTTCTAATATTAAGGGAATCATGACACATTGATAGACAATGCATCCAATCTTCAAATATAAATTAATCAATTATTGAATTGATAATAAAATAAATTATTTAATTTATTTAATTTTACCTAATTAGAATTATAAGTTACATTTGAGTCAATATATTAGAAACCTAATAGGTCACATACATTAAAAGCCATCAGTCATAAATTAAATTGGGATGATTTAATTAAATATAATTTGATTAAAATATATTTTAAAAATTAAGGACTAGAATATAATTAATATATAGATTATATTTCTAGACCTAGAAAAATTAAGTAATAACTTGATTAAGTTAATTTATAAAATTATCCTGAATTAATATGTGGATATTATACAGAGAATAAATTGATATTTTATCAATTTATAGGGTTTTTCATATTTATCTATAAATAGTAAGTAATGCCTCTTATTTTTAATGATTGTGAAAAAACTACATAAATAATAGAATTAAAAAAAAACTCTAGCCATAACAATTTATGAGATTTCTAATTAATAGTTCATGTGAATTACTGTTAGAGATTAAAAAATTAAATGATTTGTAGTTTACAATAACTTAACTTTAAAAAAATTATTTAAAATAAAAAATATCATATCTTTATATAATAAATTCCTAAATAATTTTAAAATTTTCTAACAATATTCTAAAAACTCTCAAATAATTGTGATTCGTTGTTTACACGGAGTGTATAACATATTCAGAACCCAACAACTTCACCATCGGCCATAAAGCCTTGTACACTGTGCCACAGGCTCGCCTTCCTACAACTCATCTTCTGCAAAATTTCCAGTAGACACCAAAAGGTCATCATTATACGAGAACCCTTCTTTAGGAAAATAATAGTTGTCTACCACATCATGCCTTGTTGCATCTTCACCAGGAATAAAAGCAGGTTGACGACGCATCATAGCCCAACAAATTCCCACTATGAAAAACAGAGAAAGTAACCCAATAGCACCAGAAATAATGGCCACTAGTTTCGCTCTGGACGAACTCTCCTTGATCCAGTTTTTGTTAGGAGTAGGAAATGGGATCACTGGATGACAATGGTACGAACCTGATTTGCACGAGCCATTGTTGCCAGCAAAGTTTGTGGAGTCTATTCGTAGCGCAGGATTATTTGGCACTGGTCCTACCAGGGTACTGTTAGAAAGAATGCAGACTAGAAGGTTGAACAGCTCACTGAAAGATGCCATGAACGTCACCAATAAGTTGGTTATCGTTCAAGTAGAGTGATTCCAACAGCTGAAATTTCCCTAAATCATTGAGAATTATACCAGAAAGACGATTATGGCTAATGTTGAGAGCAATCTGGAGACTATCAAGTTGACCAAGCTCGACAGGTATGGCACCAGAAAAAAAGATTTCCTCCCATTTGCAGCTCTGTCAGTCTGCTTAGACTGCCTAAGGTACTTGGAATTTCTCCAGTCAATCTGTTGTCTGAAAGCTTCGGGATTTATACGGGATTTCTACGTTCACTAGCTTGCCAATTTCTTCTGGAACAGAGCCTGTGAATTGGTTCCGACTAAGATCAAGCCTCTGAAGTCCTATGCAATTTCCCAAGTCACAAGGGATATCTCCTGAGAGCCAATTGAAGAAATGTTGAATGCAACAAGCTGTGTCAGGTTTCCTATCTCAGGAGGAATTTCCCTAGTAAAATAGTTATCTGACAAGAGCAACCTCTTCAAATTCCCGAGCTTGCCTACACCAGGGGGTATAGACCCGGAGAATCGATTTTGATATATATCAAGAGAAGAAAGATTCTGAAGTTGATATAAATCAACAGGGAGACTTCCAATAAGCAGGTTACCACCTAGCATTAGCTGTTTAAGAGACTTGCAAGTTTTCAGACCAAAAGGGATGTTTCCAAACAACCTATTTGATTCAAGGCTCAAAAACATCAGTTTCTCATACTTGCATAGGTATGAAGGTATGTTAACAACAATATTGTTGTCAGATAAGTCAAGGACAGAGAGGTTACTATTATACACAATGAGGAAAGGAATATGACCCTCAAGATAATTGCTGAAAAGCTGCAACTCCTCTAGATATGTTAGGTTTTGAAACTCTAGAGGAATTGTACCTGTCGGATTATTTTTAGACAGGTCAATGTTTTGTAACTGTGTTGACTCTCCAAGTTCCCTGAGAATACTTCCCTGAAGGTTAATCTCTAAAAGGTGAAGCAAGCGGAGATTAGGAATACAACCCAATTCTCAGAAAGATCTATCTCAAGAGCACCACTGCAATTTCCTAGTTCCCGAGGAATTGTTCCATTCAACAGGCTGGTATTTATGTAAAGTTTCTATAGCTGCGATAGCTTGCCAAGTTCTCTTGGAAGAAAACCACTAAAGGAATTTTGATGCAATGCAAGCACCTCTAGGTTACTGATATTTCCTATCTCAGGAGGAATCTCCCTAGATAAAAGGTCTTGCCAAAGGATCAAAGTGGTAAGATTTTGAAGTTTCTGAAGCTCCTTTGGAAGAGAACCTTGGAAGCTATTCTGTGCCAACCGGAGTATCTCCAAGCTCTCACATTCACTAATTTCAGGTGGTATTGGACCTGTGAAGGAGTTCACACCTGCCCAGATGACCCTAAGATGTTTTAACTCGTGGATTGATGCAGGAATTGTGCCTGTGAGATTATTGCTGTCACGACCCGAATCCCGGATCCGTGACCGGCAACGCAGGAGCGGTGTCGAAAGGACACCTCACCTACGCTAAGCCTCAGAACAGACATATCAAAAGAACAATTTGTTCCAAAATACGCAGCGGCTCATAATATTCAGAAATATTATATTATTCAAATACTGATAAAACCGAAAGATAGTTATTAAAACAAAAATAATAATTCATAATACTCATTACATTGTCAAAATCCAAACGTAATTAAAACAAGGTAACAGTGGAGCGTCTAAGACATCAAATCAAAACTGTAAGGAAAGCCTCGCGAACAAGCAAGGCATACCGACCAGAACTGAAGAAGCAGAAACACTCAACAAAGTCCAACTGCTATCAGAAACTAAGAATAAGAACCTGAAATAATATTAAAAATGAGAGTGAGTTCAACCAACTCAGTGAAGGAATAACATTTAATATACATTTCATATATTTCAGATATTATTTGCAAGATGATTTATCTTGATATACATATACATATACATATACATATACTTACTAAACATATTATCATAACGTAGCATATTATCATAACGTAGTGGATTACATGTCAGAGATCAGATGACACCCGAAGGTGACCACTGTGGGATGATCAATCACCACAGGCTGATGCCTCTCTCACCAGCTAGGTAACAGAATACTATGTGCACACAGGCTAACTATTCTCCGTTAGCATGGAGTACTGACAAGTCCCATATCAAGGCATAACAGATATTCACATAATCATCAAAGAAGCGTATATCATATCAAATAGAATTTACTTTATCAGATTGCAAGTGCAAATTCAAGAATAAATGAGTATTCGGAAAATAAAGCAACATATATAAATATTCAAGAAATTTACTAGTTGTACTCATTGTATAATCAACATACATATTTATTTATATTATATGCATATTAAAGATTATTCCACTCACCCGGAAAATACTGAACTAAAGGAATGTCAGACAAAAGACCCGAAAATCCGATTAAGGATCGTTAGGAGAACCTACAATAAATATATGAAATATACTCAAAAACAAATCAAACAAAAGATCCCAATGCATAAAATAAAACCGGGCTTAATCTCCCAAGTTTAGGGACTAAAACGACAATTTTCCAAAACAGGGACCAAAACGTAATTTTACCAAATTTGAGGACCGAACTGTAAATATATAACCATACTGAAATTTATCCATAATTAATCCTCAATTCTGTCCAGGATATATCATTATGCTCCAAGGACCATTCTGGAACTTTACCAAATTTTTAGGGTCAAATTATACTTTTTGTCAAATTGGAGGACCAAACTGAAAATATTAATTATACTGGAATTTTGTCCTTAAATCATCCTCAGTTCTGTTCAGAACCTCAATTTATGCCCCAGGGACCAATCTGTAAAATTTCCAAAGTTCGGGGACTAAACTGCAACTTTCACAAATTGAGGGACCAAACTGAATTTTCGTCATCTTCAACCTCAAACCCAGAATTTCAACAGATCACCTACTGTTAGTTCCAGATTTATACTCAACTTCATCATTCAATTCAACCATAACTCAAAATCATCATATTTCTTACAATCTCCAATCAACTAAATAATCAAATACCCACATCAATCAACCCCTTAATTCAAACTAATTCATCAATAAACTCAAATTCAAAACTCTAAAATTAATCAAAACCGAAATTTAAAGCTAAAGAAAACATATTATACATATTCAAGCATAATCTTACCTTTTACTTTTTTCTTCAACCTTTTCCTTTTCCCTTATTTTCCCCTCTTTTCTCTTCTTCTTCTTCTTCCTTCTTCTTCTCCTGCCGGTTCTCTCTCCAAATTCAGATCTTCTTTTTTTTTTTTTTCTTCTTATATATATTTATCAACTATTGGTCAATTACCACATACCCTTCAATCATTTATACTTACTCTTTAAGCCACCAAGGGCTTTATTGTATTTTCCAATCTTTTTAACTCAAAATATTACAATTGCTATAGATGACAAGCTCTTCGAGTGAAGTCAAATTTCCTATCTCCCTAGAGATTTCTCCGAATATGTAGTTCTCGCAGAAATAAAGCAGCTTAAGAGTGTTAAGTGAGCAAAAATGTGCTGGAAATTGTCCAGCTTGCGACACTGACCACGATATTGAGGAATGGGACCAGAAAAGAAGTTGGAGGAGTCATTTCTCAACTAAACCAGCTGGGAGATTACTACATATACTTACAGTTGTAGACAAACTACCAGACAAATTAAGGCCATGGAGATTCAAAGAAGTTACCTTAAGATTGGTAGAACAACCCACTCCCTTCCAATTCCAAGGAGTTGAGTCCAATGAATTCCAGCTTTGAAGATTCTTGTCAGGACCAACGACAGACTTTCTATGGAAATTCTTTGATCGTCAATCAATGACATTCTTTCTTCTCCACCATTGTTGCTAGACCTGCCATTGCATTTTTCCTCGTGTAATGGTTTGCTTCTAGAACGTGATCTGTGTGTCTTTCTTTCTTGGTTAGTGGGTTGGCAGGGAATCTACATGTCTCTTCTTCCGATCCACAGTAAAGAGATCATGACCTTGCAATATTCTATTATTAAGGAAACAACTATTAAACAAGATATTAAAATATGCACGGATAATTACAATTAAACAGTTTGATGTGTTATGATTGTGTATAAAATGGTGTAAAAATCATGAAAAAAGAAGTATAATCATTCTCTAAATTTTGATTTCTAGAAATGACTGGTGCCTATGGAAGCATAATATTACTTGAACCAACATAAGGCTGGTCCATTCCATCAACATTAGTAAAAAAAGGCCAAGGAAAAAAAAATAAACAGATTAAAATGAAAGCTTTTTCCTTTTAATTCTACTTCAAGGTCATATTACATATTGAAGTGTTGGATGAAAAATCCAGAAGATTAAAAATTAGAACTTATTCAAGAAAAAAAAGAAAAAAAAAGAGTTTAAACAAACTTCCAGCAAATTTTCCTAGATTGTTTAGGACCTGGCCCTATTTGCAAATTTGCCCATATTGAGGCTTCAACTGTTGCCTGCCCCATTACAGAAACTTGGACTTGGACATCTTTATTGGCATGGAAACAATTGCTGTGTTTACCTCACATCCCTTAAATTGTCAAACATTCAAGAGAGTTCATTTTGTACATGGATTAGTTTGAATAGCAAAACCTCTTTAAGATGGACAATCCATGGGCTTCATGCCCAAACTTTTTAGCCAATAATCAAACCTAGTAATTCAGTGTAAGGTTAAATATGTTTTGAGCTAATATGTGTTGCATTTTCTTTGGGATAAAAGAGAGAAAAACTAATTACTAGACTTATTTAAAAATAGCTATCAGATGGTTTAAGGTTTGACTCGGTAAATGATTTGGGTTATTAGGTTAATGTGTTAGTCCACAAGTTATTTTATCTAACTTTTTTTTTATTAAAATTATATTATTTCAATTGAGTTTGAATAAATTTGACAAGATGAATTAAATTATGAATCAACGCATTAGATCAATTAAGTTTAGCTAGATTAATATCAAACCATTTTAGATTAAAAGATTAATATCAAATTATTTTAGATTAAAACTCAACATAAATTAGGTTTTGGATTACAAATTTAACAAATAAACTTGTCAATCCGAGCATGGTTTAGATATTATTTAGTGTTTTTTTCTCGTGACCTAAAAAACCAACCTCATTGTCATCCTAAATGCCAAAATGACATATGCTGTTGAAAACTTGCATTACTTCGAGGAAAGGATGGATGGATTTGGAAAAGAAGATGATCACTACTCATGAGCACCGACCGTGTGTGTATTTCAACAGGGACAAAACTCAACAACTAAAAGTATGAATCTTCATTAACAGTAATCCGATCCATGTACAGTGTGTAAAAGAAAAATAAGAAGGTAGCTCTCCAAAATTGACATATCTCGTCACCCTTCTATGATCTAATTATACAAAGTCCTCAAAGCTAAATGTATGATTTGAGATACCCTTACTGATTAATCAACTAAGCACATTTCCTAACCTTATAATGATGATAATTACCATTGTAATGTTGGCTGTTATTCAAAAGATAATATCTTGGACTCGATCCCTTATTTCTCAACAAGTTGCCAAGGCCGCCGCCACCCTTCTTCCACAGCCTCCACCAACACTTCCTCCTAGGGGATGAAACACCCCCTAGCACGTGACCACTTGAGTGGCTCTTCCCTTTTTTTGCCACAAGCCCTCGAACCTCAGGTGGCTTATAGTTCCTTATCAAAGGCCACTTGATCCCATCAAAAAAAGGGTGTCTTTTAATGTCTGTGGCACCCTTGGTGCACCCTAGCCTCTGCCTTGGATCCTTGACTAACAACTTCTCGATCAGATCCTTAGCCTCGTCCATTCCTTTACCTTCCCCTTCCATCACATGGAAGTTCACGTGCTTACTCGATGCTATATTGCGCAAGGTGCTCTCTTTACTCCCTCCCTTAAACGGTGTCGTTCCATACAATAATTCATAGAGCAAAACCCCAAAAGCCCACCAATCCACTCCATTACCATGACCATTTCCAGACAGCAACTCAGGAGCCAAGTACTCATGGGTCCCAACACATGATCTCGACAAAGCTGCCGTGGGCTCCGCCACAAACTCCTCCTCCACCACTTCCTCCTCCACTACTCCCCTCCGGCTAAACGCACCAAAACAATCACCACCTCTTCTCATGGACCCCGCCATTCTTTTTCTGTGGACCCTTCTATCAAAAGTGGGGACAACATCAGCTTTGAAGCACAAATCGAAGTCAGACAACATTATATGACCATCCTCACGTAATAATATGTTCTCCGGCTTTAGATCCCGGTAAACAACACCTAGGGAATGCAAATACTCCAAAGCTACCAAGACCTCAGCAGCAAAGAACTTGACAGCCTGGACCGGTAACCGGTTACCAGGCTGCTTACGTAGCAAAGAGTGAAGATCTCCATTCGGGCAATAATCAATCAAAAGGCAGCTGTAATGAGAGACTTCAAGATGGGCATAGAGTGTAGGCAAGAAAGGGTGGTCTAGCATGGAGAGAATCTCACCTTCCATCTGAACTTGCGATAGTTTTTTCTTGGTTAAAGAATCTTTATCCATAACTTTCAAAGCAAAGTTTGCATTGTTGAAGTCTCTAAGTTGGCAAAGAAAGACCCGGCCAAGATTTCCTGTACCAAGATGGCGGAGGAGTTTGAGGTGGCGGAGGTGGAGTCTGCCATCTGTTGAGAGGCTGGTGGCTGTTTTTATAGCTGACCAGTGCTGATCACATTTACGGTGGTGGAGAGAGCTTGTTGTTGTCGTTGTGATGGTGGAAAGGCGGTCGTTGAAGCTGAGAGTTAGACTAGAACGTGCACTTGAGGAGGCAAAAGTGCGGTCAGTGGCGGTGGAGGTGAAGCTGAAATCAAGATCGGTATCAGATGGGCAGCGATGAAGCTGGGTTTCTTCAATATCCATGGTTTTAGCGTGTGGAGAAAATTAGAGTTATAATGAGCTGGGGATATAAGGGCCGGCCGGCTGGCTGGCTTATAAAGAAGAGGGAGGGGGGAGGAGGTGAAGGGAATTAAATATGGTGGTTGGTTGACCAAAATAGAGATAGAGAGTAGGAGATGGAGATGGAAAGCAAATGGAAGATGCTGATAGGTTGACCCAATTGCAAATTTCTTGTTTTTAATGGATCCTTATGTTATAAGATTTTGACAGTCACATTTAATATATTTTCATTTATTCAACCATAGTAAATATTTTTATGATAATCTATATTAAATTCTATTTCAAGCAACCTTAAAAACACATTCATTTATCAACTAGATATATACTAAAAATATATTTTTTAAAAATAATAATTTCAAGAATAGAACTTCAAAAATGATTAAATATTTATAAAATAAAAAGATAAGTGATAAATCAAAATGATAGTAAAAATCTTGGTAGAATGATAAAAATTAAAAAAAAATATTTAAAAAATAGTATAGTTTAGATCTAATCACGTTTCTAAATATCAATTACATTTAAAATATATTATTTTCCAACGATTTTTTTCTAAGATTATAGTTGTAAAGACACTTTGTATATAAAGTGGAATTCGATGGGAAAAAAAAAGGGTTTATTCTTTCACTAACTTTTATAAGAATCGAATCTAAATAACATTATTTAAGTAATAAATGATTAAAAAAAAAACTCAAATATTTGTGTACTTCTAACATCCATGCAAGAATTTCTACCGCGTATGTAACTTCTAAGGAAAGAAACACCACGTTGTGGTAGCCGAAAGGCTGGTGTGGCATAAACAGCTAAAACCTCGAGAAATAAAAAACAATTTGTGCCAAGAAAAATGGCTTAATTAGGCAAAAAAGTCAGAGAGGGTGGTTCGAAGAATTAAGAAGGGGGGGAGCAAGGCCGCGTCGTGGTGTTGGATTCTGTGCAAAATAAATTGCACTGAACACAAACAAAGGAGATAGGGAACCGAGCGCGGAGGCTGGCAACTGCTAAGTAGTCGGCTCTGTACAGACACTTCCTTTAAGTTATGACTTTGATATTAACTTGTTACTTGTTTTTTATTAGGGTTAGGTCAGTTTCAGCAAAATTTACGAGGACAGCAATAAAGTGTTGTCCACCTGGTTTGTCGACAAGGTGATGCATGGATTTATCATCGTTCATAAGGGGATTCGAATTATGCCCATTTTAGTCCACACTTTCCTGTAATTGTACCAGCACCGAGTCATGTAAGACTGTTCATTTGTCTCTTTATCTTGTTTCAACTTCGACAAGTCTACGTCACCCAGTAGTTTTTTTAACCAAAAAAAAAAAAACAAAGATAAATTAACATGGTTGTTAAATTGGCTCGAACCTATCTGAAAAGGAGCCTTTGAGTCATTAAGTTAACTTCTTGATAATCGAGTATTAAATATTTTTATTAAATTAGTAGCATTTTGAGTTTTTATAAGATATTGGCCTGATTAAATTTAATAGAATGATAAAAACATGATATATGATCTAGTCTGTATCTTATCCGAATCAACTAGAAATATTTAATTTTAAATTGAAAATATCTTGTATAGTAGCAAATCCATTAGTATGCCATATTATACGCTCCATGGGTGCAATTGAATCAAATGGTTGTGGTGAGAAATAATTAAGAGGAATATACCTTTTTTTGTATGTATTCCTTTTATAATACAAGAGCTTTTTATACATATATAAAGAAAATTTTATTGGAAAATCGAACTTGTTTGCTAATTAAATACATCATGAGTTCTTATTATCATGTTAAATTAATAATCATGATAATTATATTATTGGATTCCCGAATATCATACATACGGTGAAAAAAATAAAACAAAATTATTCTATAATCTCTAAGATCTTGTTAGATAGATCTAAAATTTTTTAGGGATTTATTACATAAAGATCTCATCTTCTTTGAATTTGAATAATTCTTTAAAGGCTAGGTTGTTGCAAAATATAAATCGTTCAATTGTCCGCTTCCAACAGTAACTCGCATGAATCATCAATGAGAAATCTCTATTTAAAAGAGAGATATTATTATACCTCGAGTGCTAGCTCTTTATTCTATGACTAACATAATTTTTTGATCTAACAGACAATAACTTAACAATAAGAGTCATAATTAATTTACTATTTATAGAAAAATCAAAAAATACATTATAAATTAGCACAATTTGAATTTGCCTCCTAGATAATATCCATATATTAATTGATGATAATTTTAGAAATTAATTCAATAAAATCCTTGATTTTTTTTAGGGCTAAAAATATAATCCTGTATTAATTATATATTATAGTCCTCAATTTCAAAAATATATTTTAATCAAGTCATACTTAATTAAATCATCCCAGTTTAATTTTTGATTAATGGTTTTATAAGTCTAAAACTGAAAAACCAAACTGAACCCAAACCGAAAAAAACTGGAAAAAAAACCAAGTCAAACCGAAAAACCGAGCCAAAACCAAGCAAAACCGGCTTGAACTGGTTTTTTGTCCAATAAAATGGTTCAAGCCGAATCGAAACCGGTTTCTGTTCGGTTTTGGTTTTTTTTTATAAAAAAATTCAGTTTGTTTATTTGTTTTGATAAAAACCTAACTAAATCGAAAAATGATCACCCCTGAATGATATATGATAGAGTATTAATATAAAAATCATGTGAATATAAATTCTTGAGTTCATCCGATTTTATTACACTAATTTCCTATCATGTCTTAATCTTGACCATTGTTAATTACCTGTGGCTTGAATTGCCCGGGGTGTGAGTAATTAACAAGAATCAAACTCAAACAAAAACTAGGTGAAATGATACATTAATTAGCCTATTCTAAAAATTAAATTATATATGGACGCCTATATATGCTGGTAGCTGGCTTGGTGGTTTAGCTGCAATATTGGGGTCTGTATACAATACAATCAATTACGCTCATAATTCTTTAGTACTATTTTGTCAGCCAACATTAATCACAATCGCTGATCACCAAGATGCAATAATTTCTATATAAAAAAAAGAAAAAAAAGAAGAAGAGGGCATCGAAGCAAAATTGTTTTGCTGGGTTTGTCAGCCAACATTAAAGATCATCTTAAATCTTCAAGCCAAGCTTTTTTCTTGGTTAGGAAATGGAGTCTTGCTGCTGATTGGTTGGTTCTGACATAAAGTTCTCTTGTATGGTAAGAACAAATTGATTAAAAAAACTTACTCATCTCCGTGTAATTAATCAACACATTAAATAGCGTGGTTATCTTTCTCTGAGCTCACTTATTTATTGTATTTATTTCTCTTGTAGCCTTTTTTATGATCCAATTATTGTACTAGACAATTGGGAAATTAGGTTGTGCATGTGGCTATCTTTAATTAATTAAATTTGAATTCGTTTCATTTTTTTGAAAAAAGTTGAATTTGTTAAGTTTGCTTTCAATATTAATGATAAAGAAAGGCTTTTTTTTTTCTTTTAATATTCCATAAAATCATAGATATCACTATATAGTATATATTAATTTATTGGTTTTTCTTTTTTTCTCCTTTTGTTATTCCTTCTTCCTTTCTTTCCTCCTTCCTTTTTTTTTTTTTTTTGACTAATCTTCGCATATACTAGCAAATTGATCAAACCCACTTGTTGTGTTGTTGTTGTTGTTCTCTTGTCTTGTTCGAAAGGGAAGGATGATCAGTAGGCCACTAATTCCCTGTTTTCTGCAGGAATTTGAATCTCCAGCTTGCAAATCAACAGTCAATTATGCCAAACCTGATATGGCAAAATAGATATATGAGAAATAGATTGAGGGCTTCATTTGATGCTAACAACAAAAAAAAAAAAAAATGACTTTCAGCCTAAAGACAAAACATCTCGATGCCACCACCCACTTAGATATCAATTAGATGGGATATTGACGAATGACTGCTTAAAAAGATAGAATTGCTAAGACCAAAGCAAGTTTGAATGGCTGAAATGCTTGCTGTGAGGATGGAGGGAAGTGCACAGCAAAATGAAAGAGCAGTATTGCATGTTCTTGCAATACACCAAGTGAAGCAAATTAAAAATTTTCAAACAAAAGCTTAATGCTTAAACATATGGAAATAAAGAGAGGTGCTCCAAGCTTTTGATGCAAAAGTGAGGATAGAGATGTAAAAGCCCCAGTAATTAATCCAATACATATGTACATGTTAAAGAATCAATTCAATCTAAAATCTTAAACTATTAGATGAGGTCTCAAGATGTGATTTATATTATTCTTTAACACACTCTCTCAAATGAAATTTTTTTAAGCTTGAAACTTGTACATGTTCATACTATATTATGCTTAAATTTTATCAAATCAATAAAGATTGTGAGATTTAAACTCGCAATCGCTTGATTATCAATGTTCTGATATTATATCAAATAATCAATTTAACTCAAAAGTTTAAGTTTTTAGATGATATCTCAATATATTATTTATATTATTTTATATGCTACTATGAAATTGGTTATTCTGCATAATAGAAATGGTAAATATCATGCCATTAGAAGAGCTTGCATAGCTAGTGTCATGAAATGGCTGCTAATATTAAAATTTATCTTAACATAGGAAATACAATATTATGGACATGAGTGAGTTTTATGTACTATGCAATCTCTTATAACAAATAGAATTGAGGTGATAAGTGAAAAAAGATCTTAATCCAAGACTTGATAAAAACACGACATAGTCAACTATAATATTAATTCCTAATCAATTCCATGAAAATGCATTATCCATGGAAATCAGATCTAAACAGCTTGATATTGCCAACTATAATATCTATTCAAATTTAAGCACACTTCCCTGCCAAATGGAGTTTAATTGAACAAATGCATAAAAGATTGCTTGGGTAGAAGATCATTAGAAGAAAATGTATGGTATTGTAGTAGTATGCAAAAGACAACTAAGATAACTACATTGCTAGTGTTTCATAGTAACCTTACCTAAAGTTCAAGGTAGATTTTTTTTTTGAGAAAGTTTCTACCATATTAGGTTAAATCCTAACTGTTCCAAAGTCTGGATTTAGCATCATATTTATTTTTTATTTTCTATTTTTAATACTTGAGGGTATACTTTACAGTGTAATTTTATACTGCCAAATGTTAAAGTCTACTACTAAATCCTAACACTCCGAATAACAAACTAATTGTTGGGGATTTTTGGTATTTTAATCAAACCCTAATGGATAATCATAAACTGGTTATGATAGTCATTTTGTATTTTTAAAACGTGAAAAAAATGTGATTTATCCTTTTTAGAAAATATACGTCAAAAAATTTTAGGATTTGGTTGTATGCATGAAAACAAAATATTTTTTTGTTTTTTAAATGAGATTTTTTTTTATTCTTTTCTTTTTTTATTTTTGAAATTTCAGAGAAAAACATATATTTTTATACTGAATCTATATCTTATAGTGTAAGTTTACGACCCAATATTAGATAAAATTATTGGGAAAATATGTGTTGGACCCACAAATAACTTTAAAATGGTCCTTGAAACTTTTTATTTTTTTAGATTTTTTTGGATGGGCTAGTCAAGTTGGGCCAACTAAAAACCTAACAATGTTTTTCATTTCTTTTTTTATTTATTTAGAATAAGCTGGGTTGAAATGGGTCCAACTTATCTTGGCCTTTGATGAAAAAAGTCAACAGCTATAGGATGTGAATTAATTCACTTCCTGCATGCAAATGAGGAGATAAAAAGCATGAGGAAATGGTGGTTACCTAGCGCAGGGGAGAGGTGTCGTTGATGCTACTGGTCTTCTAGCATGGCTGAGGTGCTGCTGGAGTTACTCCCAACATCATTGCTGGAGGCTATTGTGTAAAGGAAAAAGAGAAAGCTTGGGGTGGCACTGCTATTCACGGGTGAGGTAAAGGAGAAGAGTTGGTTGTCTTAATTGGTTTGTTCAAAGGGGATGGAAGTTATTGGTGTGGTTTTTGTCATGTTTGATGGCTAGAATTAGAGGAGAAGAGGAAGGGTGGTTGATTGAGCAGCTAAAAGGCTAATTTTTTTGCATACTTTCTCTTTCGATTTCTCCTTCTCTAATGCCCGAAATTCACCTTTATTTATAAGGGATGAAATAGAGACATATTGTTTTTATTGGAGACAAATCTTAGCTCTTGATTTAAATGGGAAGGATCTCAACTGTTGGTATAAAGTCATCATCATAAGTTGTAAAATTTGGCTACTAAAGGCGAATCGAGTCAACCTCTTTGGGGCGGCACCATGGCAGCCAAAAAGAATTATATTAGGGTATAGTACAATGTCAGGCCATTAAAGTGATGTCTTGTTTGTTCTTTTTTGTGAAGAGAAGAGTCATTAAATGCCCTTGAAAAGTAGTCACATGAGCAACCTTTGAGGTACAAAAGGTTGAAGATGATGAATAGAAGTCAGGCAACAAGTAATCTAGCGTCCCTTTTTTTTTGTTAATGTGTTGGTCAAACAACGTCATTTTAGTCAAAACGTACCGTTTCATTTAAATGAAACGACACCGTTTTAACATCCTTAATGTTTTAATTAGGAATTTGACTAAAATTCAATTTAGTCATTTGGCTTTTAATTTCTTTTAACTATATCCCTAATTAACTTCAAACTTTTAATTTTATACGATTTTACCCTCGCTAAACTCCAATATCAACCTTGAGTTTTAATGCCTTTTCATTTTGATCATTGGTTTTGGATTTATGCAAATTGATCCTCAATTAACCATTAAACTTTTAATTTGCTTCAATTTCACCCATGTTTTCAACTAAATTGAGTATTCAAAGTTCAGAGTCTTTTTCAAAAGATCCTTGGTAGTGAATCTTCAATTTAACCCTTAATTAACTCTAAACTTTAATTTTCTTGCAATTTTATCTCTGATTTCAATCAATTGACTTCGTAAAATTTAAGTTTGGTCCTCTAAAATTTTAATATTCTCGATTAAGCCTGAATTGGGCTTCCAAACTTAATTTCTCACTAATTAAGTCCCTAATATATTTTGTTTGACCCATTAAAAGTACAATTAAGTCTTTGCACCTAATTAAATATTTTAATTTGACCAAAATTAATTCTTATACATAATTAAACTTTTAATTCAACCCATTATTAAATCAAATTGACCTATTAAAAATCAAATTAAGCTCATAAACTTTATTTTTATGCAGATTCATCCAATAATTATTTAATTTGACCTTGAATTTGCTTTGTCCCTTCAGTCTCGAGTACAATGGGGTATGATCAGACTCACAATTTCATCCAAAACTCCAATATATAAAAGGATAGCATGTAAAATCTATAATCTGTATCATGAGATTGTGATAGTCTCATAGAAAATAAATAAATAAAAATACATTGAAGCTCAATTCTCAATCAATATAATGTTAAGGAATGAAATTGAAAGCAAAAATCAATTAAAAAAACCTCTCGAATCAATACAGATTAACCTTTCAAATCTACGACCGGGATAACCAATAAAAAACAAATCAAAATAAATTATGAAACTCAATTCTCAATCAATCCAATGTTGAAAAATGAAATTGAAAAAAAAAAAAGGACAAAACTAGTTAACTAGGGTTAACCCACCAACCTTTGACTTTGGTCATAAGTATGAGATAATCTCATAAAAGATAAATTGAAATAAATTATGGATCTTAATTCTCAATCAACCTAAACATTGAAGGATAAAATTTAAAAATAAAATTAATTATAAAAAAACTCGAGTCAACTAGATCAACTCGCAAAACCTGTGACTTAAATCATGAAACTAAGATAATCTTATAAAGATAAAATTAAAATAAATTATGAAATTTAATTTTTAATCAACTCAAATATCAAAAGAAGAAATTAAAAAAATTAATAAAAAAAAGATAAAAAAAATTCAAATTAACTATGTTAATTTATAAAACTCGCGGCTAAAATTATAAAATTGTAATATTTTCAAAGAAAATAAACTAAAATAAATTTATGTAACAAGTTGGTTAATTTTATACTTCTTTTTATAAAAAAAATATCCTAACTTGGTTAGTTTGACTAACCGTTGAGGCATCGATTCATGTCTGAAGTCCTAAAATGGGCAAATGCATGAATTGAGTCTTATAATTATGCTATGCATAGCTATACTATAGCTAGAACCTACTAAATTATATTTATTTATATTCCAATTTAATTAAAATTGGAAATTTCTCAAATAAAAAAAGGAAGAAGATTTGGGACGTAGTGCCCCCATGTGATGGACCAATATGATCGGTTCTAAGTTTCTAACTAGGGTTGGGGCCCATGTGGAAATGAAGGACGATGCTGTCTGCCACGTGGGCAACATGGTCCTACATTGTCGCTTCGTTGCGTTTAATAAATAAGTAAATTCATTTAATGGCCCTGATGAATAATTGAATTCTGAGGAAAAATAAAAGCTTTAATATGTAATAAAATATCCTTTTCAAGTACTGACATGATTCATCAATAATGCCCTTTAATTTCTTAGCTAGTAAAGAGGTCAGGTGTAATAATATAGGAATCTGTCCTTTCCCTTTAGATCAAGCAGATGGAGAAGTGTTATTTTTTTTTTTCAATTAGCATAATAAAAAAATAAATTTATAAAATATTATATGGTTAAATTTTTTTTAAAAAAATAATATGGTTTAAAGAGTGGTAAATAATATATATAATGTACGAGTTCCTGTCTCACTACAAACTTTTTTAAATTATAAAATGATTAGGCACAAATTATAATAAAAAACAAATATGAAAAAAAAACCACAAGTACTTCAAAACTCCAATTATTATTATTATTATTATTTTATATTGTTTAATTCATCTCATTAATTGTTTTTTGATAATATCGGTTGTATTAGCATCAAAGTTTTGATGTGACTTCAAAATTTTTTATTTATATATTTATTTTCTTTCTATTCTCTTCTTATTGGAATTTATCTTAGGTCATCTAATAAATTTGATAATAATACATGTCACTTGGGAGCACAAGTGAATACATTAGTTATAAACTTAAAAAGGAGGGATTTTATTATGCACCTCCTTACAAATAGTGATTTGCTTCTTTTTTTTCATTGTTTTTTTCACTCGATGTTTTTTTTAAATTAAATTTTATCTTTCATATTACATTTTTTTTTTATTGAGTTATTAAACTCTTATGAAACAAATTGTGGATTTAACATGTTTACTCGGTTGATTCGGGTTCTTTTTAATTATCTTTTTTTTCATTTTAATCATTTAATTAATACTGGGTTGATTGAAAATTAGACTTTATAATTTATTTTATTTACTTTCTATTATGTTATTTCGACATCATGACTCGAGAACAGTTCTTAATGAGTTAACTCGAGTTGACTCAAGTTGTTTTTTGTGTCCTTTTTATTAAAAAATTTTAATTTCATCATTTAACACTAGGTTAGTTGAGAATTGAGTTTCATGATCTGTTTTGATTTTTTTTATAGGAGGATATCTTGGTCTCGATCGAGATCATGGGTTTTAGTATAATCAACCTTGGTTAAATCATCTTCTTTTTTATTTGATTTTTTTTTAATCTCATCTTCCTACATTTAGCTTATTGAGAATTAAAACTAATAATTTATTTCAATTTGCTTTTCATGGGGCTATATATTTTGGTCTTATGACCTGGATCGCAATTTTGATAGATTAACTCAAGTAGCTTATTAGGTCATTTTTTATTAAAAAAAATTTCAGTTTCATCCTTCAACATTGGATTGATTGAAAATTAAAATTCATAATTTATTTTGATTTGATTTCTATAGAGTTATTATAATCTCATAACTTAGGTTGTGAACTTGACATGTTAACGCGAGTTGAATCAAGTCAATTTAATATATTGTTATTTTAATATTAAAAAAAAAGATGTTATCTTGAAATTATTTTTAGTTAAACTATATTTTTACGAGTTGTATTGGGGTTGTGTTTGGACCCGCAAAGTCAACCGAGTTATATCGAGTTAACCCTCAAATGATTTGATTTTTTTTTTTCACTAAAAAAATATATTAGTGACATCTAAATATTTTTTTTATTTATCATCAAATTGTTTTTCTAATCTTTTTATTACCAAATATAATTAGGGCACATTCCTTTTTTAACCGATGGTCTGGCCCACAAATTAATATGGGTATCCTTGAGTAATTAATTATGGTCTCTCTTTATTATTCGTGGGGAGGAGGGAGGGGACGACAAATCTATATGTCTTGAAAGGATTTTGTGATTTGTATCTGATTTCATAGTAAACATAATCCACATTGATTAATATTTGAACTTGGTTATATACATTTTAATTTCCCTTTTTTTATATCTAGATACATATCTTAAATAGATTAGTTATTCTTGAATTTGTTTTCACATTTTTTTATATGTTATAGATAAATATATAATTTAATGTTTGTATATCACAACTGAAACAATTATTTGAATATTTACATAACATTGTTTTCATGCTATATTTTAATTTTGAATCATGACTAAAATTAAGCCATGGATTTTTAGAAATTAACAAGGTAAAAAGGAATCTATTCCCCGTTGATATATTGAACTTGTCTGACTATATTCTCAAGATCAGGGATGTTCTCATATGGTAAATGTAGGGCATGTAATTGATGAAGGAATATTTTATCGTGTGTTGAACTTAGGAGTATAGATTCATAATGTCTCCATATTGGACAGAGAAATGTGCAGAAGAGTGGCATGCATTATGCACAACAAATAAAAAGAAGGAAACATATAACCTTTTTGGATACAATGTATCCAACCATCCAATCTTCTTATATATATATATATATATAAACTTGAGTGTCTAGACCAATTTATATGTATTTCGACTAATTTTATAGACACTAAAATTAATAATCTTATAAACCTTCAGTGATCATTATATTAACAAACACAATGCTTGAACTTGAGACCACGAGGAAGCAAACCCCTTGATCCTAAGCTCTAACCACTGGGTCACCTATTAGATAATTAATTTTCTAATTATATTTATTAATTTAGTTAATTATTTATTGTTTGAGCTTATTTAATAGTATCTTTTAGTCTTTTCAAAATCAACCTTCTTGGTGTATACACTTCATATCCATTGTTTTATATACCATCCTTAAGAACTCCCAATCATTAACTTGGATCCCATAAATTTGTAAATTATCAGTGTTCAAGAGAAAGGATACATTAAATCATCAACTCTAACTACAATGATTAACACAAATCACAAACAGTGTTATTAAACCCAACACCACTAGACAAGGTAATTTGATAATTCAATGATCCGAAACTTAGTCCAAAGAGATTTTATATCAAATCATTGACATGATTAAACTTATTTAATCCATTTAAATCTCATACAAGACTTGGTTTAACTTTTAAAATAAATCATTAACTTGGATCCCATGAATTTGTAAGTAAATCAATGATCAAAGAGAGGAGATACAAGAAATCATCAACTCTAACTACAATGACTAACACAAGTCCCGATCAATATTATTAGTTAAACCCAACACAACTCGACAGATTAATTTGATAATTTATCGATCCGAAACCTAGTTCTAAGAAGATTTTATATAGAATCAGATAAGAATTGACCTAATTAAATTAACCATATTAAATTTCAGATAAGATTTTATTTAATTTTTAAAATAAATCTTAAAATAATGTTGTAGATTAATATCTAATTCATAACTTAGATGTTAATTTTAGCAAGTTTTATAACTATGTACACAACTGTTTTTTTTTTTATAAAAAAAACGTTTTTCATCAACTTGTATTTATAAAGAAAACGGATAAAGTAGAGGGTGTCAATAATACATTAAGCTAATTAATTGGCTTCTGTTTGTCTGGCGACCCACCTGCAGATTGGGTTGATGATGACAGTGTCGAAAGCCATTATTGTTAGTAGGAGAAGATGCTGATTGGTGTCTGTCTAGCTAGTTATGGAGGTTAGCACAAGTTCATTAATGAATAGTTCATAGAGAACCAGATGCTCCCAATTTGGTTATAGTTATTTCTCCAACGTTATGGAATTTTATCATGACAACATAATTGGTGGTTTCATGGCTTATGGCTATCTTAATGAAATGTTCTGCAAACGTGTAAGAAAACGAGGAATTGGTCTGTCTAGCTAGTTATGGAATTGTTGTTATGGACTCAATTCAGAAAAAAAGAGGAATCATGTGATAACACAGTATTGAAAACCCTCCTCCAACAATGTAAATACAGGGAGCCTATATTATGTAATAAAACGCTGCCGTTTCTGGGAAAGCTCATGTAAATTCTAGGGAAACATCAAAATTAGCCACCGACGTGTTACTTAATTATCAATAAGTCCCAAACAAATATTTTATCGGTTGAAGTTTTGTTTATTTTGTGTAAAATATTTTATATTTAAAATATTTTTTAATGGTAAAATGATGGTAGAAAAAAAGATAGTGATTGTGGTGATAGTAAAAAAAAAAATAGTTATGGTGAGATGACGATAATAATATTAAAAAAGATGATGATGGTCGAGGAGAAGGGTAATGTTGGTTGTTAAATAGAGATAGTGATTGAAATAATTGGATGATATTGTAAATTGATTATTATTCATAAAATATTTTATGAGTTGAAAATATTTAGAACTCACTTTAAATAAATAAAAAATATATATATTAAAAGAATAACATATTAAACCCATGACCCATTAAAAATGATAGTAAAATATTTTAAATATTTTAAAATATTTTATGGTTTGCTTTTGAAGCAAACCACAGAAACAATGGTTTGGTAACAATTAAAACGCTATTTATTGTTTATGGATCCCACGGTAATTCATGTTTGAAACGTAGGAGAAAGAAAAACAGCTCTTTGTTGGTTCTTGCGCGGAGGAATCACACGAACAATGTAGCCATGCTTCATTGTTTGCGTGAACAGTGGAGCATGAAGACATTCTCCACTGTTCACTGAACAATGTAGCCATACTCTACTGTTTTAACCGGATCGGGTCTGGTCCAAAGCTAAAAATGTATGGAACCGGGTTCGACCCAGTAAAATAAATAAAAAATTATTTTTATTTTTAATTGTGTTTTATTCAAAAAACTAGTGTTTAACATTATTCAATAACACTACATAAATTAGACGGAGATCGCTTGATGACGTAGCATTTACAGAATTTGATTGCAATCTCAATTTTGTTGCTGATTATATTTTACCTGATGTTGTTGCACGTTTAAAAAATCAAGAAAACTGTAGTCCTTGTTGGATTTATTTCATACATAATGAAATTGTAGATAGTTTAATGAAATAATAAAAAATATTTTATATAAAGTATTATTTATTTCATGATGTAATATCAATAGTTAAATATACAGTATTTAAATTAAAAACCAACAATATTAATATATATATATATATATATTTAAAATTATTTTATAATTTCAATTTCAAAAGCATTCTTAACCAAACACATTAAACTATTTTTTGTTCAATCTCAATTTCAATCACATTTTTAATCAAACATACAAATACCAAATCAACCTCAATAAAAAATACTTTTTATAAAATAATTTTTTTAAATCACAATCACAAAAACTACCACGATACCAAACAAACTAGAATTGCGTCGGTTTTCCTAGCGTATACAGATAGAATTGGATCTGGGCTACTGAATTATCGATGAGGCCCAACACAATGGACCTTAGCCATGCAGCCCATATTCCCAAAGCCTAACCCACCTATTCTGTTGATAATTTAGTCAACCAAAACTCGATCTCCTATTGGTCACTGCACGTCATTTTCTCCTATTCAAAAACAGAGTCAACGCTATTGAACTTTCCATAACTCATTCAAACCGACACGCTCTCTCTCAAAAATCCACTCTTCATATTGCCACCTGTATTTAAACCAATTGGGGCGTGTATTACACGTCTCCCATTGAAAATACGTTTTGTACTTTTTTTGACGAAATTAGTTATTTAATTCTTGCACACCGTTTAGAAGAAAACAAAGAAAACGCGCGGATTCTGTCTGTGTGCTGCTGAATTTGATTCACTGTTTTTTTCATTTAAATTCGAAAAAAAAAACATCTGGGTTTGCAGGCTTTAATCGAAACAGGATCTGGGTTTGTCTTAGATTTCGAAATGGTGAAGTTCACAAAGAGCTTTAAGCCTAAACAAGAAAACAAGAAAGAGAGAAGGAAATGGAGTTCATGGTGGTTGATTGGGGCGTCACTGGCAGTTGTATTAGCAGTGATTGCAGCTGGCACCGTGTCTCCGATGACTGCTTCAAAGATTGGTTCTTTGATTAGTAGCAATTACAAGTCATGTCAATGTTCTTCTGCTCAGGTACATTTTCATTGTTTCTAGTTTTGTCTGCTGATTTTGTTTGTGATTTGGTAATCATTTGGTGTTCTTTTTTGTGGGTTTTGTGTGTGTAGGATTCAGGGAAGTATAAGGGGATGATTGAGGATTGTTGTTGTGATTATGAGAGTGTAGATAGTGTTAATGGAGAGGTGTTGCATCCTTTGCTTCAAGAGCTTGTTACAACACCGTTTTTTCGGTATTTTAAGGTAAGGGTTTTCTGTTGTGTTATTTTGGGGTTATGTGCTTTTAGTTTTATTGTGAGATATTTTGGTATAGCTGCCCATAGAAAAGAAATGATAAAGATTATGGCTTTTGCTGTAATTTTAATCAGAATCGAGTTAATGATTTCTTAGATGTGATGGTTAAATATCAATGCAACTGGAAATTAGTCTGTTTGGATACTGGTGATAGCCTGTCTTTTATTTTGGGAGAACATTTTTCCTGCTCCAATTTCTGTTTTGATGGAAACAATAGGTTTAGGCATAGACAGCTATCTACTTACGGATGGACTATGTGTGACACGTTGTTCACCGAATTGGCGCCTTTATTGTGCTGAATTATTCAATATGATCTGCCACTATCAATTCAATAGCGGTCGCTTTTAGTTTTATTGTAAATGTTAAAAGGAGTCTTAGACCAAGGACCAGATACAAAATCACTTTTTTGTATTATTTCTGTTGGGAATTTCTTTGCATCTGGCTTCCATTTTCTTCTGGCAACCTTGGAACAATCCACCTGATCTGCGTAAATTTCAATTTTGACCGAGGCATTATCTAGCAACTGCATGTATAATGTTGCTGTTTCTGTATTATTTTCTTTTGATGCGACTTTTTTCTGGGAACCGTTTTGATAGTGGGGAAGACATATGTTAAGGTTGATGATAGTATTTGTGTCTGGAAGTAATAATCAATTAAATATAAACATCCACTTGTTCCATTTCTCACTGTATTGTGGATGTGTGCCACTGTAATAGCTGATTACTGTAATTCTTTTATATATTCCTTTTCTGACATGAGATGCGTTTTACACATGGTAGGCTAAATTGTGGTGTGACTGCCCTTTCTGGCCGGATGATGGTATGTGCCGCTTGCGTGATTGCAGTGTCTGTGAATGCCCAGAAAATGAATTCCCTGAACCTTTTAAGAAGCCATTCCGCCGTGGTCTTTCAGCAGATGATCTGATGTGTCAAGAGGGAAAGCCACAGGCTGCTGTTGATCGCACATTAGACAGTAGAGCTTTTAGAGGATGGATAGAGACAGATAATCCATGGACAAATGATGATGAGACTGATAATGGTAACTGCTGACTTTTTGGTGAATGCAGACTGAATAATTATCTTGGTTTTGAATCTTAAAGATGATGTAGTTCCGGTTTTTTTGTGCGGTGCACCGTACAAAAAGCAACAAATGGTGCACTGCACTGCACAAACAGTCCCGTGGTATCTAGTTTTCTAGTGTATGGAAGGGGATCTAGTATTTACAAATTATAAACAAAAAGCAACAAATTGTGCACCACACAAACAAACTGTCCTGTGGTATCTAGTTTTCTATTGTATGGAAGGGGATCTAGTATTTACAAATTATAAATTACATGATAATTTCTTAGGCATCATTTCTGATCAACAAGACCATGAATACAGTTAGCTTCTGTCTAGTAAAAACTTGGTGAGGCCACAATTGGTTATTGAACTACTATGTTTCCCAGTGGAATTTATTTACACGTGTTATCTCTCCTTTTATGAAGATGCTATTTCTTATAGGAACATTGCAGAGACTGACTATTGAATTATCATGTGTAGGTGAGCTGACATATGTGAATCTTCTACTGAATCCGGAGCGGTACACTGGCTATGCTGGTTCATCAGCTAGCAGAATATGGGACGCTGTTTACTCAGAGAATTGCCCAAAATGTGAGTCTATCTTTTTATGTCTTTGTGGATGCATTTACTGCTGGGAATGCCATGGGGTGCAGAATGATCAATATGATAAAATGTCTTAAAAACTAGGAGATATTTTAGTGAGTTAGTCAATTCATTAGACTGAGATAATTCATTGACAGTTACATGCATGGTTCCAATTGAATTTTGTGCTTTTGAATTCATAAAGTTGGTTGAAGATGTTTTAGTGAATTAGACAATTCATTAAACTCTTACTCGAGGTGAAGAGCAGAGAAAAGTACTATATTCGTCACTTTCTCATAGATATTCTCTTGTCTTCTGTTTCCCTCATATATGAAAGTCACTATGCATTTCCTGTGATAGGTGGTGAACATCTACACTTGTCCATGTTTGTATAAAAATTCCAATTCTGAATTTTGGTTTCTTTTCATTACTGATTAAATGACACCATTTATGTTCTTGCAGATGCATCTGGAGAGATTTGCCAGGAGAAAAAAGTATTATACAAATTAATATCTGGTCTCCACTCTTCCATTTCAATCCATATTGCTGCTGATTATCTTCTTGATGAGAGCACTAATAAGGTTTGATTTCTGTCTCATCCTACTCAACATTTTTTATCTTGCCTTAATTTCTGTTTTGAATGTTCTCAACATAATAACTGACAACACATACTGCATATTTCTTTCACCCTACATGTCTTTTACGTTCTTGAAGGTTCTTTCTGATGGAACCTTTTACCTTGTACAGTCATCTAAGAGTTAACTAAAAAGAGCATCATTTCCTAAGATCTGTTATGCAATTGAGAATATCTAGATAAGTAATTTATGAAACTTTTTAATAATCATGAAATGAACTCGATGAAAACCAATCCATCTATAAACAATTTTGTTGGATACTGACGCAGATTTTGTACATTTTCAGTGGGGTCAGAACCTGGAATTGATGTATGATCGTGTTCTAAGATATCCTGATCGTGTCAGAAACTTGTACTTCACATTCCTCTTTGTTTTGCGCGCCGTGACTAAAGTGAGCACTGTAATATGTGCTTGGTTAATAATTTAAGACATATTGATATTGGAGTTTGTTGGGTGCATTTTACTCAAAATTTGTTACTCAAAATTTGTTGCAGGCAGCAGATTACCTGGAGCAGGCTGAGTATGACACCGGTAACAATATAGAGGACCTAAAGACACAATCTTTAGTGAGGCAGTTACTTTACAACCCCAAACTCCAAGCTGCTTGTCCTCTTCCATTTGATGAAGCTAAGTTGTGGCAAGGCCAAAGTGGACCTGAACTGAAGCAGCAAATTCAAAAGCAATTCAGAAATATTAGGTTCTCTCTCCGAGACTCAACTAATGGTTTATCTTGGAATAGAAAGCTCCTCTTATATATAGAAATCGATTTTCTTTATGCATTTTCTTAAGTTTCTGATATTAAATTCTAGCTATGTTTATTTTTATAACAGTGAAATGTGATTCTGAAATATATAAAAATCTCTCCTAAATTTCTTGAATTTTTCCCTCTAGCTAGTTTATGATACTACTTTTTCTAGTTTGCTTCTTGTGCTTAACTAATTTATTACATGCACATATTACAGTGCATTGATGGACTGTGTTGGCTGTGAGAAGTGTCGACTTTGGGGAAAACTTCAGGTTCTTGGCCTTGGTACTGCATTGAAGATACTCTTTTCTGTTGATGGTCAAAATCAACCAAGCGAATCTGTGAGTTTTAGCATGTTCTGGATTTCATTTGTTTCACATATCAATAAAATCTCCAAATTTATCACTGTCTTGCAACCTGATAATTCTAATAGGGACCGCTCACTGAATGGGATTGATAAATCCAAATGTTACCACTGTCTAATATATATGCTTGAATTGCTGTCTATGCAGCCGCAACTCCAACGAAATGAAGTGATTGCGCTGGTGAATTTGCTCAATCGGCTCTCAGAATCTGTCAAATTTGTACGTGAACAGGGTCCTTCAATCGAGAAGATCATGGAAAGACAGATATCAGATTCTTCTGAACCCAAGCTTGGTAGTAAATGGCAGAGAGCAGGGGAGTCACTGTTTCAGCTGTGGTAATTCATTGGTTATCCTTCTACATTGTTTAAGGTTCATGGTAACAATGCCGGAAGCTGATAAAACACATGCTGTAACAATTTTGAAGACACAATTACAGTTATACATCCCAACATCGTTTAAAAGTACTAGGTCAGGATTTTTCAGAAGCACGGTTTTCCTGAGGAGTACAAGTCCAAACACATGTAGGCATACAAGAGTCTGGAGTAAACATAGTTTTTTTAACATTTCAAATGTGGTGTCAAAGACGCCTGATGTACTTATTTATACATTTACCTGATTGGGCCTGTGGTTATTTTTCTCCCTCCCCCATTTTAAACAAAGAAAAGATGCTCTCCCCCCCCCCTCCTCCCCTCCAAGAAAAAAAAGAGTGCTATCCTAATCTGCTTAATTAGTTTCCTCTTGAATTTACCTGGTGAATGCATACACCATTTCCTGTGATCCAAAAACATGCTGCAGTGTGTTCCTTCAATTTCAATTTCGCATGGATAGGTTTGCAATTACTTTCCCTCCAGCACCAGCATTTGCGTCGATGAAATAATAGTTCTTCCACTAGAAAGTTTAACCCTCTGAACTGAATGGACCAACAGATGTGAAGTCGCCCCGGCTTGGCTAAACGGGAAAGAGCTAAATTGAAAAGACATTGAACTATCGGTAAAAGCATACTCTTAGACACCGTTTGGAAACGTGGTGCAAATGACGTTTCCAATAAATTTGATTTTTTTTAATTAAAATTAAGTGCGGTTTGTATTTTTTGGATCGTTTTGATGTGCTAATGTTAAAAATTATTTTAAAAAAATAAAAAACATCATTGACATGCATTTCGGTACGAAAAATTATTTAAAAAACAACCGTTACCACACTGTAAAACACGCTCTTAGTCTCTAAACTAAATTAGAGTTTGGACAGAAACTTAATTTTCATTGATGGTGGGTGGATTAAATTCGATCAAACAATGAGAACAAAAACTCATGACATATAATTTTTAGTGCAGAGACTAATAGTACTTTGACCAAATAGTTCAGGAGGTCGTGCACAATTTAGCCGCTAAATTCTATAAACAATCAAGAATGACTGTTACATCCCCATCAAAATCTAGTTTACCCTAAATATCTTCATCTTGAAGGGGCGATGGCATGTTCCTCGAGGAGAGTCCATATTTGTGGGTCCATCAGTCAGAGCGGACCGAACTATCTTCTCTATTTCTTCTTCAGGGCTGTCTCAAGTCTCAAGTACTCTTATGCTTTTCTTCTTCCTTGTCCTAACACATGGCAATACCATAAATCTTTCTTTACAGCAACATGCTGTGAGAACTAAATTCTCATGAAAACTGAAGCTGCAAGGAGCACATTTCACTAACAAACTTTATATATATATATATATATATATATATATATATATATATATATAAATCTCACAACATTGACAATTACAAGAATCAAACAGATGATTAGCATCATAAATAATACACACCATAATCCTTTCTCTCCTTTCTATCATACAAGAAGGAGGGAAGCAGATTTAATGTCAGTTAATATCAGTTACACATGTATAGATTAGATTGGAGTTCTTGCCACT